>BROE01000006.1:1709561-1754284 GCA_036571765.1 Plecoglossus altivelis
CTAACACATAATCCGTTGCACAACCACACTCAATCCTCCTCCAGTTCACCATCTCTCTCCTCTCTCCCTCCCCCTCTCTCAGACAATAATTCATTTATTAATCTGGAATAAACAAACCCACCAAAACTCGGTTCTCTCATACACCTCCACACTCACAACTCCTACTCCCTATACCAAACTCTCTGCACTCCTAGCTCACGCATTCCCCATTCACCAATCTCTGCTCTCCTCTCATACGTTATTCCCTACTCTACACTCAAGCATCGTCAACCTCTCTATCCCTTCATACCTACCCCAGTGCCACTCCTTTAACCATGCTTCTCGGTCATCCTCTCCCTCTATACCTAACACCAGACTCTCTTCCTCCCGTCTCCGTGTCCACATACCTTCTCTTAATCACTACATCTGCTCTTCATCACAATCTCCTGTTGCCTTCCTCACCGCTACACCTAACTCTCTCTTCAGTTCACCTCCCCTCACAACTCTCCCTCCCTCACCCACCTCTCTCTCTCCCTGCCCTCACCGAGAACTCCTCACGCCTCCTCACTCTCAACACCCTCATCTTCACTACTCCTCCACCTCACCAGAATCTCCTCCTCTTTCCTCACGAGGCTCTCTTCGATCTCGCATCCCTCAGATCCAATCTCTACATCTCGAAGTTCCCTAACACAAACACATCTCTTACTCTACCTCCCTCACCAACTCTTCCCTCCCTTCACCCAAACCCTCTCTCTCCCTCCCTCTAACCCCCTCCCTCCTCTCACCAGAACTCTCTTCTCTCTCACTCCCTCCCGGCCTCAGCCAACTCACTCTCGGGTCTCCTCTCTTCCCCCTCACAACTCTTCGTCCCTGCTCGTACCAACTCTCATCTCTCTCCACTTGGTTGGCAAAACCCACAAACCTATAGTTTCCTTTTTATTTTGTGCCTAGCCTTTCCTGATATCTAACCCTCCCCAGCTCTTCCTCCAACCAAATCAAAAGTCCAAGTACCGTCTCGCCTCAGCAAAACGTTTTCAGTCTCCCTCCTGCCTCCCTTGAATTCACATCGTTTAGCTGTGTAGACCTTCTTGGGTAATGGGGGTCCCTCCTTATGACTCTCTCAGACAACAAGCTGGAGGAGTCGTGATCAGACTCAAGACTCCAGAGACTGTTTTGCTCTGGTTCTAACCAACTCTAATCATATTTCGAACTCGGTTGTCGATATTCTCTCCAACGTGTATTTCTGATATGTCTTGCATAAAGGTTGCGTCTTGTGTCATACTTAAATAAAAGGGGTGAGGAAAAGGCTGAACAAATCACTAAGTTGCAATGATACATTTACTTAACGTGAATTCGTTTGTTTGTCAGAGTAGTCTAGATATGATCTTCACTAATATGTATTCATGAATGAGGTTTTCACCATTCAAAGCACATCCATTCACATTCCATGTCTCAGAGACATGAGTAGAGAAAAGCCACACCATCTAACGGGTTATAGGTCTGTTTATTTGCATTGAGGAGCGCCGTGGATTCGTTTGATGTTGTCCTTCTCGGGCCATGTGTTGAGAACATGCGTCGACATGCTGTATGTGTTGTATGCGTTATGGTTATCGTGGTTACGTGCTCAGATTAAGAGATTTAAACAGTAGTTGATTAATATAGTCGACTGAAAGAAAATCAGTTGTATGTCTGGATTAACTGGTAGCAAAGATCAAGTGAGGGTATCTAAATAGCAAAGTGCTGAGGTAAAAACTGTAAAAGCTAACATTCGATAATCACTATAATTAAGGCAAGTCTGAACTGAGAGACAAAACAGTTTTCTTTTTGGTGCATTACTCTTCACTCGCCAAACATTTGAAGTGTGTTGAAAGTAGTGAAAGCTGTGTGCAGTAAATCTAGGAAACACATCCTTGTGATGAATGTGTCAGATTGTTCCTTAGGCAGGAGCCACTGGATAGTAGATGTTTTTAACTAGTTACATAATACATTTCCTTTTTAACGTAGGGCTCCTTTGAAATTATTTGACAAATTGATGCTGAGTGGAAATGCATTCATCACATGAGGTACTCTGTTAAAGTAACATTTAAAAGGGTTTTTCTTTGTCAGTTTTTGAAATGACAAATTAGGATGACGTTAAAACATTTTCATGGAATTCTTTCGTAGCCTCAACTAAAGGCTCCGAAATACGAGTCACCATAACACAGCCAACCACTTGAGGGTGGTCAAAACTGAAACGTGCTCTCTCAAGTGGTGAGTGATTTGTTATTTATGATTGTTATTATTTATAATTGCTGTTGTTTATTCTAGGATAATTGTTGTGGCAATCCATACTGTGAACAGGTATTATAGTTTGTATATATTGTGTCCTTAGACCCACGCAGCAAACTCATGTTTCAGTAGTGATTGCATACAACAACACATACATCTAAGAGTAGATAAATCTGTATATATCTACTTATTGTTGTTGTTGATGCCTTTTCGACATTTGTTTTGACTCACTTTTTTTCCCTCAAACCTTTTCAATCAATGGTAGGATGATTTCCAACCCATCTATAACACAACCTTTCAAAACAAATGGAGTAATTGAGAACTAATCCTAATACAAGTAGAATTAATCCATTTCGGGGGTTTTTCCATCATTCGATATTGAGCTCTACGATGGTTGTACAAGTCATTACGACTCCACAGAAGAACAGGCATCTTTTCCTGATCTCCTTTTATTCCACTAGGTCACAAGTTCCCAGGGTGAGGGCTTTGTAGATGAAAGGTGGCTATCTCCTGTGTGGGTGCTGCAGTAGAGACCAGGTCAGGAGGAGTCTCTGCCTGGATCTCAAAGCTCGCCGGATGAAACACGCACATGCACCGTTTCGTAAGAGCGAGTCAGAGGAGCCTTGTCCTTCATGTTCAGATTTAACGTGCTGTGTGGCTGAGAATCACGTAAACGAGAGCTGTTGCCGCTACCTCGAGAAACTAGGTCATACCTGTAAGCGACACAACCTCTAGACATCCTCTCTCTCTCCTTCTTCTCGTAGCTTTTCAGACAAATTGCAGTTCCCAAAATAGTTTCATGAGGGACTGATTTGGGGTCTTACGGGAGTTTATCTTAGGGACAAAACAATCTCTACATCTGTCATCCCTCTCTCTCTCTCTCCTCTCTCTCTCTCTCGATCTCTTTCTCTCTCTCTCCCTCTCTCTCTTCACAACACTCCCCTCCTCTCTCTTCTCCTCCCTCACTCTCTCTCTCTCTTTTTTTCTGTCTCTCTCTCCCTCCCCGTCTTTCCCTTCCCCTCTCCCTTCTCCCTTCAGTCTCACATACCTCTTTTCTATCTCGATGCCAATCCTCTTTTTCTCTTTCTTCTCTCTCTCATCTCTCTCCTTCTCTCTCCCTCTGTCTTCCTCCATCGCTCTCTCTCCTTCCCTCAGATCGTCCGTCAATGCTGAGGAAGCAGCTACTTTATTCAAGACATCTAAAGTGTTTCTGTTTTTCTTTCTGTTTTTCTTTCTCTCTTTTTCTTTCTATCTCTCTCTCTTCTCTGCCATCCTCCACTGCAAGATATCTGTCGTCTTTTCTTTTTCCTCCTCTCACTCTCCTGATCTCTCCCTCGTCCTCCTTCCCCCGCCCTCTCTCTCTCTCTCTCTCTTTCCCTCTTCTCCCTCTCTCTCCCTCCTCCGTCAGAGTTCATCAGACAGGTCATCTTTCATTCCCTCTCCTCTCCATCTGCCCCTCTCTCTCGTCTAAACCATGACATACAGTCTCTCTCTCCCTCCCTCCTTTCCTCTCTCTCTTTCCCTCCCTTACTCTCTCCCTCTCTCTCCCTCTCTGTCTCTAGAATGAGATGGCCCGTTGACACAGGTCTATGGTAAGTCTGTTAACAGAGTGAAGTGTCGACCTTTGACCTCAGTCTGTCCAGGTGTCGCACCACCCACACCCGTGAATCATGCCGCCAGGAAAGATCTACGACGTTTTATAACCCATCTCCCCCCCCCCCCCCCCCCCCCCNGTACTGCGCCCTCTGTGATCTTCAGTCCAGGTCCCAGGAGGAGGGGAGTGCAGGCTTGTATCTTCTTGGGGCAGCTTGAGGAGAGAAAGTGTCAGCGTTCCTTGGAGGTGGTTTCTGGGGATTACCAGACAGACAGTGAGTGGGCGACAGTGTTGCAGGGTTTGCACAACACTTAAGTGGCTACCTAACAAGGTGTCAGGGCTCTTAGAGAAGACGACAGGGCAGCAGGTAAGAGGTGAACACTGAGTCGCTGCCACAGCAAAAATGACTTCGCGTAGGATTGGAACCTGTGGGTGGTTATGCTGCTAGTTTCGAAGTCCGGTTATCCAGCGGTGAGATTTATCAGCAGAAGCAAACCGGTGTTTTTCGAAATCGGTTATTCACAGAGTTGATATATTATGAACGTTCCCCCCCGTAGTCAATAAAACAGGGATTCTCTATTTTTCACATGACATTTGAAACATGAGCGAGCAATTGGATGCCCCATTTGGCAAACAGTATGACATGATTTATCTGAAACCATGTGACTCATCATCGCGTCTCCTAGACTGCGGTCTTGCTACTCCCTGCCACATCTCCTAGACTGTGGTCTTGCAGATACGCACACACACTCATACGCACACACACTCATACGCACACACACTCATACGCACTGACACTCATATGCACGGACGCACGCACACGCATTCACACACGCAGACAAGCACTTATTAGCACAGCCTCACACACGTACATTTGCACACTCTCGCACGCACATACTCTATTTGCACACACAGACATGAACACTCACATGTACACATTAGCTGGCAAATACACAAACACACGGTCCCCTGTGGATGTCAGCAGGCTCACCTCCTGCCCAGTATGTGTAGAGAACTCCCTCTCTCTCCCTCTCTCTCTCTCTCTCTCTCTCTCTCTCTCTCTCCCTCACTCTCTCCCTCTCTCCCTCCCTCTCGCTATCTCCCTCTCGCTCTCTCCCTCCCTCTCTCTCTCCCTCTCTCTCATCTCTCTCCCCTGCTCCTCTCATCTCTCTCCCTCGTCTCTCTCTCCCTCTCTCTCTCTCTCTCTCTGCTCCTCTCTCTCTCTATCTCTCTCTCATTTCTCTGTCTCTTCATCCACTAGGTGTCTGCCCTGCTTCAGAAGTCTGCAGTCCACTTCCTTGTGTCCGGAGTCCTTCTGCACTGTGAGCCGACGCCTGTCTGCTGCTGCTGTGTTCACCGCCACGATGCTGCAACCAGACTCCAGCAGAGTCACCATGACACGGCCCCCTGTTAGCTGGAACAAAGGAGATACAGATGACGTCACTTCCTCCACCACAGGAAGTGGACTTCTTGATGGAGTGCCACTGCAGTGTACCTGGTGTTTCCCAAGGTATGTGCTTTATTTCGTTCCTAAATGTATTTATGAATCAGTCAGATCTTCAGTCTGGGAAATATTGTTGTACATGAGTCATATTAAAACTTGCAAGTATTCTCTCAGTTAAGAGAAAAAGTACATTCTAAAACATTAATTAAATCCTGCATACACAAAAGGATCATTTCAATGACAACCCCTGGTAGGGGGCCTGAAATGTAGCCCTGCACAAAGGGATAATCATTTTTGTTCTGTTTCCATCCACTGAAACAGCAGAACAATTAAACCT
This sequence comes from Plecoglossus altivelis, assembly GCA_036571765.1. NCBI lineage: Eukaryota > Metazoa > Chordata > Actinopteri > Osmeriformes > Plecoglossidae > Plecoglossus > Plecoglossus altivelis. The sequence continues at coordinate 1,715,184 of BROE01000006.1, forward strand.
CAAACAAGCTCTGTGTTATTTGCCACAATGAAAAGCCAATCAGTAATGCAGTAATGTAATCGATCACACATGGGGATGAATCTGGCAGACAGTCTACACGACAAAACCCATTTTCCATCCCCAACACGGGTTCCCTGCCCAGCATCAACATTCCTGTGCCTAGCCAGGTGATGGTTAGCCAACCCTCCTAGGACACATTACATGCTGTGTGCGGCGTGAGCACTGCAATTACCCTCCTGCTAATTCCTACCCCCTCCGTCCACCCCTCCCTCTCTGGCTTGAAGCTCCGGTTACAAAGGGGACCTGATCACACCCAGAACCTCTCGATCAGAGCCAGACTCCTGACCTTCCACATGCTCCTGGGCTGACAGTCACAGCTGGCTGCTGGCCAGGAATACACACACACTCTGTCGCTTTCTATCACTTTGCGTTCCCAGACGCTGGAGCACAAACGTCTCTTTGGTATACCTGGCCTGTGCAGAATGTAGACAGGAAGCCAGCGCACGCGATGCGTCGAAACAGAGTCACACTGGTTCTTTAGTAGGACTGTGTGACATTACTCAGAAGGTTCTTGACACTAGGACTGTGACATCACTCAGAGGGTTCCAGACACTAGGACTGTGACATCACTCAGAGGGTTTCAGACAGCAGGACTGTGACATCACTCAGAGGGTTCCAGACACTGGGATTGTGACATCACTCAGAGGGTTCCAGACAGTAGGACTGTGACATCACTCAGAAGGTTCCAGACAGTAGGACTGTGACATCACTCAGAGGGTTCCAGACAGTAGGACTGTGACATCACTCAGAGGGTTCCAGACAGTAGGACTGTGACATCGCTTAGAAGGTTCCAGACAGCAGGATTGTGACATCACTCACAAGGTTCCAGACAGCAGGATTGTGACATCCCTCAGAAGGTTCCAGACACTAGGACTTTGACATGCTGAAGAGCAGAGGTGGTGGTTTCTGAAGAAGGCTACCAGGAGGTGTGTGAATAGAGAATAGTTTTGAGTATTCAGTCCTTTCACTGTGTCTCCCTCACACGAAGACCTTGCCTGACTTGTGAAGCCTTTCGTGTGCTTGGCGATAGGGGGGAGCAGGGGGTGGGAATCCCAGATGGAGCTTGTGAAAGCTTGGTGGAGTGTCACTTAAAGAGCCAGTCAGACACAGCATAGCTGTCGTTCCATCAAACCCCTGTGCAGATGTGACTGTCTCTTAGTGCTGCACAGGACCTACCCTCCCTTGGGTTACACTGGAATAAGACACAAACGGGCCGTCATACGCACGCACACAGACACACACAATCTTTGATTTTCCACCAGAGGACCCCACCTCACCCAAAACCCCTTGTTGAAAGCGTTAATTTGTGATAGCATTGTAATGAGGCAATGAGTTCAGTGTGATAGGGGATTATCTCCCAGCTGGTTCTGGGGAAGCCTTTCTTCTCGATCCCTCCAGGCACTTCAGTCGTATGGATATTGAATCGTGGAAGCTATATCATGTGGTCACCTAAGTTGTGGGAAAGGAAGATAACAAATGGCTCTCTACTGAAGCTCATTGCTGAAAGGCGACAGGATCGAGATGTTTATCTGTGGATGGCGGAGCTGAGGATTGCGAGGCCTTCTGATTTCAATACGTGACAGAGAACCTAGAGTACTCTGGAGGATTGAGATTCAAGTGGCACTGAGAGGCTGACTATCATCCAGGTGCTCCTCTCTGCTCCCACGGCAACACCAAGGCACTACTGGGAACATTAGATGCTGTGGTATTGAAATGTTCCTAAACGAACGTACGGAAAAAAACCCGTAAGTTGTCCGATAAGATATCATAATTTGGTTTCATGTGAGAAAAGATTGGCGCTGCAAAGATTCCATTTGAAATAATTGTCATTAATATGATTTAGTGTATCAGGATGTATTCAGTGATTCAAAAACGGTTGTGTGATAACACACTTCATATTGATGGTTTGTATCATTTCTGTACTCATTTACATGTAATCAATCAATCAATCAAACTACAGTCATCACGGAGCCCTAAAATACCTAGCATCTAAGTGCACCTGTCAACCAAAAAGTTTAGTAAATGATGCATTTTGAATAAAATGCTTTTCCCTGTTGCCTACTTCTGTAAGAGCCAAACCACAGGTGCCCTTTCCAGTCATCCATTTCCTTGTCCTCCATTAGCATGTATGCATTATGCATGAGAAATCGCTTCCTGGTGGGTAGTCCAATGAGAGAGTTCTATTTTTAGTATGCACCTGGTGTCGACTCCGCCTTTCCTCATCCGCTGAAGTCAATTAAAAGGTGCAGCCCAGATGAGGCAGGCCTCCCCACTGTCCACCCCCACGAGCTAAGAGGCTCGCTCCTGTACTCTAGAACTAAGGTAAACAACAACCGAATGTGTTAGCGAAAGTAGCCTTTAAAAAAAAACTTGGTCACTTACGGAGTTATTTGTCTGGAAATGCTGATAAGGCATGTTTGACCTGCATGTTGAGTTGAGGGTATCGCTGTTTTATCATATCGTTTTTTCGTTTAAGGTTGCCTTAGAAATGAACATGAACAAAACATGAATTAAAAGAGGCATTTTGATTGGCAAATGATGGGATTCCGTATTAATGATATTAACTTTAACTCAACTAGAGAAAATTGCGATGTACCCCTCTCTGGGACAAAATATCTCCCAAAATGTATCCCTCTCCATGGCAACACCATCCACATTTTATCGAACTGGTACTCTATTACTTTTATTCATATTTTGTATTTATATACTATTTACTCACTTATACTATAATCCTCAAATGTGTATAATAATAAATACTTATATATATGTCTATATACTACATTTTACTATATGTGTGATGTATATATATATATATACTACATGTATATGTATCTATATATATGTTTTTATATACTGTTTATCTATATTTACTATACTAATATGTGATATACCTACTTCATATGATATAGTATATAGTAATATGTATATTGCATATTATGTTATATTATATGTATATAGGAAATAGTATATATATATATATATATCTTACTATTCTCATAATTCTACTACTGGTATTTACTATTATTTATGTTTAATATACATATTCATGATAGTTATATACTCATATTTCACTACTACTGTATATACATTACTATTTCTGTTTATATAGTATATATATACTATGTATATGCTCTATACTATGTGATTTTCAATTTACATTAAGACAAGCAGACTACCTCAAGGTCCATCTGCTCAAACTCATGCAGTACTGGCTATTACTTACCGCTTCTAGCGCAATTCGTGCAACCACGCAGTAGCCAGGGCGGACCAGGACAGAGGCTTTCGACGGACATTATCTGGCCCAGGTCCAGCTCTCATCTCCCTGCAGTCTCGGATCCCAGCGCCCGCCGTGCATCCTCTCCCCCACCGGCCCGGCTCGCTCCGCTGCGGCGGGGCTTCTCATCCAAACAAGTGATGTGTCAGGCGATTGTGCAGCATTATTCCACGTTTTTTCGCGTCTTGCATTAGCAGATGGGAGAGTGTGAGTAGGTGTTTGGCGTGATGATCGCAGGGCTTTGGTGGTGCAGAGGGGTGAGTTTAGATTGCTATCCCTGTGATGGATTGCCTGGGGCGCTAGATTTAAATTACTTATACTGTAAAAACATACACCAGCGGAAAGGGGGCAAGCTAATGCGCTGTCTCTTTGAGAATTAATGGGCTTCCGCACTCGTTCTGAAGTAAAAATATACACTCACACTTATAGACAAATGCTTTATGGTTTCATGTAAAGTAAAATCTTGTTCGATAAACTGTCATTTTCCACTCTCTTTTGCTTGTGCGAGCAGGAGAATAACTTGATAAAAAGTAGAAAGTAGCTTGTCACACATGCTGCTGTTTAGTCTCTCTTGTTGTGGGTACAATTAAAGTATAAATTGATAGCACAGCAAAACAACAGTCCCTATTAAATTCCTGGATAATGACATTCCAGTTAAGTGGACTCCTGCCTCCAGAGGTGTAGTGCAGGAAAAACCTCATTAACTTTTTTTGTTTCCCTTAATTTTTTTCCCCGGAACATCCCGCCCATATCTGCTGACTGATTAAAGTGCAACGAGGGAACATTTGTACACATGTAACCCACACCCACCTCAGTGGGGACACCTCTAGAGGTATGCAAATAATTCTGTTTTCCAGGACATGAGTAGAGGAACTGAAGGGGGAAGGAAGTGAAAGAACTCACGTTTCGTGTCAGATGATGACCAGGGAAGAAACCGTGGAGGTGTGTTGGGGATAGAGCGGGAGATGGAGAGAGAGAGAAAGACAAACAAGATGCAGACAGATGGGTGAGAGAGGGATCGGGAGAGAGAAATGGAGAGAGAGAGTGTGGACAGAGAGACAAGTAAAGAGGGAGGATGGGGAGAGACATGAAGAGATTGAGAGCCTGGGGAGAGAGACAGATAGAGAGAGGAAGCCTGGAGACAGGAAGGGAGAGAGACAGGGAAAGAGAGAGACAGGAAGAGAGAGAGACAGGAGAGAGACAGGAAAAGAGAGAGCCAGGAGAAAGACAGGAAGAGAGCCAGGGGAGAGACAGGAAGAGAGAGAGACAGGGAGAGACACAGGAAGAAAGAGTCAGGAGAGAAACAGGAAGAGAGACAGGGAGAGAGAGAGAGACAGGGAGAGAGACAGGAAGAGAGACACAAAGAGAGAGAGAGCCAGGAGAGAAACGGGAAGAGAGAGAGAGTGAGCATGGAGCAGAGTGCTAATCAAGTGGATTGGGTTGTTTTTGTTTTTCCCTTGTTGCTGGTCAATATTTCACCCATGACATGAAGGATTTATGCTCTGTGTAGTCTGATAAGGTTAGTTTGAGCATTGGCCAGTATAGATTCTAAGATATTGACTGTGGATGAAGGAATCAGAATAAATCGGGAAAGATTGCTGCTACTGTATGAATGCTGCAGGCTTGTTGCTCATTAAGCAAAAAGCCCTTTGTGTGTATGATCTCTTTATTGTGTGAGAGACACGTACTGCAGGCCTCACAGGCATACGCAGCAAACCACAAAACTGCCGTTGCTTGGAGACGGTATTTTTTGAGCGGTTTCAAACGGTTTTCCCGCAATTTCCACTTAGAGATCAATGAAGTGCATATATGCTTAAGCTTGTAGATGTGTGTGGACAAGGTTGATGGTTTAAATCATCTTTAAACTGCATTCTGCACCTTGCTTTTATTTTAGTGACTTGGATTTCGACAGCTGTTTTCGTAGCTGCCTTTGTGATTGGAGTTGCTTGGTTCTTCATCGATTTTCTTATCTGGTTCTTCAAAACAGTCACGGAGAAAGTTTGTTAGGTAATACTTTGGTCAGCTGTTCACCAGCTGTGTGAATAGACAATGTTTGTGTTCAGTCCTTTATGAATCATCGAGAACTGATCTCGAAAAATAACTGGATTAGATGGCAAGTCAAGTGATTCTTATTAATTAATGAAGACTATTCAGGCTATGATCGCCAACCAAACCTATCATTTCCTAAATATCAGAGACGTTACCGCATCTAAACAGCTTTTCTTTCTCACTCTCGTACAACCTCGGTCAAACACAGACTAGCTGAAGCAGAGGCAGAGGACAGGCTCACATCGATCGCATCAAGTCTGATTACAAAATCCCATGGTAACACTGTGTCTTAACATACATTAGAGACACTGGTCTCAGATCGCTCAGTCTTTACTGCATGTGCCTTTCATCCAGCAGCCCCTAGGAGAGGGTGGGCAGGTTTTTTTTCCGTGGTCACAGTGTTCTAGATGAGACCGTCCTATCAAGGATCTGTCAGCAAACCAGGGGGCTAGCCAGCGCAGAAGAGGCAGACATTGGCACGTGTTAAGGTTTCAAAGAAGATGCCCATCTCTATGGATTTCACTCACGGATTTGGCTGCCTATGAAAAAGAAAAATCTTATTATAAATACATGTTGGAAGCCTTGATCTAAAGGGCCCCTCTCTGTTATAGAACAAGCAAATAAATCCAGTACAGAAAGCATGTTTTAAAGCATGCTCAATTGATTTAATGTGCGATGCCGCTTGATATATGGTCTTCTACTCTGTTTCACTGGTTCTCCTACGGTTCTTCCCTTCGCAGGGTAACTAATTGCCAAGGGTTTATTCAGGCTATAAATAAGTAAAGGAGTGACTGTAGATGATACTTCTGTTAGATCCAGGAGCGTAAAACTTAAGGAAGCGCGCTGCTCTAAGACTTAGGGCTTATCTCAAGCCCAGAGGGCATCACAGCTCTTCCCTGGGAGGAGATGACATCAGAAGGAACCACTGCTAGGGATTATGGGGGTTGGTGTTTTGAGCATACCTGTCACGGCAGTTGGGATAAGCAGGGGAAGGATTCTTCTTCAGGTGAAGGGGGAACGCAACAAGGTGAGGCATTGCGCGCATATGAATAACCATCACCAGCAGCCGTGTTCCCCGCAGAACCTACGGGGAACCGTGAGAACCTGACGGGTTCCCATTGTTATCATCAAACACGTTTAATTTGAGGGATCAAGTCTCCTTGCAGTGACCCAATTTTCTTCTATCTTTCTTTTTTTTTTACTCCGCCGAATGTAAATATTAATTTAGATGAAAAATGCATTTGTGTACATTTAGATTAAACCCCTGAAAGTATACTTTCACAACCTTCTGTAGTGTAGTGAAGGATGTGTTGTAACTGAATTAACACCAGACTGTTTACGCATGAGGGTTGCCAACAACAAAAACTGAAAATGAATGTACTGAAAGAAAGATAGCTAGGAATGGATTTACCTGGTGGATTTAGCAGGGAAGGGACATACACATTGTCACAAGTTTATCCCTTTCCATTCTCTAATTGCAAATGAATGAGCCCAAGCTGGTTCATTTGCCGCAGCAAGACCGAGCGCTGAGTAAACACTCCTTAAGAGACGTTCACAAGAGGTCAGCTCCGTTCAACACTGGGCGTGCTTATTTATCTCACCTGCGGTTCTCTGGCTGCCGACGTGGGCCTCTGCACGTTAGCACAGTCTGCTACCATCAGCTTCTTTAACGAACATGCTAATCACTGTGAACACGCTGCCCCTAGTGAAGTGTTTACAACCTGAGGGCAACAATAATGAAATGAAAAATACATGTACTGAGTGGTAACTACACAGTAATTAATCTTTGGTTTCAGTATGTAGGGTAAACGTGTACGCCACTTAACATGTACAGCGTCAACACTGGTACTTAGCTGCGATAGTAAGCTCTTTACGTGGCTTTAGTCAGTCCAAAAGACAATACTATTTGTGAAGACGTCATGCTCGATCATTGGAACACGTTCAAGAGTGACCAGACATGCATCAAAACTCCTGTGGGACTGAAGGAAACCTTGTCCTTCCTGTTCCCAGGCACTCAGGAAGTCTCCTGAATCATGTCTGAGGTCACAGAACGCACACAATCGTAACCAGTCGATATTATCATCGGCGGTTTTTTTTTTTGCATGCGCGTTTGTTTGTCAGAGAAAGGGCGAGGTGAGGCCTGCTCATCCTCTATACACATGGCCTTTCCCAGGAGCAGGGAGGAGAGACGGAGGAGAACCTGAGGCGTATGTGTGTGTGTGTGTGTGTTGTGTGTAAAGGCACTTGGAGTGAAAACCCTGTAACTCGCCTCCAGGGCCCCAGCTGACGGAGCCTGAATCAGAAGGCCTGTCAGCCTGTACCACAGAGTAGGGAGGCTAAAATTGATTTGGAAAGCCCGCAGGGATGTGGTGTTATTGAACCTTACAGCATCATCAAGGTAGGCCGACGCGCGCGCGCCAAACACGTCGGGTAGGGGGGGGGGGCAAAGTTGGGAGTTTATCACACGGGTGAGGTCTCCTGGCAATAACACTGCCTTCCTCCCAGCTGCACTTTTCCTGTTTGAATATTTCACCTCACAGAGTGGCTGCTTTTAAAAGGATAGACTAATACAATTCCTTAGACTATTTTTGCTTGATGCTTCTCCTAGCACAATTATCTTCCTGGGCCAATCACTTTCCTCACTGCCACGGAGATGTGAACTGCCTTCAAAATAAGCAGCTCCTTCCGTCAGCCTCCCATCGGACTGTCCCTGGGTTCCCTTGCCGCCTCTAGTCTAATCTCTATCTTCAAAATTGCCCCCAAAATGGCAGAGTTGGTGCGACTTCTGGGAACTCACAGTGAATAGATTTCCCGATTTGAGCAAGAGTTACAAGTTGATGAGCGGAGAGGGGAGGAGGAGGAGGGTGGGGACATGACTGTGAATCTCTTTGGTGTCAGAAAGGCTGGGCTTAGAGAGGAACTGAAGAAGGTGTGTATCTACATGTGTGCGCAAGACTGTGTGGAGTACAGACATATTTGTTCCAGATCAGCTTCATAAACTATATGAGGCCTTGCTGTTTATTTGACTCAAAGCAAATGCTGTGTCCGTATTGCAATTTCCAGCCAAATTATTCCAAGTTTAGAGACACAACATGAAGGTCTTATTGTGTCTGAAATATGAAAATCCATTATTCACCCTGCTTAAAAAGCAACATTTTGGGAAAAAGGTCACATTTTCAGGAAAGATGCATACCCAATGCACAAAATAGATGATTATGTAAATAGGGGTAAACTATTATATATTTTCTCTTCATTTTTCTTTTGTCTGATGTCCTTGAGGAAATGTAATGGCTACCAAGTAAAATAAATAAATAAATTTAAAAAGCAAGATGATGAAAATAACTCCTTGAAATGTAGTCTCTCTAGTCTCAGATGCTAATCTGACTCTAAGTACCCATTTACACAGAACAAAGACAGGGCCATCTCTTTCTCTTTCCGTTTCAGATTTTCACGCCACACGCAAACGAGATTATTGTTTAGGCCACGCAAACACAAGGACGCCTTGATATGATATGAAGTTGCAAATTGTAACGAAAAACGAAACGTCCACACTAAGAACACGGTTCAGATTTCCGTATCACAGGCCGTATTACGAAACACTCTTGAACAGCGACAAGGACAAGACGCGCTTCGACTTCACAGCCTAGTCGCTATTTATTTCTGTTAACCGTGTAGTCTTGTTTCTGTCCGCCCAGTCCTTAGCTATTATCAGCGTTCCTTCAGAAAGCCATCGTGTCCATGACAGTTCATTTTCTGCATGATCTCCCAAAAGTCGATACAATCTTGTAAAGACAAATACCAGATAGCTCTGGCTAACTGATGCTGTTTGGAGGGAAACCCATTAATCTTGTGGTTCTCCGGGTGGGACGAGTCGGTCCGCACAGCAAGTCTTCATGCATTAATAAAATCGCAAGACGAACCATGACCGAATTCATAGCAGGTGGTGCCTTCATTACCCAAAGAACGGTAACACTGTCGGCGGTCGCGACCGACATGGCTTCGGCACGCCGAACGCTGCGAAGCTAAGGTTCACAACGAGAGGATCGGCCAGTTGGGTTAGCCGAGGTTTCAGACTTGTGTAGGCCTACCCATCGACATGTTTGTTGACTTGACCTTTACTCGGCCGTGACGTGACAGCGTGATGTTTAGTGACCTTCAATTACCTTAACATAGTCGAACATTTTCATCCAATTATTTGTTGCGGGGGATGACGGTCTTCTGTCTATCCGAGACTAGCTCTGCTATTTACAGTTCGTTCTCTCACTACTCGATCAAACGCCTAATAACCAGATTTGTCATCATCAATAAGGAAAATATTTTAAGTCAGGTTTTAAAAGGACGTCACAAGCTTGAGGCTGTAGGTCCTACCTACTTTGTCATGACATGGAAATGCATGTTGGGTAGTTAATTTATCAAAATGCCATTTTCACGGTAATTGGTTGATTCTTCAACCGATTCAAGTGTCTTCTTTAACAGTGTTTCTTTATGCTGTTTAGTCTTCAACCTGTGTGGATGCATTTCAATTGAACTATGCTACTAATAACATACTTTCTGGTTCAGCTTCGTATGCAAGTTTTACATGTCCATGCACAAATAAACCTTGATTTACCAGATAAATCCATGGTTGAACTGGACATGCACTGAAAACTGGTAGTTTTATAATTAATCACGCATTACAGGAAGAATATTTAAACAGATGCAATGCTTTAATAATAAATGAGGTGCAGTCATTTATCATGGAGGATTTTTCTGAAGCCAGACTTGTGATGTGCCTAATGTGAAGAAACGGGCCACTGCAGTGGAACGCACAGCCAAGAAAACCACAAACACTATTTCTAACAAATTTTATTGATTGAAGTTGAAATCCTACACTTCCAGTCTAAATTACGAAACAGATAGGTCACATTTAGTGCAGAAGATTAAGTGCTGGACCTGTAATTCTGATCAAGGCTGGAGGAGGGAGAGAAGCCTTGATAAACTCGGTCTTCAGAAATTCAGCACGGCACGGATACTGTGAAGAAAAAGCTCAATGAGTCGTCATTTCCTCTAAAAAAACCTTGTATCGTTTTAAAAAAAGAGACGTTTTTCCACAGCAGTCATGACACGTCTAAGAATCTCGACGTACCTTTTCCCAGCATGCATCAGATCGAAGGCCTCATTGATCTGGTCAAAGGGGAGACTGTGGCTCACAAACTCGTCCACCTTCAGCTTCTTCTTCATGTAGTCCTCCACCAGTTTGGGCACACTCTCCACACTCTTCCAGCCTGCAGCAGGAAACAGGAAGCAGGAAGTAGAGACCATGTCAATCATCTGCTAATGTCCCGCCCAAACACTAACTCTGAGCGACTGAGAGTACCAATCTGACCTATTAGGTGACGACTGAGTTAAACTCATCATGTATCATTCCTTGTTAAGTACCTTTAGGTATTTTCTTGATCCCAAAGGGGAAATGGCATTTGCAGTGCATGGACGTGTGTGTGTGGGGGCAAATATACTCACACATGCATTCATATACTGCATATGCTCCTGTGTATGCATGTATACCTATAGACTATACAATGTGTCCGTGTGTATAAAGGTGAAAGACAGGTTTAGAGGAGCCATTTACCGCCGAAGGCTGTTCCCTTCCAGACTCTCCCAGTCACCAGCTGGAAGGGACGAGTCGAGATCTCCTGGCCTGCTGCTGCCACCCCGATGATCACGCTCTCCCCCCAGCCTTTATGACATGCCTCCAGGGCAGCTCTCTGGAACGACAACACCAACCAGCACTTAAAAAGCCTGGATCCCCTGCCTCCAGCTCTCTTCCTTGGCAACAGTGCCCTCTGGTGGCTGGGATGGAGCGACAGCCATGTTACATAAGGAGGCCTGAGAAAAGTTGCGGTTTGCTAGCCAAGGTGTCGGCTAGCATGGTGAGTACACACAAACAAGGACTCGTTCACTTGACGACTTCAGGATTACCATGAGGCCAACGTTGCCGATGCACTCGAACGAGTAATCCACCCCTCCGTCGGTCATCTCCACCAGAACCTCCTGGATGGGCCTGCTGTGGTCTTTAGGGTTCACAAACTCAGTGGCTCCAAACTCCTTGGCTTTCTCAAACTTGTCAGGGTTGATGTCCACGGCGATGATCCTGGTTGCTCCGGCAACCTTACAGCCCATAATGACAGCCATCCCCACGGCGCCAATGCCGAAAATTGCACAGGTGGACCCAGGCTCAACCTGAAACAGGATATGTTATCAAAACCCCTGCAAGAACCAAGGAGTTCTGCCAAAATACTTTTGCATACTAAAACATATGAAAAATAAATGTTTTATGTGCCCTTGATAGCATCAGATACACAGGATTTCCCCCTTAACTCTCGCTCACAGGCTGCTTTGGGTACAATTGCATGCAGCAAAACACTATGTCACCTTTGACCCACCTTGGCTGTGTTGAGCGCAGCGCCGTAGCCTGTAGAGATGCCACAACCCAGCAGGCACACCTTGTCCATGGGGGCCTTCTGGTCCACCTTGGCCACGGAGATGTCGGCCACCACCGTGTACTCTGAGAAGGTGCTGCAGCCCATGAAGTGGAAGAGCTGCTTGCCCTTGCAGGTGAAGCGAGAGGTGCCGTCTGGCATCAGACCCTGGCCCTGAGTGACCCTAAAGGAAGACATGGAACAGGAGGATGTTGAACTGAAGCACAGCTCCCATCAGTGGTGATGGAATATGACTGAATGACATCCGCAAGATTGTAGGTTTCGTTCTTTTTCTACCTGATTTTCTGGCAAAGGTTGGTCTTGGGGTTTTTGCAAAATTTGCATTCGCCACACTGAGGCACATAGAGCGGGATTACAGCATCACCTGAAAAGAAGATGCGATCATTTAAAAAAAGAAAGAAAAAGGTGCAACTTTAATCCGCTTTCTGCTTATCAAATCATCTTCAGATGATTTCTCAGGAGGTTTGTTTGTGTTCCTGGCGTTGTTGTTTTTTTAACTCACCTGGTTTGAACTTGGTGACGCCTTCTCCAACGCTCTCGACCGTGCCAGCGCCCTCGTGCCCTAAGATGACGGGGAAGGCACCCTCGGGGTCACTACCGCTCAACATGTAGGAGTCAGTATGACACACACCTGTGGCTAAGATCTGAGGCACAACAACAACAACAACAACATGAACACAGAGTCACAGAGTCTTTCAGGAGACCCATGGATGCTTTTACATGTAGTAACTCAACAGCTCAAAACAGAAAATATCGGCGTCAGTGATTAGCGAGTAGGTGCCAGTAATCACGCTGCTCGTCATTCGACCTCTTAGCTTTCGCACAGGGTTAATATGATCATCTTGAACAGAACTTTGTCCTTTCAGATGGCTAGGTTAATCTGTTGTGGTCAACTCTGGTAGATTACCTCGGAGTTCAGGAAAAAAAAGAAGAAAAAAAAAGAAGAAAAGATAGCATGGTTGTAAAAAATATTGGGGGGAATATTCTCAAAAGGATTCCTTGGGAATGCTCTAAAATGTCTTGTATTAATATGAGGGGAGGTCCAGTCACCAGCCTAACAATGTAACATGTAATAGTTAAGGTTACGTTTTACTTAAGCATGTCTGAGCCCACACTTCTAGACCTTAACTTAAGGTACTGACAACACTTTTTCCACTCAAACTTTACTAGTTGAGTGAAAAAAGTTGAACATAAGTATCTGTACTTGTACGTGAGTGACGGATGTGTGTACTTCTGCCATTTCTATGGCTCACTAACACTGTGCAGAAACCGGAGCCAACATTTACAGAAACCAGCTCCTTCACTTGGTTACGGCTAACCGAATTACAGCCACGGTGAGTTTCCTAACAGTTTACCAAACATACTGTTGAACACATTCCAAAGATTGTTTCCTTGCAGCTGGTCCCCTAAATCTTCTGTGCAGTTGTACAGTGCGACATGGCTTCCTACAGTCGAAGAAGCAGTCAAGTCAAGTCGCACCAAAGTGAGATGTTTAGAGGAGGTCTGGTGGTTCACCTTGATGCGGACTTCATGGGCCTTGGGCGGAGCTACTTCAACCTCTTCAATGGATAGAGGTTTCCCCACTTCCCAGGCTACAGCAGCCTTGCACTTAATGACCTGAAAGCCGGATGGTAGGACATACTGAGTACACACGTTAGAACATTAGATAGACAATACGTGCACTTTGGAAGGGAGTTTCTCCGCACTTTCAGCTTAAGCACATGTCTGTACTGGTTTCAGTTAGCGCATTTGACGCAAAGGGTTTGATTAATTACTAGTTACGTAGTGTTCATTTACTTAATTGAAAGTAAATCATTAACACATCGCACAAATCGTTTTTTTAACGGGAGGTGTAAAATCAGTTTTTAACTGCTGAAACTGTCGTAAATGTTTCAAAAAGTGGAACAATAACTGCTGAAACTGTTACAATGTTATTTTGTGGACCTTGAAAACCAAGTTGTACAATTTAGCTAGCCAACAGTGTCTGTGATCGTGTACTATGCGTGTGTCAACGTTCGCAGCGAATGATTGCAAAACAAAATAACGCTACAAGGTTCAAACGTGAATTCGGAGTAGTTATAAGACCTCACAGCAAAGATATAAAAGCACGGTGCATGCAAACATTCTAAATTAAGAGGAATTCGCGTATTTCTGATACAAAACTGACAACTTACTTTTCCAGCCGTCTCCATTCTTTCTCCACACTCAAAAGAAAGGGGTGGGACCGTACGAAAGCACTAGCTCTGAAATGGACCAATCAAAGACCTCGTCTCTTCTCCATCAGTCACGCCGCGATTTGAGAACAATCAAATGCAAGCCTGACACATGCAAAATGCTACTGTATTCGTTATGTAATTTGTATAAATTCTGCAAATCACAAATGCTGATTTAAAAAAAAAGAACATAGAATTCCCTGGGAACATTCCGCAGTCATAGCTCCATCTGCTGGTGACGTTCCCAGCTACCCCATAGGACTAGTAAATACCTGGCAGAATATATAGCTGAGTAACCTTCAAGGTTGTTGTAGACTAGAATCAGGGTCAATGTACACATGAGGTCGATATTAGCCGCCATTTAATATCGGTGTGGAATCACGTAACCACCACCAGGTCAACTGTACCTGTGAACACCGCCTAGTAAACATTCTATCGCTCGCGATAGCTGATCAGCAGGTGTCCATCCTCCATGTGGAAGGTTCATTGTCAACTGTTAACGCGCTGTTTATTCATTTAATACTTACAAACCCAGTACCAGAAAGGATTCGTTTATTTAGAGCTGGTTGCTGTAGGGTTAGTTACCTACAGCGTAGCAGCATCTCTTGGAACATGCTAGTCATATCCTAATGAGCCACATATGTAATTAATATGTTAATCATTACCGTCGACTGACGCAGGCGAGGCAATTCTACTGTAAAATATGGGAATTTGAACTGATGTCAAGTTCTATAATAACACCTGTTATGGAGTTATACCCATGTTTTTTTTTTTTTACATAACTATTGACCACAATCTTAAGTACAACCATATTTTTAAAAACTATGGTCTACAGAACTGTTTATTCAAAAGCTTTTCTTCACAAAGTAACAGAACTGTGCAACAATGATTTGTTTTCCTAGTTATAAAACATCTTGAATTATACAAAAAAAACATGAAAATAACCCATATGATCATCATCATCGTCGTCGTCTTAAAAGTTAACACGTTTTGAGAATCTAAGGATTCCATAGCTCGCGTTGAAATGAAAGTCAACATGTCAATCGAGAGACGCTGTGACAGAAAGTATCGAGTTCATCCCAATCCATGTTGACATCGGAAAAACAACATCAAGTCTGCATTCCAAGGCAATACCTGTATGCTGCTAGGCATCAGCATCAGGAAATAAAACCATTAACATTAGCTGTCCAAATCGGTACACAAAACAAACAAACAAATGGGTTGGAAGAGGAGCAGGAAGTGATGCGGGTGTCCGTCCTGCATAACTCCAGTCCAACAGAGCGAGGTGTTGGCAGGGCGTTGCAGCACCAGCCGAAAGAGACAGGGTCCCACGAGACCGTACTGGAGCCATCAGCATCATCATCTCCCACCTAGAAATGTCATAAACGATGCATCTTCAACGCCATGGTAACTTGAAACAAGCCTGTATTGATTAAGACATCCGAATACGCACATGGGCGCATGCACGCCAATGGGCGCATGCACGCCAATGGGCGCATGCACGCCAATGGGCGCATGCACGCCAATGGGCGCACGCACGCACACACTGTACCTCTGAATCCTCGTCCTCCTCCACCTCCTCTCCCTCCCCTGAATCCTCCTCCCCTTCCACCGCCACCTCGGCCGCCAAATCCTCCCCCACCGAATCCGCCTCCCCCCCTGCCGCCACGGAAACCACCTTGGAAAAAGAACACCAAACATTCCAACATGGTTAAATGACTTGTAGGAATTCCAATTTTTACATGTGCGCCACAAACAGTGATGGCTACGTATCCACACTTACAATTAAGATGTGTTCCTAAAAGGAGCATCGAATTTATAATGCATTATGCACTTACCACCGCGGCCTCCCCCCCTGCCTCCCCCTCTCCCGCCCCTGCCTCCTCTGGGAGGCCCCTTCTCTCCTGGTGGCCTGGGTAGGAACCTCTGGAGAGGTAGTAGTTTCATGGGGTCTATGTAGAACTGTAGGAGAAATATTGTGTTTATGGACAAATCATTTTAGCTAACTTGCAGAGATGAAAGATAAAAGATATGCATACAACCACACAGATATTGCTATACCTTTTGAAGCTTCTTGAACGATGATGCTTTCATATTATCCGAAAGTTTGACAGAGAAATACTGCAACCTTGGGTTAAGGAGTCTACAAACATCAGTTAAATATGATCCACTACATAACTTTAAATATGAACAACATTTAATACGCCACACAAGTAGTGTTGGGGAAGGATACAAAGTCACGCAGCTGGCCGAAGATTTCATCCACTTTCCCAATCTGTTCCTTGTTTTCCAGATAAACTGGAGCGTTAAAGTAGGGTACTTTGTTTTCCTCTGTCACACACTTGCAAACGATGTCGTCTTCACATGGGTGCACAAACTCTCCAAGTGCTGCAACGACATCAACAAGAGAGTAGGTACCGAACGGATGCTACACAACAATCGATACCAACATTCGCAAATCAACACGTAGCTTGCTAACAAGATTAGCAACAATTTACCAACGACGTATTCTGGAGGCCCGTAGTCCTGCTGTCTGAAGCCACCTCTTCCGCCGCCGCGGAATCCACCGCCACCACCTCGTCCTCCGAATCCTCCCCCTCCTCTGCCACCTCCACCTCGGTTGAATCCACCACCTCGACCCCCTCTCCCACCACCACCTCGGAAGGACATTTCTTATGAAGTCTCTGAAAATAGAGAAGGATTCAGATGTGCTGACCATACAATATGTAACCAACCATAGGATTTCGTTCAGTGAAAGCGACTACTCCGGCTGTTCCCGACAATGGAAACATCATAGTTAACATTACATGACTAACTAGTTATTGCGTTAAGTCATCTACTTGAATGAACTACCAGAGCAACATGGTCGGCTAGCTTATGAACTTTCTTGCAATCAAAAGTTTACGTTGACAAGTTGATGATTGCTAACTAAGTACGCGTTTCATTTATACCACTCGAGTCAGATATAATTCCAAGTTGAAAGTTTCAGATATTACAAACTGGTTGATCAGCTAGTCGACTATCGTTAGCAAAGTTAGTAAGCTAGTAGATGGAATGTATACTAGCT
Organism: Plecoglossus altivelis; assembly: GCA_036571765.1. Classification (NCBI taxonomy): domain Eukaryota; kingdom Metazoa; phylum Chordata; class Actinopteri; order Osmeriformes; family Plecoglossidae; genus Plecoglossus; species Plecoglossus altivelis. The sequence goes on from BROE01000006.1 coordinate 1,732,326, forward strand.
AGCTAGCTAGCTGCCGTTAGCCAATGGTACAAGTAAAACAAATAACTGATACTTTTCTTGCAGCAGAAGTGTATGTAATTTAATATATTCATGACGTTATTGGATCACATTATATGCGCGCGAAGCAAATCAAGCAAATTATTAACGAATAGAGTGAAAAGTACCTGTATCAAAAACTGTGCAGGACGGTAACCGGCGACGTCTCTATCACCACGCTACACATGTGGTTAACATGGTGCCGGAAATGAAAATGTTGGTCCTGTCGTAAACGATACACACTACGTCACACAACGCTCTACGTACACCCCTCCCTTCCCCAAAGAACGTGATATCGGTATTTAACACGCAAGAAAGCGATTGGAAAGTTTGTAGCCTGAAGTTGCTAAAAAACCTTGCACTGTTTTAGCAGGTACTACAACTTCATCTGTTATGACTAAGGGACAGGTAAGCTTGTATTATGCTATGTGACACTCTGAAGCCACTTAGTTACTCGGGCTTTTAGATCTGCTTGTTGCTCGATCCAGTCTCAAGTACTATAGGTTACTATGTACTCAGGTCATCAGGTGCAAGGCAGCTGTTGCTTGGGAACCTGGAAAGCCTCTTTGCATCGAGGACGTGGAGGTGGCCCCGCCGAAAGAGCATGAAGTGCGCATTAAGGTAGAACCGACTAGCAGAGATATAGAGATACAGAGACGAAAGTATACACGCATCCTTCATTCAAGTAGAAGTACAGATTCTCACCGACTACTCTTATTCACTCAAGTTAAAGTATGGGCTTTGACATATACTTGAGGGTTGCGATTTCAACTTTGTATAACATATTTTCCTCAAAAATGGTCTAGTCATGAAGTTTGTTATTTTTTGTTGGATATTACTAAGTGGGCACTAATTGGGGGGAATGTTTCTAAAATAGGACAGATGGTTACTTGGGTCCTGAGCGATACACCGACTTCATAATTCAACTCCAGAAGTTGCCTAATTGTAGAGATATTCTATCCACACACGTAGAAATATCTCTTGCCTTTTATGTTAAATTCTGCTTGTGTCCAACTTTATCCTTTTGATCCTACTTTGACCAGTATCCCCCCTCCCCACAGATTTCGGCTAGTGGGGTGTGCCACACCGACTGGGCGTACCTGTACGAGTCCAGCAAGGGAATGCATCCCCGTCCGTTCCCTCTGGTCCTGGGGCACGAGGGGGCAGGAGTCGTGGAGAGTGTCGGGGAGGGAGTCACCAAGTTCTCTCCAGGTAGCTGACAACATTATGACCCATCAGGCATCTGAACACAAGGCCTGTGTGTCATCAGCTCACGGATGTTAGCCATGCTGCGTTTGAGCTGCCTTTTACGTTTCTACAGGGGACAAAGTGATTCCGCTGTTCTTACCGCAGTGTGGAGAGTGTGAACGCTGTCTTAGCCCTAAAACCAACCTCTGCAAGAAGAACTGGTAACTGCTCACATCTCGCTTGACTTGTCTTCCCAAGATAGTTTTTTTTTAATGATGTGAAAATTGCCCCTAGAGAGTGGATGTGTGAGTGAATGGTTGTCTGTGTCTCTGTGTTAGCCCTGAGACTTGCTGGCCCCAGTCCAGGGTGTACCCTGCCTATGGCCTGAAAGCTACTGGGATAGGGGAACAAAATGAGAACAAGCGGCACTGCAATCCCTCCCAGGGATTAGCAGTAGACAATGGATGGATGGATGAGAATATTAACAACAGTCTTATATTAGACAATTTTATCCAAAGTAGTAGGAGATTTGAACCTACAATCTCTTGATCTGCAGTAAAATGATCTATCCACCGAGCTAGACATATCCCACTTAGTTCCTGCTTAAACCACACTTCTGCATCCGACCTCTCCCTACAGGCAAAACACCCAGATGGGCGTTTTAGCAGACGGCACAAGCAGGATATCCTGTAAAGGCCAGCAGGTGTACCAGTTCATCGGAGTCAGCTCGTTCTGCCAGTACACGGTGGTGGCTGACACCTCCGTTACCAAGATCAGAGTGGATGCTCCGCTGGACACGGTCTGCCTGCTGGGTTGTGGCGTATCCACCGGCTATGGTGCCGCCCTCAACACTGCCAAGGTTGATGCTCGCCTCTCACTCGTTCAAACTGGGTTCCTACTGTTGTAGGATCACTTTAACATCGTTTTCTATCAGACCAGATGTGTCTTTGGTGTTGTATGAATGCCTTATCCCAGTGGTGTAGGTGTAGGTTCAAACATGGGTCTGGACAAACAGTTTTAGCTACCTTTTTGCTACCGTTACTGTTGCTAAAGTACCCGTGAGGATGGTTCCCTGGTCTCTTGGGATATGCCAGGCAGGTAGCGCTTCTATCCACTCCTGAACCTACACCCGCCTTCTCCGCCCCTAAGGTTGAACCTGGGTCGACCTGTGCGGTGATTGGCTTAGGGGCTGTGGGTCTCGCTACGGTGATGGGCTGCAAGGTTGCCGGAGCAACCAGGATCATCGCCGTGGACATCAACCCTGACAAGTTTGAGAAAGCTAAAGAGTTTGGAGCCACTGAGTTTGTGAACCCTAAAGACCACAGCAGGCCCATCCAGGAGGTTCTGGTGGAGATGACCGACGGAGGGGTGGACTATGCGCTGGAGTGTGTTGGGAGCGTCACTGTGATGGTACCAAGTTAGCAAACCTCTCCTTGGCTTGACCTTGACCAGGGCTCTCTACCTTGATCTGAAACTATTTAAAAAAGCCAGATCTAAAGCATGTTTTCACTCCTGACCTAATGTAGCTTACTTGATTATTATGATAAGCTGGTTGACAGAATTAGGTAGCAGCTAGTTTAATCGACAGCCTACTGAGAGGTAGCTTTCCAGATATGTCTAGACTGTCCTCTCTCTGTCTGTCTGCTCTCTCTCCCAGACTGTCTGCTTTCTCCCCCAGATTGCCTGCTCTCTCTTAGACTGTCTGGTCTCTCTCCCAGACCAGCTGCTCTCTCCTAGACTGTCTGCTCTCTCTCATAGACTATCTGCTCTCTCCTAGACTATCTGCTCTCTCCTCCAGAGGGCTGCTCTCTCTCCTAGACTGGCTCCCCTCTCGTCCAGAGGGCTGCTCTCTCCTAGACTGTCTGCTATGACCTCCAGAGGGCTGCTCTCTTAGACTGTCTGCTCTCTCATCTAGACTGTCTGCTATCACCTTCAGGAGGGTTGCTCTGTCCTAGACTGTCTGCTCTCTCTCTCCTAGACTGGCTCCCCTCTCCTCCAGAGGGCTGCTCTCTCCTAGACCGGCTGCGCCCTCTTCTAGACTGTCTCCTCTCTCCTAGACTGGCTGCTCTCTCCTATACTGGCTCCCCTCTCCTCCAGAGGGCTCCCCTCTCCTCCAGAGGGCTCCCCTCTCCTAGACTGTCTGCTATCACCTCCAGGAGGGTTGCTCTCTTCTAGACTGTCTGCTCTCTCCCCCAGAGGGCCGCTCTCGAGGCTACGAAGGACGCGTGGGGCGTGTGCGTCATCGTGGGATGGACTGAGACGGAGGAGATGAGTCTGGTGGTGGAGGACATCCTGCTGGGACGAACCCTGAAGGGAACCTACTTTGGAGGTGAGTGAAGTAGCTGAATAATAGATGCTCTGATGGGGTTTTTGTGGGCACACTTAGTTAAGCCAGCACAGGACATGGAAAAAGAGTAAACTAATGATTCGATAAACAATTTCATGAAATCTTGGGATAGTCATATTTTGTTAAATAGAATCCATTTGAGATGTGGTCGAGGCATTGTGTCTGACAATGTTGTATGACAAGTATCTGTTTGAGTGACGAGCAAGTCAAACCATGAACACAAACTGCTCCAGGTTGGAAGAGCGTGGAGAGTGTCCCTAAACTAGTGGATGACTACATGAACAAGAAACTCAAGCTGGATGAGTTTGTGACTCACACTGTCAATCTAGACCGTATCAACGAAGCATTTGACCTCCTAACCAGTGGAAAGAGGTGAGCTCTCATTCACAAGCATGTCTCATACATGTACACAAATACATGTCAAATGTGTATATCAGTATTATTTTAATCAAGTTTCAGCTTTACAATAGCTTAAAGGAAAAAAACAAACTGTAACATTTGATAGTTTTCTCCTAATCCTTTTTGTTTTTGAAGCATTCGAACAGTTGTGAAGCTTTGATGAATCTCCTCTCCAGCATTCTGGGCAAAGATCAAATTCATTGGAGCGTCTTGGACCATGCTACTTGCTGTATTTATGTGTCACTTTTTGGGTCTAATTTATCTATAATTTGGTTACATATGCATGGCCACATCTTATCTGTTTATTGATTATTTTGTGTACATTTTGTGACGATGTTGTCCATTGGCATCCCAATTGTGTGTAGGACACTATGTTCACCACTAGGTGGCAGAAACGCATCAGTCCTCAGGAGCAACAACACTAAGATCCTCGCTAAGCTGTAAGTCAAGGAAAAACTACACATTACACTGAGCTGAAGAAGTCAGTAGTGTCATTAAATAAGTAGTCAGAATCACTGTTTAAAATACGTTACAGCCAAGATGAGGACTTTCAAAATTCTATTTTTTTCTGGACTCAATTATTGTATTATTTCCTTGGTACTGTAACATTTTAAAACTGTTTTTCTTTGAGAAGGCAGATGAATCATTCAGTGCTTTGTCATTAGGTGACAAATGGTTTGATGTCACCAGGGGGTTAAATAATATCAGTTTCATGTGTTCAGGCTAAGATTTCACCTTGGTAATATTATATATTGATTTAATATAGCGCACCATGGCAGGCTAAAATAACAGTTGCAGCCTGTCAGGCCACAAGACAAAAGGTTGGTTTGGGAATGGCTTCTAATGATGAACTGAAATAGCTGTCCAGGAATTTGCTTTATTGAAGTTCCATTCAGATCAAATGAATACCCTTGGCAATTTCTCTGCTTTTCCATCTTTATTTAAAATGGAAAATGAACCAGCGCCTCTCCTCTCCCAGCCCTGTCATCAATCAGAGATTCAAAGCTCCCGTTTTTTTTTCTCTCTCCCCCTCTCTCTTCTCGTCTTTTTCTTGGTCAAAGAAAGAGAGAGATAGAGCTGGGAAGTAAATGGGGCGAGGGTAGGCAGACAAGGGAAAGAGGGAGAGAGACATCAAAAGAGAGGAGGAGAGAGCAGATGAGTTCTGACAGGTGCTTGTGTGACTTGGCCCCTTTCGTCATCTATAAATGTTAGAAGAGCCTTCAGATTCACTCTTTCTTCTTGGGGACAAGTGTCTGTCTTGGTCTCCACTGTGGGAAAGCGGCCATGTTGAAAAACTTGAGTCTCGCTCGGAGTTTTTGCTTAGTTGTCAGTGAACATCATTGCCTTCTCGTAATGTATTGACTGAGTAGTAATGTATTGACTGCGTAGTAATGTATTGACTGCGTAGTAATGTATTGACTGCATAGTAATGTATTGACTGCATAGTAATGTATTGACTGAGTACAAGCTGTTTTAGTTTCCCCTCCTGTTTAAAAAGAACTCGTCATATTTCGTCCCCCGTTTTATAATACATCACTATTCTGTATAATATAGGCCCTACTGCAAGGCTCAGTTTTGTCCTCTACACACACACACACACACACACTACACTCACACACACACACACACACTACACATATACTGAGCAAAAGCTCTTTACTATAAAGTTGTGTTATACAACGCTATTTGTATGAAACCTACAGTATTTGTAAAATAAAATAAAAATAAAAATACAATGACGATGAATAAAACACGAACTAGTCCTATATTTCTGTCCGGCTATCGCACTGTCATCTTACTAGGCTCCAGTAGAGAGCAGCCGTGTTCACGTCTTCTAACGCTGGAGAATATGACAATAGAGGTGGCGTTCTACATTGATTGACTCCATTGTGGGAGGATGGATCGGAGAGGAAATGATTTTTTCTGTTGTTCAAGCAAACATCAGGCTGTTACACCTAGTCGTCGTCTGGGATCATTCTGACAGACATCAGCGGCTCATAAAGAAAATTGACAAACAGAAATGCCAGCGTTGGTAAATACATCCAAACAAACACCTCCAGTAGCAGGAAAAAATGTCAAAGTTCTGCCTAGACTCTCACAATATTTACATTAGGATCATGAGATTTCCTTCTTGATTATTATATTATTTTATGATACAAACAGATGGGAGGTACAAAACAGACATGACTATAAACTTCAAATGGTGGGCTGACCGAACGTTTCCCGTCAGTAAACGAGGCCTTTGGTTAACTTGGGTTAATTTCATTGAAGCGTAGCCTGTGACTGATCTATCTGAATCAAGATACGTCTGTAGTAGCGTCTGTGACATCAGCACATTTTCAGACCTCAAACCATGCATGGCTCCATAGGACCCCACTCTGTTATTTGACTCCGCGACCCTCTTGGGTCCCACTTGTGCGTTGAGACGTGGGCAATTTGATGGCACGTTCCACAGAAGCTGGGCCATTTCAATGGAAGTGGAAAGGACAAGGCATCTTAAATGACTCGCTGTAGAATGCGATGGAGGCGGATAAAGTGTTGCTTCTCCTCACTCGTCTTTGTCTGGCTCAATTGTATACGTTTGTAATAATCTAGTAATCTACCAGACGCTTTCATCCAAAGTGACAGGCAGAGCACGATATGAATCTGAAAACCCTTAATCTTCTTATGTATACATTGAGCTATACTCTGCTCCGTGATGCAGATCATATGAGGTCAACACGTGTTCTAAACTCTAAGCATGCTATGTTAACAGAAATCTATTCGAACCAGCATGGCTACATTGAACCAACTATTCAGTGCTGCATTCCCGGGCCCTACAGAAGGATATTGAACCGTCTGTATATGATATTGAGTGTGCACTTACATGCATATTCCTCAAGATAAGCCCTCTTTCCTACCCTTAATACCCAGTTGTCATATTAAAAGACGCATGGAGAGGGACATAGTGCATTAAAGCGAGGGATGGAAAGAGATCGAAGGAGAGACTTAGTGGGATGGACACAAAGCCTAGCTTGCTACGGAACAATGCACCGGTTAAGTTGCTAACTGCCTTCGGAGGCTTCTGCGTTATCTGAAAATCCTGGCCATTACAGCTAATGCCATCCACAGCCGGTGACATCCCCTGCCTTGAGCCCACCCTCCTGGCCCCTGTCGGACACCCATCTGGGGTCACCCCAGGGACAACCCAGACCCCACACACATCATGCAACGACGGATATGAGTAAGGCCTTGCAGTGACATGACTCTGGATCTTCTACTTGGTGAATGAGTAGTCTGGTGACTCACATTTGTATCTCTGCTTAAACGTTGCCTAACTCCCAAATAACTGCCAGCCTGTCTGGTACTATTGCAGGTCAACTGTATTGCGGAGATATAGACAGTAAACAATGGTCATTAAGAGGATTAGACACAGCCCACGTACATCTATTACAAATACATCTGCGAGCACATTCACACAGGCTTATATACAGGGAGTAACAAACAAACACTGGCTCTTTGTCTTGAGTGACAGGCTAAGCCACTATTGTGTCTACCAACGGCAGCAAAACAGTAATTGTGAGATTAAGACCACTGCATGCTCATGCTCCTCCCTTGTCTGATGTCCACACCCCTTCTCTCCACACAGGTAACAGACCTGCCTGGGCAGTGAAGGCGCACTTGAAAACACTGTTCTTTTGTAACTCACTGGGATGGCTCACCTTTCAAACATCCTGAAAGATGCATTTGTGCTTTAACACCCCCCCGCCTCCCCCCTCTCAAATAGAAGATATCTATACACAATGAAATACCCAGGATTAGCCTATTCATAATGTTTGGGTCCATAGATGCAAAAATGACAAAAGGTATTGTTGACCTGCCAATATTATCTACCTCCTTGTCTAAGACCAAATCACCTATAGCCTGGAATTTCCAAACGAATTGCACATTTTTATAATTGTCTTGCAAAGTGGACCATGTCCTCACAATAACTAAAAACAATGTTTACCGATCGTGATGTTGTCTCTAGTCGAAAGTGCAAATACATAGGTACATCATGAACATTTAACGGTCTAATTGGATAAAGTGATACTTTACATCTTAGTCACCTGTGTTTATACTGTTGACTAGTGACAACATCACGATCGGTAAACTGGCTATAGAAGGTTGACGTCAGGCTAGGCCAGTCTAACCCGCAACCTGTTACATCTTTCGGACAATAAATACAATTTTATGAATGACTGAAGGGCTATCCAACAGACGTTCTAATTAGATCATCACTAACTATTAAGACGGAAGTTAATGACAGATTGACCGGAAAACATTTTTCCAGTTTACCGCTATTTTCAATGAGGAAGCGTCAGAACGTGCAACAGTGTCGTCAAAAGACGGATGTCGCGTTACTGTCTGTACCCACTATAAATCTAATAGCGCCTCCGGGCTTCAAGTATTACCCACGCCAATTATTTAGATTATTGAATCGAATTGACTTTTCTACATGATTTATGATAACCGTTTGATACCCCTTTCGTGGGTTATTGCTTTAATAACATTAGTCCCACGACAATTCCACATCACAACGCGAATTCAGTAAAGTCAAAGCGGACGAATTAGCTAACTGGTTGGTAGCTAGCAGTATAGTAGCTAATTACGAAGCTACATCCGGCGGTGGTTTGGCGGTGGTTTGGATAAGTGGATATAACCGAAGAGGACACATCCTAGCAGATACAATGTATAATTTTGCTCACCTGGAGAAGCCAACTGTGCTCCGTTTTACTTCAAGCTTCAAACCTGACCCCTGAACCGACGGCGGTAAGTTAATAACTTGTAGGCTCGCTACCCAGCTAAGCTAGGCTAACAATACTGCTATGACGACTGCTTAGGACATGCTTAGGACAAACGTACATGGTGTTGATTTCATTACTGGAAACATAGTTAAGTTATATCAAATGGCATCACCCTGGCCTAGGCTGTTTTTTCTGAGGCGGTATTTTAGTTAACGAGCTAGCTACTAACCTACGTTCTATTGTAGTGAAACATGCGCATGTTTGCAACGGCTTGAAGTTGGGGATGTGAATGTGCCTAGCTAGTTGGCAACCGTTAGGTTCACTTTTAAAGTTAAAACTTTAATTCTGACGACACCGCGCAAAGTAGCTCTAATCTTCCAACCGATGCAAGCACATTCACTAAATGTAACATGTAGATATACTGATATGATTTATCTCAATGTGTAAGACTGGTATTAACAGTACTTAATGTGTAATCTTCGATTTCCCGAGGTTAGAGGATCTTCTACTGAAAAGTGGCGTGACAGGGGATCGGTAATTAGTTCGGGGGTTGACTACGGGTCTTTAACCATGAACACTAGCTTTAGAAGTTCCATAGTTCACTCCGTAGTCCTACTTGATGTGGCGGGGAGTTGGAGAGGGTTAGGACAGCTCTGTCAGCTTTCTGTGTTTACCTCCTAATCCCGGGAAAGGAGTTCACAAGCCAGGGGAATACTGGGAGCTTTGCACCCAAACCCTAGCGGACTTCCAAAGCTCTCTTTCAACGGGAGAGACGGAATTCGGTTCATTCTTGGGAGTATGTGTAGGTCACGCGCGTCTCTGCCAACATTTTCGTTATCGGCTTTTATGAAACAACACAGTATAGCTACAACCTTAAGTAGTCGTTTGAAAATTTCCAATTGCTCAAACGTTTATACAGTGTGGCGGACGCATTTTTATTTGAAAGGAAACGGTTGTGTGTAGGACTAGGACAGAGTAAAATACTGAGATTAGAACTTTGATTGGTCGTCAAGTCCCTTGTGAACGTCTCTCGTGAGAGGTTAGGTCATGCACGCTAGGCGTGTACGTCTTCGTCACCAACCCTACATCATCCGGTAGACAAGGCTCTCTAAACTCAGTTTTCTGGCATGCTTCCCTACCACAAATGAATTTCTGCCTGTCCATAAACTACAGTTGTAACAGAATACAGTTGAAATATGACTTTACTTTGGCTTGTTGTCACGTTGAAAGACAACTCCAAAACTGAGAGAGGATAATGTACAGTAGCGGCCTACACGTCTGTCCGCTACACCGCAGTGACGCGCTGCCAAAAAAGGACGCGGAACAACGATTATGACTTTTACAACGTAAACGCACTTAGCTAGAGGCCTCAAAAAACATTCGACCAAGCTCTAGTCTGGTCCTTCTCTTCAGCCTCCGTGTTTCAGGGGAGGGGAGGTGGTTAGAATATTCTTACCCCACACTGGGAAAATCAACAAATCTCTAGGAGTTGCTTCCGGATCTGCTAGCCTGTAAATGCCCAGGCAGGGTGTTTGCTTATACGTTTAAAATCCCTGAGAGCAAATATGAGAAACCCAATGATTTGTTTAAAGTCATCCTGGGCACAAGGTACACAGACATGACATCTTATCTCACTCCAAAGATATGTGTAAAAAACAGTTCAACAGCAATAAAACAGCATTGGAGGACAGAATCCTGTCTCTTTTCAAGATATAACCTCCCTCTTGTCCCTCAAGGTGGTGTTTACAAACACCACCAACAAAACAAAAATAATGACCTTTTTTTTCTCGTTTTCTTTTCTTTTTTGGTAATATATCTAGCTGTGAAAAGACCATTTCTGTGTGGTTCTTGGGGATGTGCAGTAAAGGAGCCCATCGCTAATCCTTTGCACAAACTCCCTACTCCCCAGGTGGCCCCATCCTTGCATCATAAATAATGTATATTTTTCCTGCACCCGCTCTTTTGACTTCTGATATTCCAATAGGGTTCAATCTGGTCTTCAAACACATCTTTCTCCAAGGCCCCTTTCACCCCCTCCCGTCCCCCCGTCCCCCCTCCACACCCACCCCCCTCAAACCTATTGGTTTACTTTAATTAGTGGTATTGAAGGTGGGGGGGGGAGGAGGGAGGGGGTAAATTCTGAAAACAAACACAGGCTTGAATGGTAGAATAGCGGCGGATGCAGCCAGTGCCATTGCACAGGCTGCTGGGACACATGGTGTAAGCAAACACTCCTAATTGCATTAGAGTCCCCAGTCGCTCAGTTAATTCTCCTCCGTTGTCCCAGGGTGCCATGGTGCGATGGGCAAGATCGCTCTTTTAAACGATTCTCCGTTTCCTCTCCGTTCCGAAATAAGGCTGCGTTCGTAAGTTTAGGAGATAGTGAGCGGGTTTTGAACATAACTCCTCATCCGAATGTCTGTGCTGTGTGTGCATGTTGTTGGTGCCATAAGGTGTGTGTGTGTGTGTGCACAGTAATGGTATATGCACCCTATTGAACAGTTGTCCTGGTTGATATTTCAGTGCTCAGCCTGTGTGTCTAGAGAGATTGAGTAAACCCTTCTGGTTGGGAAGATGGTCCTTGAACAAACACGGAAAGCGGGATTGATATGAATGTCACTCGCTGTCACTGATGATACACAGAGGTGCTCTTTCAGCTCTTATTGAGGTATCATTCGTACGACACCCCAATACCTCCTACACTCACCCCTCTACATCAGTTATCTGAAAGAGCATATTGTGTTGTAGTCCAACTTCCTGTTTGTCTGCACTATAAAGGTAGATTAGTGTGATGAACAAGGTCTTAAGTCGTATGAACTACGTCCCCCATTAGAACTACAATTCCCAGTATATGGGATTCTTAAATCCACACCGGTTCTGTTCTCTATCATGTGTGACTCAAGCCATTGCTTACTGTATATGTGTTGTGCGAAGATCAAAACATAAAGTGGTTGACAACAGTCATTTACCATTCAGCATGTTTTATTTAAGCATACCAAACGACTAAAATGAATCAAGTTCCACCTATATCCAACTTGAAACTTTTGTGGAGAGTTTGTGAGTGGCCCCTTGTTTGAAGCTGAGACACCACAGATCAAGGGCCGGGCTGTCCTGGGGGGCCAGGAGGTCTGTAGAGACACAAGGGAGGATGTTGGTGGCTTTGACAGGATGCCAGGAAGTCAGAAGAGGCTTGTATTTGAGTGTGGTTGCAGGGTTAGTGTCCTGGAAATGAAAGGCTTCTCTTTCTAGTGATCGGGAATTTCATCAACGTGACAAAGTCCAAAGAATGGACTGTTTGAGGACACGCACACCATTTAGCAAGACATTATGCAAGGTGTGATTAAACATAGGAAGGAAAATACTTATAAATGTGTAACTGGAGTAAGTTTGTACATGTGTAGAATAGAGTAATATCAAAGTATATAGCAAAAACATATTCAATCATGTTCTCAGTTGTATTACAATTGAACTGGTTTGTTTGCTCAAAATGGTGAATCGCTGCACATTTTCTAACAAATAACCCTTCCAGGAACAGCTTATTACCAAACAACTCAAATGACTAACCAGGATTACCTCGACACGCCCAAACTAACCCGCCATCACTGACTAGCAAACAAACAGAGAGGAGCAGGAACACCCAGGATGATGCTTTTAACCCTGAGCCTCTAAATCCCACCTCCACCCTGGTCCCTCTCCTCCCCCCTCCCACACCCCCGCCTCCTCACCCCGCCTACTATCTGAGGACCCTGCCGACACACAGGCAAGTGGCCCCTGCTAATCCCCCTGCCCCGGGCCCCTGCAGCAGCTATGCCCACCGCAGAGCCCTCTCTTGCCCCGACAGGTCTCCTTCCCTGGGGCAGGGAACACCCACAGACCTCCACATGTGGATGCTCCTACCTACTGCTCCAAGCTACCCTGGGATGCTGAGTGTGGGAGGTGGGTTCCTGGGATGGTGTGTGTGTGTGTGTCTTTGTGTGCATGTGTGTGTCTTCCTGGCTCTGCAGAATTGTGTGTGTGTGTGTGTGTGTGTGTCATCCTGGCTCTACAGCATGGTGTGTGTATGGCTCTGCAGCATCATGTGTGTGTATGTGTCCTGGGAGAGTCACTGTGTGTGTGTGTGTGTTCTTGGCTCTGCAGCATAGTGTGTGTGTGTGTGTGTGGCTCTGCAGCATAGTGTGTGTGTGTGTGTGTGTGTGTGTGATCTCCGTTCAGTAATCCTGCTGCTGTGCGTGTCCCACCTTGCTCCCCCAGATAGGCCGAGTATCTCACGGCTCATTAACAAGCAGGTTTGAGTTCTGGCGTACGGAGAGCCGGAGAGATCACAATCCTAACCACTAATTGAGCTCTTGCGACAAAACAGCCTGAGAACGAAAAAATGATGGGTTTCTTCATTCTGCATGTTTTTTATTTTTTTCAGAGCTCCAGGGCTGCCATCTAGTTCCTTTAATCAGGGAGTGCAGTAGCGCCCCAGCGCCACTGGGGGGAGCGACAACGCACCAAATAGCCGCTGTCGCTGATGAGATGGTTCTATCACAAGTCAAAACTTTAAAAGGTGCAGATTCTTGTTTAGATGGCTCTGCATGTTAACTTAGTCTAGCTGTGCTTGATGTTAAGTGTTCGAGCGCACACACACACACACACACACACACACACACACACGCTCCCATCCTGTAAGGCACCTCAGACCCAGTGGGCTCATATCAGATGCGATCATGAGTATTCTTTGTAGACTAAACTTGAACAATAAACCAAACCTTTGGGTGTCACATCATTTATTTTCACGCGGCAACAAAGAAATAAAAGAGAAAACAAACACGAGAGCATCAATAAAAGAACATCATGGCGTCCATCAGTGGCGATAATGCCGTCTGTTTTGTTTCGGACTCTAGATTATAAACGCCTGCTTTCCTTCTCTCTGTGCTTGTGTGTTAACACGTTTCGTAAACCCAACATGATACCATCTGTTTCCGGCGCCGTTTCAGCGCTGGATAACTGAGAACCGCGACTGTGTTTGTTGACCAAGGTGATATTTAGTGCAGGAACCATTAGAAGAAGCACGACAAAGCTGTTGTCTCGCAGAAGGCGATCTTGTTTGCGAAGGGTCGGACGGTCTTTCGGAGACTGAAATTGCGGTCATTATGTCTCTCAGCTCTTATAAAGTAAACCAGATGAAGTTGTAGGGATGTACAGGGATGAGAGATCGAGCATGACCCTCACAGGCCTCACAACTCCCCTGAAAGATCTAACCCAGAACAAAACATCCAAGACAGGCGGGTGGAAGTGTGCTGTATTTCACATGTGAGCGCATTCAGATTAATGCTTTGAAATTCTGTCTCCTCTAATTTATGACCTCCTGTGAGTTATATCTTCGCGGTCTGGTAAAGATGTGCTTAAAAAATATTCACCCTGGAAAACATATCATAAAATTTTATGACATCAATGCGTGGGTGCAATGAAAGCACCGTAAATCTTTGATCTCCTCCACCTATGTCGGCCCATTCCTTGACCATATGACTGTTGTGTCTGTCAAGAGCTCCGTCTATAAAGCTGTCTGGCCATGCTGTGAGGTACAGGTACGTCTCTCTGCCAGACCAGCAGGAGCCAAGGTGGTAGGCCATGTCATATCTCTCCTTCCTGCTCCTCCCTCCTCTCTCTCTCCCTGACAGCTTGTTCAGTTGCTCGTATCTGCCCTGAGCGACCCGGATAGTGTCAGAGGCATAGAGCTGTTCTTGCTTGGCTGAACGGTTTTGGAAACATATCTTGAGGTATTTTGTGGCTTTGTGGACAGACACAGTTAGAGAGAAACAGGAAATGTGCTGGAGAGAGAGCGAGAACGGTGCCCATGCAGAAATGACCCGAGAAGGAATTGAACCTGGGTCGCTGTATATTGAGCACACCCTCCCTAGTGAGCTATCAGGCCGTCCGCTAAACTAAAAGTTAAACCTGAAGATTTTTGCAAACGAGTCAAAGCATTCAAGGTCACGTTATCACATCTTCGGGCAAGTGTTTTCATTCAAATCTAATGTTTTAAGCCTGTTGTCTTTGTGCTGTGTCCTGCCAGACTCTGTTCGCTCCTGTGACGACTTCATGAACCTCAAAGACATGAATATCGAACACAAGCAAGGGGGTTTCCCCATGACTTCAGAAGAAGCATGTTCTGACCCGGTCCTTGTTCAAAAGGCCCTGTCAGTGACACTGTATAATTAATGATATCTGGGGACTTACGAACCCAAAAGAACACTGTTTGCCTACTTAGGCAGAGGTTAGTGTTTAGTCAACACCTAACAAAGAAGCTGGGTTGAATAATCATCAGTTTCTTCACTGAGAAAGTTAATTAGAGCTTGATATGAAGGCCTTGGAGAGCGAGCCTGAACAGTTATGTGATGACGCAGAGCATTTCCAAACCCTTCTGTCATCATGGCTGTTTTTGTTTAACCCCTGCAACAGTAGCAACACTTAACATTTCTCACAATTGTACGCAATGCGAATTACTCAACAGCAAGGCGTACGCTTTACTCTAAGATCTCGTTGCTAAGATGTAGAAAGCACAGCAAACAAAATGTGAGGAATGACCGTGGACTTCAGTGGGATTGAAACCTTCCGATTCAAACGGCTTGAGAAGTAGACATCAGGCCTCGCGTGGCGGCCATTTTGTTTCTTTCACCACCTCCTTTATGAACCATTCCACTGTCAGAAATGATTGCTGCTAGGTCTGAAACCCTCCCTCCCTCAGATGATCAGATGGTGATCGACATTGCACGACCCAGTGACATGTAGAGATGCACAGCAGGTGTGAAACAGTCAGGGCCTCGGCTTCGCACATGCTAACGTCCGCACCCCCTGCTGCTGACAGCGAGACCACGGCTGTAAAGACTCGTTGCCAAATCCGAAAGGTGCGGAGATGGGGATAAATAGCTTCCAACTCTCTCCTGCGTTTTCAAGGCCGGTATGTGAAAAGGAGTCTCCCCTCCCTGAGGGTGCGGGGGGAGGCCGTCTCCCCCGGCCAGGGGGCCCCGGGGGAGGCACGGGGTAAACCTGTTTCTGTGACGACAGGTAGAAGACACCCAGCTGACATGAGCTGTCACCTAGCCCTGCAAGGCTCCTCACGATCACAGCGGCCTGCTGGCACGGGCAGCTCTCCGTCCGGCTGTGGTGAGAGGAGGGATACTTGTGACGATGGTTCGGACCGCTGGAGATGTTAATGGTGTTTAATGACAAGCTCTTGTCACGAACGGTTCATTGATACGTCTGTCTGCAGCTCTCTCCTGGCCAGGAGAACACAGTCCAACCTTACTGCTCATCCAAAGCTACTAGCTAATTAACATCTGCTTAAGAAGGCTCAGTTTCCTTCTCTCTCTTTTTCTCTCCCCATCTCTCTCTCCCCATCTCTCACTTTCTGTTGTTCCCTCTCTCCCCATCTCTCACTTTCTGTCATCCTCTCTCTCCCCATCTCTCACTTTCTGTCATCCTCTCTCTCCCCATCTCTCACTTTCTATCGTCCCCTCTCTCCCCATTTCTTTCTCTCCCCCATCTCCCTTTCTCTCTCTTCCTGTCCAAACGTCATGCTTTCCATTCATGCTTTTCAAACGTTAGTTAGCCTTAACAGCCATTTGGAATAGCAAACAAGCTTACCATGTCCATGATCCAACACACAGCATCAGAAGTGGCCATGAGGTGGTAGGATAAAGATCATGACTGTTTCGCCTAAGTACTTGAATATGAGAGCAGAGAATGCAATGTTTTTACATTGCTGCCGCTGAGTCTAACATCTGTTTGATCATCACAATCGATCATTTACCAAGCGAATACTGCAAGTACCTAAACTACCTTTGCACGTTCACTTAAAAAACATTATTTACAGAAATTGACGTTTGCAATATATAGTTTACATGTAAACATAAGGGGTGGTGACATGATATAGAATTAGATTAGAGGAGGGAAGAAAAAATGTCCTGAAACAGATTTGGTGGCAGCAGGCGACCTGTCCAGCACTGTTCCTATGTGCTTGTTGGTTCTGTGTTCAGCAATGAAAAGGAAAGTCAGTTTCCACTGACAGATTAAAAATGCTGTGATTGCAGATCCAAGGTTTATCTTAAGAAAATAACTGTGAAATAGTTTGTATTATTTGACTGTGAATTACACTCTGCAGGGTTAAAAAAAAAAAGGGTGAGGATTAAAATGAGATGTCAAGCGTGGAGGTGAGTTAGCAACACTGCCTGGATGAATGTGTGCAGATTCCAGGGGAGTGTCCTGGATGGGAGCTGTAAACATGCTGAGGATGGACGAGCAGCCAGCCAGCCAGCCTCAAGGTGAGTGAGTGAGTAGGTGAACAAATGAAGCAGTGTGTCTGCTGATGTGGCGATAAGCCAACGCTGCTCTGCTAATCCATCTTCTTAATAGCCGCACCTGGATGGAAACGAATCAATTTGTTTCGTTTTAATTCCTCATCCTATTATTATTATTATTTTTCATGTTTGACTGAAAAGAAAACGCACCACTCTGGGAAAAAATAAGAAACTACTTCAGCTTTTTCTTTTCTTAAAATAAATAAATAAATAAAAGTTCAGAAAGACCATTTTGAGCGAGGAACAGAATTTGACATTCGTGTTCCTCACTCAAACTGGTCTTTCTCAACAGGCAGGTGTGCAGAGCTGCTGCCAAACTCACATCAGAGGTCCAACTACTCCTGACAGCAACCAATGAGATGCTGGCGCTTCTCAGTGTTGGATTGGTCTCAAGGGGGAGGGATGGACCAGCGATCCAATCAGAATGAGCTGTGGTCCAGTAAGATGGAGAGTTCTGGAAGGGTAATAACAGTTGATGTTGCCAGGTCATTCAATAGAAAAGTAGCCCCTGTAGTTCGCCTTTGTCTTTAAACCGATTGGAAACAGCAGGTTTGGGTATGAGGAAGAGGGTTTGTGTGGAGAGTTGGCGATATCATCTTTCACCAACATCCCAATGTATGTACCTTTAACCTTCAGGCCGATGTAGTTCACGTGGGACTACTTTTCGATTGACGTTCTTGTTAAGTACACAGTTGTAGATTTGAGAAAAACCACTTGAATGAGCTGCCTGCTTACCGGAACTAAATGACTTCAACCTCTCCCCTACGAGCAGTGAAAGAAATCTGAAAACAACACAGTCGAGAGGATAACCATTGATCCTCATCTAAGCCACGTTCAATCACGCTCCTCCTACCAGAAGAACCAGCAAAAACCTCTAAGTCGGCAGCTAATGCCCCATTTAGTCCTCTCCCTGTCTCTCTCTCGCTCTTGAATCTCTGTCGCGCTACAACTTAATACCAGACGATCTCACGCTGGGTGTCAATGCAGCTCCGAGGCCTGAGTCCAGGAGCTGACGGCCCACTTCTGCTCCTCATTTTGTCGCTCCCATTCTCTGCCCCCCCACCCCCCCACTCTCCTTTGTGGGTCAGGAAACGCTGGGACAAAGCCCCCCCCCTGCCCTCTAGCCACCTAATATCCCCCCCCCCTGCCCTCTCGCTGCCTAGTACCCTAAGCCATCCAACCACTAAGAGGTCACCACCACTACACAACCCTGGAAGATGACATATCCTCGCCCTGGTACCCCCTGCACCAACCACCCCACTCACCCTCCCTCTACTCCCCTCTTGTCCCCCGCCCCCACTCCCCCTCATAATCCAATCAGTGAGGCCTTAGCTTCTCTAATATAGTGGTGGTCTCATACTCTAACTTTATCCCTGCAGCTGTGCCGGACCCCTCGTTGGCAAGATTAGTTTCCCCGAAGCCCTCTGATCAGACATTTCAATATGAATGAGACCAATAAGGGGGTGGATTACGGCTTGGTTACTCTGGGAATCCCAGGCCCCCCTTTGATGCCCTGGGTCTGTACGGCAGTTTGGGCCCCGCCTGGTCACATGGTACTGTAGAGTGCCACCTGGCACATCACTGTTTGCTCGTTAAACACCGCCACTCTGCCACCACGGGCGCCGAGCGCGCCCAGTCCACCGGCCGCCTCTGGGACCAGATGGCGCCGGCGTCCGTGCGCCAGGTGGGGCTCCACGCCTCCTGAGAGCGTTGCGGCAGGCAGGAGGCCCACTGCAGGAGGGGGTGGAGCAAGAGCTGCCAAGTCAGGAAGAGAGCAAACACTGCCACATTCCAACCATCTCTGTTAGCAGACAGACGCGCGTACGAACACAGACGTACACACACACACACACACACACACACACACACACACCATGCATACATGTAAACACAGCCGCAAGCACACTACAATCACACCACTACAAACACACTCCACAGATGGATCACACCAGTGTCCCTCTCTCTCTGTCCAGGGTTCCCCAGGCCCTCTGTTTCTTTAGCTGGTCTCACTGTCCTCACAGACCCCTAAGGGGCCCAGACGCTCCTGACTCGTCATATTCTGGAGGTGATTCACGTTTGTTTTCCTCCATTACAGAAGAAGAAGACCCCTGTAACCTCTCTAATCCCCACTGGGTCCACGATGCCCTCCCTTTCCTACCCTCGTGGCCTCCTGCCCTCTCTCTCCTACCCTCCTGGCCTCCCTTGGACTGGAGTTCGCTGAATCCCGTTGTTCCAGAGCAGGCCATGTTGCTCCAGAGAGCGTACCTTTCTTTGTGTGGATGAACAGGAGGGAAAGGTAACAGAAATGTCCACTGAACGGGATGTTGCACAGATTTAACTAAATCTTTTGATATTTCAAAGAAATTGAATGACGAACAAAACAAATGCCATGGCATAAGGGATTTGAAATTAGGGGATAAAGAAAATCTGGACTTAAATTCTGCCCACGTTCCACTGAATCTGTCTTCAGGATAGCTGCTATACTCCCAGAGAGCCGCTCCATAAGTATCCGTTGTCAACAGGTTCGTAAAATCGTTCGATTTCTGCAATTTTTCAGCGTATCATCTGAACTGCTCTGGTAGGCCAGGTTGAGGGTGGGGGTGATGGAAGGATTGACTGGCTGCTGGGGTCTATTGAGGACTTGGCCTGTTGACAGTTCTGCAGCCTTTTGTGACCACAGGGCTGTGACTGAAACGACAGGTGCAGGATGTGTAGCTGGTAGAAGAAGGGGGGGAAAAAAAATCTCTCCAGCATAGAATTTCAGGGGTTGTAAAAACACAGCTGTTTTGAGTAGCTTGGTTCCTGTGTCTCTTCTCAGCTCCTTGTTGGCGTGGTCACTAAACTCGCAAACACAGCATTATGGTCTTAACTCTTTCTAACAACCTTTGTGTGGAAAATATGTGCAGGTCGCTGTTAACACCCTGTTCTGGTTGATGAGACTTCTCAGCAACTGGTTGATAACCTAGTTGTAGTAACTGATCTCAGTGGGAATCAGCAATCCTGTTTAACATACAAACACAAGACATTAAACGCAGGATGATTTTGGAAGCCAAGCCCAGTTAAACAGATGGTAATGCAAGAGACTTGATGTTTAAGAAAATAAAAGTCGAACAATGTGGAGTACTGCGATGTAGAAAAGTAATCAGCAAGTTGCTTTGGACGTTTCTTTCAGGACGTTTTTACAAAGTGTAGACGTGAGCTCAAGCAGGTTCAGCTTCCAGTGTTTCTGTTATCAGCTCCCTCTTACATCTATCATGGGGAGGTTCTTAACCCAAGAACAAATCATCTGTCAAGTTATGAGTGCAGCACTGTGGTGTGTGTGTGTGTGTGTGTGTTTGTTGTGTGTGTGTTTCTACCTGAGGAAGGATAGAAAGTGTGTGTGTATGCTAGTGTATGCATGTTTGTGAGTGTGTATACCTGAGGAAGAATAGGGTGTTTGTGTGTATCTGGGAAAGGATAGTGTGTGTGTGTGTATGTGTGTGTGTACCTGAGGAAGGAGAGGGGGTGCGGTGCCTGACACAGTCCAGTCAGCTCTGTGTGGGAGGCGTGCGGGGGAGGCATGTGGGGGAGGTGTGCGGGGGAGCACCAGGGTTTTTAGCTCTATAAAGCTATCTAACGAACGACGCCACCTTCACAACCCCTCCACAAATTACCTCCCTATTCTGCCAAACCCAACCTCCTCGGATCTGCTCATTTTCCTCTTTCTGTCAACACTGGAAGGCGCTGCCATCTTTTCTGAAGCATCGCTGCCAACTACAGATATTCATTATCGGCCGTGGTTTCTTCCATTAAGTGGTAGTCCTCCTCATTTTACTTCACCACAGTCCAGTTACCCGCCTGTCAGAAGCAGATCTGGCTGCAGATAAACATTCAGAACCAACGGTTTAAACTGTCAGCAATGTTTTGCTGAATGACTGACAGTTCAGTTTTCTACTGAGTCAGTTTACATGAAAAGGATGTCAAAATAGATCAGTAATTGTCCTCGCACCGCCAACTGGAGACTTCCTGGCGTGAACACTAAGACCAGCGATGTGACATCTTAAAAACACCACGACGTCTGAGAGAAAACAAGTTAAAAGAAAACACGCACCAAAAAACTCAGTTCACACCACAGTCCGGAATGGCCTTCTTCCTTTCAAAACATCTCCCGACGTACCTGCCATACCCAGGCCCGGGGACTGACGGATGACATCACAGCTAACTTAGCTAGCGGCGGCCATTTCTGAAGAGATAAGAGAGACTGCTTGGATTAGGGAGGATTCAGAGGTGCGTCTCCAGACCAACTATTTGTTTGGGTTAGACAGCTCCTTCATTACTGCCCCAACTGTGGGAGGCGGAGAAGAAGAGCGGTTTCTCTGATAGCGTGGGACCAGTCTAACTACCATCATCCAGCTTCTCCTCAACACCTTCTGTGCGTTATTGTAATCAGCGCTCGCAAGGGAGAGATGCCGAAAAACAATTATCCAATGTTTAAGCAGCAAACTTCCGGGAAAATACATTGTTTGTTGTCTCTGGAATTGGATGTTTACAGCTCCTGAAAGCACTTGAAACTTTGCAGTGCTTTTAGGACTCGGATGCCATGTATTTGAAAAGTTTGTCTACATCACTTTGAAAATCTAACTCGTTTGAGAAAGACAAGGATCCAGATAGACTTGTGTGGAGGCCATGGGTGGTCCTAGCTCACGTCTTGGAGGGAGGCTACATCTGCTGTCACTTTGAGAAACGCTCTCATGGTCCCTGTTGTGGTCCCAGTCCACTGGAGGCTGTGTCTCAGGGTGAAGTCAAACACCCTTCCTCATCCTCATCACTCCCAGAGACCCTCCTCATCCTCATCACTCCCAGAGACCCTCCTCATCACTCCCAAAGACCTTCCTCATC
>BROE01000006.1:1754549-1805768 GCA_036571765.1 Plecoglossus altivelis
CTCATCACTTCCAGAGACCTTCCTCATCCTCATCACTCCCAGAGACCTTCCTCAGCCACGCTCAGCATTCCTAGAAGATCCCAGCTACAAATGATCTGAAGATAAGAGACCAGACTCCTAGGCTGTGGGCTGCGTTGCTGTGTGTGTTGATCCATGGGTGTTGAGACCTTGTCTGTACGCTTTCAAAGGGTTAACGCATTCAGACTCATGTTAGGCATGAGTGAAAGTTCATTTGATTGATTTAGTCACATTATTAATTGAAGGAGCAAATATGTCAATATATCTAAACATTAAGGAAACCGTTCATCCTTGTTTAGACCTTAGACTTGTTCACACACTTGCCTAGTGTGTGTGTGTGTGTGTGTTGCTGAGAGTGTGATCCTGTGTGTGTGATCCTGTCCGTGTGTGTGATCCTCTGTGTGTGATGCTGAGAATGTGATCCTGTGTGTGTGTGTGAGATCTGTGAGTGTGATCCTGTGTGTGTGTGTGTGTGTGATGCTGATAGTGTGATCCTGTGTGTGTGTGTGTGTGTGTGTGATCTGTGAGTGTGAGGGGGGCCCTCTTGTTGCCCCAATGATGGTGAAGGGGGAATTACATGTAGTGTTGTTTAAGTCCCTGTTAATCCTCGACTGATTAGTGGAATTCTCATCAGGGCTCCTTGAGGGGGAAAAAAAGAGAGAGATGGGGGGAGAGAAAGAGAGAGACTTAGGCACAACGAAACAGATCTAGGCATTAGGACTCTCAAGACTATGCAGCTCACACCCCCAACCACAGGCCTGCCTCCTCTTCGGCCAATGAGAACCCAGGCCCTCGGGTCACTTTGCACGGCAGACTAATCCAGAATCTGCCTTGTAGATTAGCTCTTCTCCACTCTCGCACACTCCAGCCCAAACCCGGTAAATGTTGAGGCTTCCGGTAAGTGGACGAGTGTGGCATCATGGAGTGGATTAAGGAGAATGGGATAATATTTACTAACGAATCGCCAGTAGTGATTAGGGTGAGGATAAACAGTAATGACCCGTGTTTGGGCTTTTTCGCCGACAAGACAAATAGCAGGCTGTGATTTGTTTTGACTGTTTTACAGTTCGATGAATTGGTTGTGTAGATGCAGCAGTACTATCATAATGCTTGTTGCATAAATACTTACGCTTACAGAGATGGCTCAAGTACACTGAAGTAGAAGCAGAGATAGTCTGCCACTGTACAGGAGAGCAGCAATGAATACTACCTGTTGGACCTCACATCATATTATTACACTTGACACGCATTACATTTGCCTGGAATCCATTTTAACACCTACAATTTCAAACATCTTCCTCATGTATGGCCATGGGTGATCTGGAATGTTTCTATTCCGTCAGATTGACATCGCTAACTCCCTGTCTAATCAGTGAGGTTTTTCTTTTCTTTTTTCAACTTTTCAAAACCCATTTAGATTTCTTTTCAACATTTTGAAAGGTTTTTATTTCTTTCAAATTTTTTGTTTTCATTATTACATTTTTTCAACCCTCTAAAAAATTCAAAACTGTTTTTGAAGATGTTTTCAACATTTAGGAACATTTTTTTTTGAACCACCTTCCTCGTTTGCATTTTTTCACCTTTCGGAAAAAAAAGATCACCGATCTTAACCTTGCAAAAACCTTTTTTTCTAAGGGTTTCATGATACTTTTTTGAAAATATATTTCAACCTTTCAAAACTTTTTACAATTTATTTTTTATACCCAACGAAGTTACTTTACTATTTTTCAACATTTTCTTATCGTGTTGGTTTCTATTAATAGTAGTTATAGGCTAGTGAATGCACATGAAATATTGCTTACTCTTCTAAATAACTGTTTTCATTACATCTTTTCAACACTGCAATTCGATGTGACAAAATGTTGCGATGGAAAATACAAGCTGCATCTGAAAACAGATCCCAGAGAGACCTTATGGAGGAGGGGAACGTTGAAACCACAGCGTCTCTGAGAGCCTAGCGACGCAGCTCAATCTTCCTCGCTGTAGGTGGCACTGTTAACCTGGACATGCGCTTCTGACAAGGCTAACAAAAATCCACCTCGTCTGGTCCTCATTACTGCATCTCGCCCCAGAGGGAGAAATAAATTAAAGTAATAAAGAATAACAATAATAATAATAACAAAGATTATCTTCGTCATCACAGTTATGCTAACAACAGTTATAGAGTTTGGATGGGAGCAAACAGGCCAGAGTTGGCTAATACCCTGCCTGCTTTTATCTCAGAGACCACTATAGATAACTCTCTCCCCCTCCTCACCCGCCTTCTCCGAGGGAGTTTTCTTCCCCCGGTTTTCACAGAAGTGTAAGGGAATAGGGGTGGGGTGGCTTGGGGGTTATGGACGGAGTGAAAGGCAAGTGTGTTATTGTAACAGAGTTCACGGGGGAGTCATGCGCAGGGCAGTGGGCCGGTCGCACGCTAGGCTGTGATTCACAGACCAAGCCTGAGCACGAGTTCTGGGAGCCGAATGAAAACCTCCAGTCAGCTCACCGGCACAATGGCAAGAAAAACAAACAGGCTATCACCCCGAGCCACCAAAACTATTCCATCCTTTCGCATTGATGGAAACGCCGACATACTTGAGGCAACATTCTGGGAGGAATCTTTTTTTCACTTTCACTTTTCACTTTCAGCAAGGCTGCGATCTAGACACACGTTCAGACTCAACATCTTTTCACCTCACAAGCTTATTATCAGACCATGGTAACACGCTGCTATTCTGTAACTCAGCGGTAAAATGCCGCTAGCCAAACTCTGCGCACGACATCCAGCCAAATTATAATTTTTTGGATCACGGAATTACATCATAGGTATACCATAATATATTTGGAATGTTCTCTTCTGTTTCCTTGGAGATTAGCCTCGCCCCGTGTTATTGGACGAGGAGCCCATCCCTTCAGAGGCAGGCCACGTCTCGTGACTGAACTGAACCTTTTGCACGTTGCATGCGACGGGTTCATACACAGGAGGGAGATTCTCTTACCTCCTCCCTGGGCCAGCCCATCAGCTTCCTGGTGACCAGAACCTGCTGTCGTCACGGCAATCTTCCACTGCGATCCGCTGGCCAATGAGTGAGCCCTAATAGAAGACAGGTGTTGAAGGAGAGGGGGGGTGGCAGGACGGATTGAATAAACAGGAGGGGTCAGCGGGGTCAGATGGAGGGGCTCGTGGTTCATGGTTGCTCTGTGATGAGTTTTGCTAGTGGAACATAGCCCCCCATAGCTCCCACATGCTTCACAACAGCCTGGAAAAAAGGACTAGAACGAGATTTTAATCTCTTTTAATGTTGAAAACACCAACGCTCATCAAGGTTTTATAGCTTCACATTCACATTTCAACTAGATCTCAAGACTCAGAAATTGGAGTCACTTGGAAATGGAAGAAGATGAAGTTAGCTTAGCTGCTCATTAGGTATTTCCTTGAGCCCACTTGTAATATTGTCTGACCAAAGTTAGCTTTGGTCTGAATTACTAATCAACTGCACACATCCTGTGTTTGATGAAATTTTACCTAACCTCATCCCCCCTCCCCTCCCCCAAAGAATCATTAGTTTCTAAAAAGGAAAGAAAGTAAAGCTTGAGAAACTCTCCAGCGCAGAATATGATGACTTTTCGTCTTTTTCCCCTCCCTCCTTGGTTCTGATGTCATCTCTGTGGATTCAGCTTTGCTGTCAAAGATGAGCCCGTTCTGCCTTAGAGCAAGTTTCCGTTGTGCTTCTCTGGAAGTAATGAC
This sequence comes from Plecoglossus altivelis, assembly GCA_036571765.1. Taxonomy (NCBI): domain Eukaryota; kingdom Metazoa; phylum Chordata; class Actinopteri; order Osmeriformes; family Plecoglossidae; genus Plecoglossus; species Plecoglossus altivelis. Next base: position 1,758,298 of record BROE01000006.1, read on the forward strand.
GGGCGACCTGATGTGTTTGAAGGCGTGGGTGTGGAGATGAGAACAGAAATCTGTACCCTTACTTAACTCTACCTCACTCACCCCCCCACTTACTCCCCTCACCCCCCTCAATCCCCCTCACCCCCCCACTTACTCCTCCCACACCCACCCTCACCCCCCTCACTTACTCCTCCCTCACCCCCTCTCTTCTCACCCACCCCCCTCACTTATTCCTCTCTCAACCCCCCTCACCCCCTCACTTAATCCTCCCTCACCCCCTCTCTCTTCTCACCCCACCCTCACCCCCCTCACTTACTCCTCCCCTCACCCCCCCACCCTCACCCCCCTCACTTACTCCTCCCTCACCCCCCCCTCTTCTCTGAGGACACCCAGCTTCTTACTACAGCCATTGGATCTTAGGGGGGGGGGGACACACAGAGGGAACAGCGAGGAGAGTCAGAGACGGTATCCGAGAGACCCTGCTGGATCCGAGACAGGCCTGAGACTCTACAACGCTATCGCGTCTCCACGCCGACGCTCCCGCGCAGCTAGAACTGGCTCACAGGGTCAGAACCCAAGGGGGAAAAGGTTTGCCCGTTAAAACATAATCAGACAGCGTGGTTTATTTAAGGAGAAATACTACCCTGACAGCTACTGTGTGCTCACCACGTCACTGGAGAACTAAGATAATAACTCTGAACCGAGTTTGAGACAACAACAATAATCTGCCAATTGTAAAATTATAAGATCAGGTCAGGAGTTGTGTGTATGAACATACCTTTTATTTGTTTGCTGAAGGTTTGAGAACGGAATATAGAACTGGGAATCTGTTTCCCTTCTGCAGGGCCACATGGACTTTGTGAGGTAGGATTCATGGCCTATTCATATAGATACTGTCAAACAGTTACGTTACCCCCATCTCTCTCCTCACCCCTACAACCATTCTGTCCCCCTCTCCTCACCCCTACAACCCTTCCGTCTCCCTCTCCTCACCCCTACAATCCTTCTGTCCCCCTCTCCTCACCCCTACAACCCTTCCGTCTCCCTCTCCTCACCCTTACAACCCTTCTGTCCCCCTCTCCTCACCCCTACAATCCTTCTGTCCCCCTCTCCTCACCCTTACAACCATTCTGTCCCCCTCTCCTCACCCCTACAACCCTTCTGTCTCCCTCTCCTCACCCGGTTTCTCAGTCACCTTCCTCCGTGCCGTGTGTTTCATTGTTTACAGATAACGCCTTTTGTTCTCGAGGGCAGTTGCCTGTTTTCGTTGGCAAGTGTGTGAGAAATGAAAAGCAGGCCCTCTTGTGTTCTCAGAGGCCCAGAGGAGAGAACGACGCTCAGGAGCGTGCACGCTCTCAGGGCTTGCGAGCTCTCAGGTTTCGCGAGCGTGCACGCTCTCAGGGATCGCGAGCGTGCACGCTCTCAGGGATCGCGAGCGCGCACGCTCTCAGGGATCGCGAGCTCTCAGGGATCGCGAGCGCGCACGTTCTCAGGGCTCGCTTGCGAGAGGAAAAGAGAGCTCTGGAAAACGCAGCTGGAAGTGTCTCTTAACTTCTTGGAATCGTTGATTTATTTACTGCAGTGTCCCCCATTCCAGCTGCTTTAACCCTCGTGCTCTCTTTGTATTCTGCAACTCACCCTGTCCTAAGGGTCAAAAAGGCCCCACCTTCAACCCCAAAATAAAGCAGGTTAATTCAATGTTGACCCTGTACCCACATACAATCTAAATGTAGCATTGTGGGTGCATTAAACATAGATTTGGGTCATTTTCACACCCGAAGAGAGCACAAGGGTTAACTGTGAAATCTCTCTCCCCATCATAAAGGACTTGTTCCTGCAATGCACGACAGTTTAACAGCCAGGACCACTGCTATATCCTAACTACTGTTACAAGATCAGCAATGTCTGTAACCAGTATTTACACGCATGTAAATACAGCATGTCTACACCAGTCAAACGTACCTGACATTACACCTGAACTACAATAACTTCAAGAAACAAAGATATTTACTCAAACAATGACATTCTCTTGCATGCATCACAGTAACAGACATAGCATGGCCTGTACAATGTAAACAGTATTGTCTACCAGGCTAGTACCTTGTCAAACCGATGATGAAAGAATGCCATCCATCCATCCACCTCAGATATGTAGATCCATCCATCCACCTCAGATATGTACATCCATCCACCTCAGATATGTACATCCATCAATCCACCAATGAGATAACCATCCATTTACACAGCCCCTACCTCCCACCCACCCTCTCATTTGGCATCCATCATTTGTTAACCTTTACCTGTCCTCCATCATGACCTCTGACGCTCTCTTTGTCTCACAATGTGATGACACGTACACATGTATACACACGTACACACACACACACATGTGCCAATCTAACGTCTACACCAAACTATCCTCATTAATGTTGACGACACGATGAAGCCTTCAAGTGTCTTCCATGTTATGTTCAGCACATTAAAAGTTATTAGCTTTAAGACTCTCAAAGCTACTCTGGAGATCAATCTAATATTATTGTGCAGTGTCAAATTGAATTACCATTTTAACTATTTTATCCCTTGGCAGAGAACAAGGAAAAAGAACAAATGGAAGTTAATGTCTTTGATGTGTTATTATTCCAAGCACACCATTGGCTCATTGCTCAGTCTGAGAGCGCGTTTTCTATGGCAATGCATATTCATATGTTTAACGTACAGACATGCATTCTTAATGATCCAAGATGGCACAGAATGCATCTAGCTCATTAATACGTTGGGTCATGCCTCTGCCTGGTTCCAACACAAGACTACCTTGTGACTTTTAATCAAGCTAATTCAATTTCTTCACCAGAAGGAATTAAAATGGTTGAGCATAAATTAGAGATGTATTAGTGAGCTTTCTCTCCCAGAAGGCTTTTTCATTTTAACTTGTTAGTATTTTTCCCTGAAGTACCTAAATTAGTTTTATGTTGTATAGTCATTAAAAATGGGTCTATGAATTTCTTATCTTTTGAAAACTTTTTTCCTTTTTTTTTTTCTTTAATTTTTCATCTTTTTCCTTTATATCCATTTGTTGGTCCCAGGAGTCTGGAAATGTGTGTTCTTGTCAAACATTGAGGGTAATCAGACGTTTGATTTAGATCTGGAGATTGTTAGGGTGAGTTATTTCAGTGCCTCACAGCCCCTGTACCCTACCTCGACTAAGTATTCACAACTGATAGTAAATCTTCTGAAAGCAGGGGCACATTTAAAAGTGTGAAGCAAAGAATGGAGCTTAGGTGTCTGGTTTTCACGGGGGGGGTAATATTCTGACATGACAGCGTGGCTTCTTAGGATCGCAAAGCTCTTTTTTATTTTTTTATTGGAGGGAATTAAAATGACCTTTTCACTCCATTTTTTTTAGCACCTGATAAATTCATGACTTTGAAACTTTGAAAAGAAACATTTGGTGATCATTTGAAGTTGCTTTACAATTGTTAAGAATTTGGAGACATCCTGTGTTGGTTTAAAATGTCTTTTTTTTCTTCTTTTTTTCTTTTTTACATTACAAGCGTTTGCATTACAGCCAGTACCACCAGTAATTGCCTTCTGAAGAGGCTTGTGCCGCTGTGCTAATAGATTTCAAGAGCGCTGACATGAAGTGCACCTTATATTAATTGGTCCAACTTTGTGTCATCTAGCCATATACAAAAGGACACTATATGACCTTTCATAGAGAGACAGGGCTAACATCACACGCAACTAAAACATAATAGTAGTCAAATTAAGAGTTAAGATCGTGGGTGAAACTGGGCAGATCCATACACAGAAGCTATGAGCTTTCCAAAAAAAATCAAGAGATTTACAGTTTCCAAAAACACAGCAAAGTGCTTTTCGCAATTAATGGACCACATCGTAAACATACGGATGCATTTATGGGCTTCGCCAGCTTCATAAAAGCACTTAAGCCATTTTCAGAGCCGTGTTAAAAGCTCATTTTAAGATGTAAACGTCTGTTAACAAAATTAGTCGAAGCTATAAACTGACAAACACCAGTGTCACATGTCATCAAAAGCACAGTGTTCTATATGAGCTGCACCCACAAAAACCCAGAACGCCAACAGTCTGACCCACGGAGACGGGGTAAAAAAATGGGGGGGAATTTTTTCTCAGAATAAGTACTTTGTCAAACCCAACATTAACGTTATGTCTTATCTCCATGTGATGCCCTGTCACTTGTGGTTGGACAAATAACATTAACCAGCCAGGTTAGAGGCAGAAGATGCAGCACATGTCTAAATACCGCTGGGCTAGCTTTCGAGAGCAGGGCAAAGCAGGGCAGACAGGCGCGGGTAATGGTTGAGGGCTTGTTTATAAATTATTAATGATTTTCTTCACTCCCTGTCATTTTGGACGTGGTCTTAGACGAAGGGTTGCCTCTGCTGTTTGCGTGGCAGCGTGCTCCTCAAACACATTGCAATTTATTCCTCTGCAGTTTGTCCGTCAAGGCTTGCTCTGACAACATAATCCTGAGCTAAGCTGCTGTGTTCAGTTTTCCTTGTTGGCTCTCATGCAAAGCGCTCAGCCAAATCCTGCTACCTGTCAGTTGGGCCTTGCGATCGGAGACCGGACGAGCTGCCAGGCCCACTGCAGTGGCTCCCAGGGGGGAGGGAGAGGTAGGGAGGGAGAAACGAAGGGAGGGAGGGTGAGGGAGGGAGGAAGGCATGGTGCCTGGACAGACTTAACCCCTACGTCCCTCCCTGTAATCCACTGTAAACACCAAGAGCCTTAGAGGGGCTAACTTCGCTAATCAAGCCTCAAACTCGCCCAATCGCTATCATACACAGCACCCTAAGAACTAGAGATCAGCGTGTGTGTGTGTGTGTGTGTGTGTGTGTGTGTGTGTGTGTGTGTGTTCGTGGGGGGGAGAGGGGAGAGAAGGACCCTAAAGGACCATGAGCTTGTAATCCCTAAAGAGAGACACATGTGTCTTAAGGAACACAGGTGGGTGTCTGTGTCTACAGCTACTGGAAAACAAGTCGACACCTTCCACTGTTTACTTTAGTTTCTGAGTCATTGCAGATATGCGAATAACAAACAAAATTAAATCCAACACTTAGTGGCATTGAAAATATGTTATTATCAAGCAAGGATCTAGTTCTGACATTTACACTCAGTTACAAATCATATTTTATATTATAAAATGTTGACATATTGTAAAATTCCAATTTGATAGGTACTCACTTATTGTCCAGATCCATCAATGAAGTTGAAAAGGTAGCATATGGAAGGCTTCAGCAGTTTACCAGCGCTTTGGAGATAGCATCACACTACCAGAACAGAAAACCCTCCAGTCAATGATCTGGGCTTCTAGGATGTACATTGAAATTTCCCTCACATCCTCCAAGTCTTTCTGACAGTCACCCAAAATCCACAGGAAGAACATAAAAGGCCTGACAATAGCCAAAGGCAGAGAAAGGAGAACTAAGACAACCTCCCCCCCTCCCCCTCATCACCCCCCTCCCCCTCATCACCACCCTCCCCTTCATCAACCCCCCCTCTCTCTCATCACCCCCCCCTCCCTCCAAAAACAAGAACATTTGGAAACTTGTGGAGTGGCCAGGACATGACACAAGCGGTAAAACTTATCTCCCCTTGTGATTCCTTTTCCTCACTCTCCTTCTATCTTTCACCTCTCTGGATTGAGGAGTGGTGATGAGGGCAGGGAGGAGGGCGAGGGAGAGGGGTGAGGGAGAGGGGCGAAGGAGAGGGGTGAGGGAGAGGAGCGAGGGCTTGACTGAGAAGAACAACATATTTCTTAACATCTCCCTTCATGATGAGAAAGCAGCTATACTAATCAGACTCAAGACTGCACTATTTGCGCAGTTGTAAAATGATTTTCCAGACTTCATGACAGGCTTAATGCTCATTTGAGTTGATTTCTGTTTGACTTTTGGCTTCTGACTAATGCGTGTAAGAAAGTGCTAAATCATGATTGGGTGAGGCAGGGGCCCCTCACTAACAAGAGCAACCTGAGGCATCCTACACTGACCTGCCTATATTCCTCTCCTTCCCCCCTCCATCCTCTCCTCCCTCCTCTCTTCCTCCATTCTCTCCATTCTCTCCTCCCTCCTCTCCTCCCTCCATCCTCTCCCGCCTCCTCTCCTCCCTCCATCCTCTCCCGCCTCCTTTCCTCGACCTGCCTCCTCTCCTCTTCTGCCTCGCTGACTGTGGGAAAGCTCGGAGCAAATATGTTAGCCACTTTGAAGCTTGAGATAAAGTGTATGTGGTGGCAGGAGCTGGAGGAGTGTGGAGATGCCCAGCAGGGTGGCAGGGCGGCGGGGATAGGCAGACATGACGTGGGACTGATAAGAGCCCTCCGTCGGGTTAGCACCAGAGCTTGTAGCTATGATCAGCCTGAGAAGCCCCTCTTAGAGAGCACTGGCGTCTGCCCCTGAAGCTAACTCTGCTATCAAGCTAACGCTGATATCACAAGGGACCGGACAGGGCACAAGGAAACGCACACACGTTTTTTCTTCCTGTGATGAACTTTGAACCTTGTGTCTTTAGCTGGGGCCAGTGTGAGCTAACGTGTTGAATTGACCCCCCTGGTGGAAATGCTAAAATGCCCACTTTGAAGCCAGAGGAAAAAGTCAGCCTGGTTTGGTGTGACTCTTCATGTGGCACATGCAGTGGGGAATGTTGGCTCACACTTGCTCTGGCAGGAGAGTGAGACACAAGGCTTGCGCTGACAGTGGCTGGATTAGGGCACAAAGTCTGCACTCAGAATACTGGCAAAGCGACAGAGGAAAGGAAATGATGGAGGCAAAGCTGTCTTGGTTCCACTGTGGAACTTTATTTTTGCTTTACTTGCATTTTACATGACTTTCTTTACTTTGTTTAAACACTCTGCAGTCTTTGAAAGTCAACGGTATATTTATGATCATGTAAACACGTTTTTATTTATGCTTAATATGTTACAACGTCTTGGTTTTTATTAGGGACATTTTTGTAAGGAGATGTACAACATTATTTGTCTGATCTAAAGGCAAATGTTAAAGATACTGACATTCCAAAGACAAGTGCTTTTTAAATCCTGTCGTGGAATCTCCGTTTGTCTGCTGGTTTGCGCTCACATAATTCTAGATCTCATATTCTCATTTTAACCCCGAAAAACCTAAACTAATGCCACAGACCAGCCAGACACGAACCATGCAATAAAGATTGATTGATGGCCTTTGATATTTGAGCCTGAAGAAGCGACCAGTCAGAAGCATTTAGACAGCTCTACATAAATAGGGTAATAAATAGATCGATCACACATACCACAGAGAGATTTATATCACATTAAAATGACCGGACAGCGCCAGCTCGGAGGCGGCTCATTACTCAGCGGCTGATGCCCTCAGGGGAACCGCGACGTGTCGGCGGCTTGCTGGACGTTGAATCCGGGGAGAAATCAGCATGAGGCGGGCGGCGTGGAGGGCAGGAGATCCCCTGACGACCTGGCGGATCAGTCCGGTCTGGACGACAGTTGACATCCATCAAGGAAAACTGCAAATGGAAGTAATCTGACTGCGACAGGCACGTGAATATCAATCAGACAGTAAAACGGATGGCCCGTGCGCAATCTCGGTCACGGTTGGTTGCGAACACGGAATCACACCACAGACCGCAACAGACCTAAAGTACTGCATGTATTTGGTAAACGAAGGCCGAATATTCCTGTACCGAAAACTAGGTTATACAGACATACAGGTATACAATGTCCCCTAAAATACAACAATAAAACAAGAAATCAACTCTAGCTTGTGACCAACATATTTATTGCTTTTTGCTTTTAAATACGAGCGTCACAGTTTAGTCTAGTTCGTGTTGTATTGCGGTTATCGCGTTGGTTTATCTGCAGTTTTTCACATTACTGACGGATTATGAGCTGAATCAACAGTTAATGCCGGCGCTAAGCGATTTTAGCCAGTGCATTGAGACTGACAGCGGTTTGTTCTTTTTCAAACCTCATATTCATTTAGAGCCAATTGCATCTCAATTATTTAAACTCTGTCAACAAGGCTTTGCTTGTAGAGGGACGCTCGAGCCTGCTTCTCCGATCTCCTCAACCCATGTAACAAAAATCCAACGGCTGTATGCGAGGACTAGCCTTTTAACCTTTCCACGAGCCGTTCTATTTCCAGTGGTACATTCCAGTCGTTCGAGGTCCCGTACGGAGTGGTAAGGCCCTCAAACCACAGACATCGGTAAGATTTATGAGTTAGGGGACGTTGGGGTGTGTGTGTGTGTGTGTGTGTGTGTGTGTGTGTGTGTGTGTGTGTGTGTGTGTGTGTGTGTGTGTGTTTGTGTCCGTGTGTGGTACCGCGATCCATCTGTAGAGACGTCAGTGGAGAGAGAGAGAGAGAGAGAGTTGGTTTACTGTTCTGAGAAGTGGCCTGGACTGTGTAGGGATGTGAAAGGTTGAGCTTGCAGGTGACTTGGCTCTTATGACCTGCCTGACTAGTAGACCTTTATCTTTAGGTGTCTCTGTGTTCACCAGGTTGTGTTTGGGAGCCGGACATCTCAGTGAGTATTAGCAACTTATCAATCGAGCCCCTTGGACTCATAAATCAAGATGACCAGTACCCAGAGACGAGCTGCCTGCGTAGCCATGTAAACGGATAGTCTCTCGCTCTCTCTCGCTCTCTCTCTCTCGCTCTCTATCTCTCTCTCTCTCTCTCTCTCTCTCTCTCTCTCTCTCTCTGTCTCTCTCTCTCTGTCTCTCTCTGTCTTTGTGTGTAAAAGTGTTTCCATAACCAGCATCCAACGGACACACAGGTGTGCAGGACAGGATAAAGTGCATCACCTGAAAAGCTTCAGGTGAACACAGCCTGAACCTAGACAGCAGGATGACATCACATTGTGTTAGGATTTAGACCTGCTTCTTACTAACAGCTGTTATAAAATAAAGTATTTGTGGGATAATCCGTCCAAAGCCTAGCGGTCAAACTGAAGCAGTCCTGAGCTAGCTCTCGTAAATGAAATACCACCTGCATTCACAACGTCAGAGCTTCAACGGAGCAAAAGTTATATTTAGGCAGGAACACGAAAGACCCTGATCCCTTAACAAAATAAAAGCTCTACACTGTAATCTTGGCAGCACAAGTCAATATGGTTGAAGTGCTGTGATGTACAGGAGCTCTGTGACGAGGCCCGTGGATGAGATGAGCAACTGTCAGTCGTATTTCTCTGAAGGTTGAAACGACGCTTCGATGGAAGCTTGACAGCAATCCATCTCGTTCTGTCTGTTCTCGCTGTGATAGAGCCACTGGGAGACACAACATCTCCTTAAGACAAACCGCCGGTCGTTCCCAGACTCGAAGGCTTGGATTACAAGCCGTCGTTTTCCACCCATAGAAACGTTGCTGTTGAATTGTGACTGGGAGGGTTTGAATCCTGCTTGATCGACCTGATGCTGGTTCAGCGTGTGTTCTGCGGCGTTGTGAAAAGCAGCGTGTTGCCTTGAGAACAAAGCCCTCGTCTGTGTGTGTGTCTGTGTGTGTGTGTGTGTGTCTGTGTGCGCGTGTGTCTGTGTGTGTATGTGTGTGACTGTGTGTGTGTGAGAGAGAGTGTGTTCTGTGTGTGTGTGTGTGTGTGTGTCTGTGTGTCTGTGTGTGTGTGTGTGTGCGCGTGTGTGTGTGTGTGTGCATGTGTGTGTGTGTGTGTCGGCCCTCTGGGACGCTGTCATATGTCGGGAGGACCTGCGCTCAGATGTCAGACCGACTAGCGAGCAGGGGACACGCTGCGTCTCCTCTGTTTTCATCTGGAGATCACGGTCAAGTACAGTCAACTCACTTAGCACTTCGTCTTGGACTGTCCACCGCTGTGCTCGGCTCCCACGAGCGTATGTGTGTGTGTCTAAGTGTGTGTGTGTGTGTGGACACTCCATCACCTCCCCCTCCTCCTCAGGCCCACTCAGAGTGGGTAAAAGCCTGGCCCTCACTCCCAGCCGGCTCTGCAGTTCCTCAACGGTGACCTCCGCCATGACTTTGACCAGATTCCTCCATATTTTAAACAAGCCTCCCCATTACAGGCCTTGAGTACAGTAACAGGTTTCCATGGTATTCGAGGGAGGGCCCAGTGGCGGATGTGCGCGAGCGTGTGTATGTCTAGGAGAGGCAGAGAGAGAGAGAGAGAGAGAGGCTGTTATGTTTGTGTGCCGCTGTATAAATCACTTGACCCAGTCGCACTGTTGACCGTGGATTTGCACCAACCAAAGAGCCTAGCGATGACAATGTATCTGCCCTGTCGGTAATGGATGGTACACAGAGAACGCTGTCATCTGGCAAATATGCTCGCAGAATGGATCTCAAGTGAGGCTGTGTCCAGCCATGGAGCCACTGGGGTGGGCGTGGGGAAGAGGGGTAATTGATGGTGCTCACCCCAGGGTGGAGCCGACTGCCTCTGCACCCCCCCGTCCCCCTCCCCCACACACACTTCGCCTCCCTTCAGTACCCCCTCGCTAATGCCCCCCCTCCCTCCCCCCCTGCCTCACCCCCCACCCCCTTGTCTCTGAAACAGGACCGGTGCCTGAATTAGATCGACAGCGGCACAGTTGGTTGGCTTCACAGCCAGACTGACGCCTGCAGTGCTGGGATCTTAAAGTAGCGGTGAAAAACCCACCAGGATGAAACAGGATATACAGTGTTATTATACTGGAAATCAAGTTGTGTCTGTGTGTAACTTTAAGTTATGTTTTCATGGGAAAAGGGAAGGGAGGAGCCATGGGGAGGAAGGTGTGGGAGGAGGGGGGAGGGGGGGTAGTGGTATTAACACACAGATATGTCCGCATGATTGACTAGGCATTAAATTGAGAATGAGACGCTCGACTGTACCCAATGCCATGGTCTTACAGCAGTGTTGTCACCCTTTGACCTGTCAGCAATAGCAGTGCCTGCAGTACTTGGCAACAAACACATCCTTCACAGCGCTAATCGTTTAAATGACACCCCTAATGACCTGATATCATCTGCTGTCTTCCACAGCATGGTGAAAGCCTTGCGTTATTAAGACAGTGGAAGGGAGCAGGACAAACAGCAGGACTGGGTTAGAAGGAGATCAGATTGAAACCACATGCGGCCGGAACCTGATACAGTGTGGGCTCTTGCAGCTCCACAAAGACGATCTATAATTCATCCAGACTGGGACTAGCACAGGGCCTGACATCTTCCAGACTGGGACTAGCACAGGGCCTGACATCTTCCAGACTGGGACTAGCACAGGGCCTGACATCTTACAGACTGGGACTAGCACAGGGCCTGACATCTTCCAGACTGGGACTAGCACAGGGCCTGACATCTTCCAGACTGGCCTGGGCTATCACAAGGGCAGATAGCTGGGTCCGTCACATAGCAAGGTGACGAAGTGTCCTATTTCCATGTTGTCTCCCAAATCTGGGGCCCACACTTCACTTGGATGGGGTAGAAGCAGTGACAAGTTTTCTTTATCTGTGTTTGTAGGTGTGTGTACTAGGTGTGTGTGTGTGTGTGTACATGGGGGTTGTATTGTGTGCACCTTAGTAAACCTCGCTATTATCTCCTACATGGATAAATTATTTGCTCTGTTTAAAGTTTACATCCATACTGTTACTACGAAATGGTCCGGTGCCACTTATCAGTTGTGGAGCCCCACAAAGTTGGTGCTCTTAACATAGAAGCAGGCCCACAGAAAGTGACCAGCCTGGGCTGTGGCTGGGCTCTGGTTGGTCTGTGGCTGGGCTCTGGTTGGTCTGTGGCTGGGCTCTGGTTGGGCCGTGGCTGGGCTCTGGTTGGTCAATGTCTAGGCTGTGGTTAGGCTGTGTCTGGGTTGTGTTTGGGCCGTGTCTGGCCTGAGTCTGGGATTTGGCTGGGTGCTGTGTCTGGGCTATGTCTGATCGGTGTTTGGGCTGTGTCTGGGTGCAAGCTGGGCTGTGGTTGTGTTGTGTTTGGGTGCTGTGACTAAGTGCTGTGTTTGGGCTGTGGCTGGGTGCTGGCCAGCTGAACACAGGCTTGGACCTGAGCTAACGGTGGTAACAGGAGTCTACTGTACGACTAGGAGCATGACAGAAAGGCCCAGATTCTTCATTCTTATACTAACAAAAGGAATTCACCGGACAATGAATCTGTGTGAGGCTGACACGACAAGGCCAGATGGTATTTTAAAAGGAGCATAGATAATGCAGATGTACCGAGAACCTCTGATCTGACGCAAAATATCTTCTTTTTTCTCTCCTTCTCTTTCTCCTTCTCCTGCACGGGAAATGTTTATCTTCTGATGCAGGCAGGGAAGGTATTAATCAGCGCAGACCTCGGAGGGCCGTACAATCATATCAGACGTAATTGATGGTCGTTTACAGAGCAGACTGCCAAGGTCGGACTGTTGGAGTGTGGTGGAATCCATATTGTGGAGATCTTCCCTTCGCTCGTGTCTAGTCTCTTCTTCAGTTATTGTATGCTTAATGAAGGCCAGGCGGAGTCGGGTACAAGCGCACAGCGCAGATTTCAATAGAATGGTCGTACGCAGAGTTCTGAGAGGTTCGGACTGTGCTGAACACAAGATTAAGACTTAGCACTGGACAAAACACAAAAGGATCCTGAAATAAAAACAAAAATAAACAAGAAACAGTTGCAACCTGTTGTCTTAATATTCCGGTGATGCAGCTTGTGGCAACCAATTACCAACTAGCGTTACTCTGGTGTTACTCTGGTGTTACTCTGGCGTTACTATGGTGTTACTCTGACGTTACTATGGTGTTACTCTGACGTTACTCTGCCGTTACCGTGGCGTTACTCTGGCGTTACTCTGACGTTACTCTGACATTACTCTGGTGTTATTCTGGCGTTACCCTGACGTTACTCTGACGTTACTCTGCCGTTACCGTGGCGTTACCCTGACGTTACTCTGGCGTTACTCTGGCGTAACAACGCTGTTATAAGGTGTTTTTTATTTGCACTTCTGACTTGAAAGGGCACACAGATGACTGCATAAAAAAAGAGAAAGAATTGATTGTAATGTTAAGCATGTGTTTGTCTGTAAGAGGGCAGCTGCTCTTATCCATAGCAGTAGAGTTTATTAGCGGCAACTGCTCACATGCGGTGTTAAACCGTACACACACTCACACCGAGGGACAATCCTTACACACACGCACACACACACACACACACACACACCGAGGGACAATCCTTACACGCACACGCACACGCACACACACACTCACACCGAGGGACAATCCTTACACGCACGCACGCACACACTCACGGACAGTCAACACACACCCACACTCACGGACAGTCAACATGCTCGCACACACACACACTAGCTACACGCACTAGTTACACACACACACATTCCACCACACACACACGCACCACTCACACACTCACGCAGTCAACACACACACACACCACACACACACACACACACACACACATGCTGTCTAATCCTTCTCCATCCCCTAGGTTTTTACACCCCCCCTCCCAGCTAGCGACAGTGCTTATGAAGCACGAACGCTCATAAATTCCCTGCCTTGATTTTGTTAACCTTTACCGTGACCCGTCACATCTACGCTGGCTGTTATAGCACCCACTCAGTCTCGGCCCCCCCTTCGGCCCCCCCTCGGGCCCCCCCTCGGGCCCCCCGCTCCCTCCCGGCCCAGTCGCCTCTTCAACTCATCACTCACAAGCCGTCGCCAAGCAACAGGATGCCCTTGTTGGTGCTACTCACACACAACACACACACACACACTCACACACACAAACACACACACACACACGCTAACACTGTACAGTATGTTAAAGGCAGGGAGAGCGAACACACGTCAACGCGCTCCTTGCGTTGTGTGCGAGAAGAAAGAGGGAGTTAGCGGATCTGTGTGGAGCTGTACCGACTGCGGAGCGTGACATGAGCATTTCATACACGTTTTCTTTCAAGGAGAACGGCCAGCACTCTGTAGTAGTGAGTGGCGTGGGTGTTTTTCAGGCATTTAAATCCTTTTCAGACGGTGGCGCCAACCTTCTGCGGAGGTTCGGAGCCACGTCGCTGCCACAGACTGAGAGAACAGAGTTGTCCTGGAGGGCAGAAGAGAGAGAGAGACAGAGAGAAGGAGAGAGAGACAGAGAGAAGGAGAGAGAGACAGAGAGAGACAGAGAGAGACAGAGAGAGACAGAGAGAGACAGAGAGAGAGAGAGAGAGAGAGGAGAGAGAGAGAGAGAGAAAAGGAGAGAGAGAAAGAGACAGAGTGTGTGTGTGAGAGAGAGAGAGAGAGACAGAGAGAGAGAAAGAGAGAGAGAGAGACAGACAGAGAGAGAGACAGACAGGCAGACAGAGAGAGACAGAGAGAGAGACAGAGAGAGAGACAGAGAGAGAGAGAGAGAGAAGGAGAGAGAGCAGGAGGCCGAGATCCGCTGCACGACTGTGCATCCTGTGAAGTAACAAAGCCTTTTATGACTGAATGATGCTAACTGTGGATTCCAGACACACTGGTGTACCGTTGTAGACTGTGCGGTGGGGTGTGGATGTTCACGGTGACGTTGCCATGGTGAAGCTCTCTTTCGTGATCCCTCCAGATCTCTTGCTATTTATGCTTGTGCTTGGAGATCCCTGAACGTGTTTTTGAATGAAATGACAAAGTAGTTCTCAGTTGAAGAGGTCTCGTTTTGGCACATAGCAGCACAGCCTCCAGACCTCCACTCTGTCTCTTCAGGCACCTGTTCGGCTTCACCCCAGGTGTGGGTAGAAACCAGAGCCAGCCGACCACACAGACAACTCCAGTCCCTCGACTGATAAAGACCCCCTTGTCATATCACATGCCCTATCCCATTACGGCCATGATGACTTTAAGGAAGTGATCAGATTAGGTTTGTATAAGCTCTCCACTCTCTAATCCCCGGAGCTTAACTCTGGGTTTGTCCAGCTCTCATTCGCTCCAGGCGTCATGGCGACAGGGTCAAAGCCCCCCCCCCAACCCCCCATCGTAGTCGTGGGGGCCTGTGGTCCTGTCGCAGAGCTACCAGGCGGGGCAGTGGGGTGGATACGGTTCACACGGAGGGGTTGATCTCCCGGCCTGTGAGGTCTGCGGCCTTCTCGTCTCTCCTCGCCCCGGCCGCATGTTTACCGCTGCGCTAATCCACAAGGCCCCCGCGTCACGCCGAGTGGCTGGTTCCTGACTTAGTGACTCGGCATACGCGGGAGGCTTTCGGCGTCGCCGCTGTCTGGTAACTTGGCTCTCTCCGTCGTGCTGTCTTTGTCGGGTTTTTTTCATGGCTTAGTCTGCTGGGGAGGGAGGGGGAGGGGAGATAAGAGGGGAGGATGGAGAGGGAGGGGCATGGAGAGAGGGCGGGCACGTGAAGCTATTATGGGATGGGAGCGAACCCTCAGGAGATTGAGACATTCTGAGATTCTCACATTCACAGCTGATAGCAAATCCTTTCAGAATTTTCTGGAAGAAACGGAGACGTTTTCTGTGACGCTCTGTCTCGTGCCCGGGAGACCCGCTCTGTCTCCAAGCTTCTGAAACACGGCTTAGATTCGTTTACCTTCCCACTCCAAGGTTCGGTTCAACTTTCTGGGTCTCCATGGGATGCAGTCAACCATGGACAGGCGACTGTGCTCGCTGGAACGAACAAACAACTTGACCCTCTGTCAAACACAGTTTATAATCTATAGGGTTAGGGTTAGCTTCAGATGACCTTGCGTTGAACTGGACCTAATGCCACCAAAAGCTGTAATCGACAGTTTGGATTTTCTCCAGAGCTGATTATGTGCAAGAGACTTGGTGAAGGTGAGGACAAGATCAGGTAGTTAGCGACAGCCATGTGTTAGTCAGGTCAGCAGGAACCCAAACAGCAGACCTTGTCTGGCTCTGGTCAGTAAGGAGTTTACCTTCACAGAGTACACAGCTCCCATACAGCTGATAAGACGCATTCCACAGAGCGAAACCTCCTTTCCATCACCCCAGACCCTACTGATGACCCTGGCTGACCCTGCTCAGTCACACACACACACACACGCGCACGCACACATATAAACACACACATGCGCGCACACACATAAACACACACATGCGCGCGCACACACATAAACACACACATGCGCGCACACACTCTCACACATACACACTCGCACTCTGACACACATGCACACACACACACACACACACTCTCACACATACACACACACACATGCGCACACATGCGCATGCACACACTCACTCACTCTCACAGGCGCACACACACACACACACACTCACACACTCTTCCACATTGGAGAGTGAACAGATAAGGACAAGACGAGCTACAGCTCTCTACCTCCTGTAACACAGGTCAGCTGATAACTTTGTTTTCACTGGGATGCCCACTTGACACTTTGTGTGGAGTAGTTTCCATGTCGGTACAGGATGACATGGTAACAATGAGGAATGACTTTTTGCAGGTTTTTGTCTGATGATAACCAGCAAGTTTAGACTAAGGACAGCAGAATCGGCAGTTAGACAGAGAACGTATTTATGGGTGGTAGCAGTGTCATAATGGTAACAAGTTCCGGATCGTCGATTGAGTGTTTTCATGACAACTAGCTATCAACGAAATAGAAATAGATTGTATTTGGTATGATTTGGCAGACGTAATTTAATAATTCTGGCTGGTTTAACTCTTTAGTGATGGAAATCTTGACGTTAGTAGATGTAGATGAGTTTGAACAGGTCTAAAGTGACTTGATCCTATGCGTGCATTACTGGGAACACTGGGTTTCATTTTCACTTCTTTTTCTTCTCTTTCTTTCTCTCCCGGTAGCTTGTGTTCTGCTGGATTTGGCTCGCGTGTTTGTGATCTCGGCATCCTATCTGGGATTAGGACGTGCGAACAGTCACTGATAACTCCACACACGTCCTGTCTCTCTATGATAACTCCACACACGTCCTGTCTCTCTATGATAACTCCACACACGTCCTGTCTCTCTATGATAACTTCACACACGTCCTGTCTCTGTTTCTGATAACTTCACACACGTCCTGTCTCTGTTTCTGATAACTTCACACGTCCTGTCTTTAATAACTCCACACACGTCCTGTCTCTCTGTAATAACTCCACACACGTCCTGTCTCTCTATGATAACTCCACACACGTCCTGTCTCTCTGTGATAACTCCACACACGTTCTGTCTCTCTATGATAACTCCACACACATCCTGTCTCTCTGTGATAACTCCACAATCGTTCTGTCTCTCTGTAATAACTCCACACACGTCCTGTCTCTCTATGATAACTCCACACACGTCCTGTCTCTCTATGATAACTCCACACACATCCTGTCTCTCTGTGATAACTCCACACACGTTCTGTCTCTCTATGATAACTCCACAAACGTCCTGTCTCTCTGTGATAACTCCACACACGTTCTGTCTCTCTATGATAACTTCACACACGTCCTGTCTCTCTATGATAACTCCACACACGTCCTGTCTCTCTGTGATAACTGCACACACGTCCTGTCGCTCTGTGATAACTCTACTCACGTTCTGTCTCTGTCTCTGATAACTCCACACACGTCCTGTCTCCATCTATGATAACCAGGATAGGTTATCAGCTGAGACGGACTGCTGAAAACCCGTCTATCTTCATGCTAAAACTCTAGATTATGACAAAGTGCCGACAGGGTGCAGAAGCTGACAGACTGGCTCCACTCTAGCAATGATCGTTTTTTCAGTATTGCACCTGTCTCTTTTTCCAGAGTTTATCAAATAATATATCGGATATAATGTCCAATGTGTAAATATTCATCACAATATTCAGTAGAGGCAATAGGGCTACTGACAGTCTGTAAAACATAAACTTAGTGTGACAACTACAATAACGTGTTTGAAGAGCATCGGCACGCAAGCTGCCGGGGTCGAATCATCTTAATGTTGTCTTTCTCCACGTTCTCAGTTTAGTGGAGGACAAACTGAGCTGGCTGGTCCACAGGAGATCTTCTGCTGAGCGCTGTGTTATTCAGGCTGAACAGGTTTAAACCTGCTGAAGCACTGGGGGCTAACAGGGACTTAAGAGTGGCTTATGCTAACTCCATGAGTGGCTGGGACTCTATGGAAGCCTTCCCCTAGGAGTCCTAGCTTCAGATGCTGAGGCTATGAAGGCCTGTAGAGGCTATGGGGGCCTATGGAGGCTGCAGGGGCCCTCAGAGGCTGCAGGGGGCCTATGGAGGCTGGTGCAGGCTGTGAGAGCCTGGACGGGCCTTGGATCCATGGAAGGATAGCTTGAGGAAGGAGCGACGTCCGTAGCGTGACTTGGGGAAGCCTGGCTGCTGCGTGTGGTGATCCTGAACGCCCCTCATTCCTGGGAAGGTTCCCTCCTCTTCCCCCTGACCTGTCCTCTCCCTGTCCTGTCCTCTCCCTGTCCTGTCCTCCCCCTGACCTGTCCTCTCTCTGACCTGTCCTCTCCCTGACCTGTCCTCTCCCTGACCTGTCCTCTCCCTGTCCTGTCCTCTCCCTGTCCTGTCCTCTCCCTGACCTGTCCTCTCCCTGTCCTGTCCTCTCTCTGACCTGTCCTCTCCCTGACCTGTCCTGTCTCTGTCCTGTCCTCTCTCTGACATGTCCTCTCCGTGTCCTGTCCTCTCCGTGTCCTGTCCTCTCCCTGTCCTGTCCTCTCTCTGACCTGTCCTCTCCCTGTCCTGTCCTCTCTCTGACCTGTCCTGTCTCTGACCTGTCCTCTCCCTGACCTGTCCTCTCGTAAATTAAGTTGGATTCTATGGTTCCAGGGCTCTTCCAAACCTCAAACCCCATCCCAGAGAACGTCTGCTCCTGGTGAAAACTCACCTTGTTTAAGAATAAATATTTCAGTCGTAAAGGATGAGAAAGGGGGAATATTTTCTCTTCTAAAACTGCCCTTACTAACACAGCACTACTGTACAGCAGATCATCCTAGGGTTGTCTCAAAGCCTTCACTCAATCAGTCAGCAAATGGTGCTGATCTCCCTCCAAATACTTGAGGTTCCCTTTCCTCTTCTTCCTCTATCTGAGTCGTCCTTCCTCTGTAAACAAACCCGATGAAGACTAGTGTCTCCCCAGGGCTTGTTAACATGCAACTTTTTATTCTGCTCTCTGCTTTTATGAACCCTCGGAGCGATGGCTACGAAGCGCGTACAGGCTGGGGGAACTCTTATTTATCATTCCTGTTGAATCTGTTGTTTCTGTTAATCTGGCCCCGGAGCCGAATCAAATTAAAGCCAACCGTGGAGCACATTAATTCAGGGCTTCGATAAGAAATAGCTGACGTTTTTAGTGCGTTCTTGACAGCGTAGCTAACCACACAGATGATAGCTGTAGCGGTATCGCATTTTTTCGATGTTGTCACGCTGTTGGTATTGCATATTTTTCGTTCTGTCTGACTGGTTCGGTTCGGGTCCCTAAACTTTTATGGACAGTTATATATTGCTGGCCTGTCAGCTGTCTGTGATAAGAAAAGATGCCTGCGTTGTGGAACAGTGTGTCAAACAAGCTGTCATTGACCTTACGTGACCCCTGTCTGAACAATGAGGCCTGGATAAGATTGGAGTAGACGGATTCTTAAGTTCAGCTCTGGCGTATCCGCGATACATAAAGAATATTTACAGCATGTTTACTGTAAAACCATTTTAACTCCAAGTGAATAACTTCATGTGAATAGACGTTGCAGCCTAGAACTGGTTGCTCGGGGTGTGTTGCTTGTTGTTCATTCAGTGACTTGTGCAGGGGCTGTTGCATATGTAAACTCTAATAATATCTCATTTGGATGCATGAAATAGTTGGGTGTGTTTCCTCACTTGCTGCATGGATACACATGATCAGAGTAAATACATTGTAATAGTGTCTGTTTCCTTTGGAGATTCTGTGTTTGTGAGTTTGACATCTAGATGCTTCTCAGCTGTTTTCTCTCTGCATGAGATACGGAACTACTTACTAAGAGACACACAGACGACACGCACACACACGACACACACAACACACACAAAAAACAAAAAAAAACAAAAAAAAAAAAAACACACACACACACACAGATGACACACACACACGACACACACGCACAGACGACCACACACACACAGACGACACACACACACACAGGCGACACACACACACAGATGACACACACACACACTTACAGACACACACAGATACACCACATACACACATATTTGCACACACACACTCACACGGTTACACACGCTCACACCACACAAGCTAATGCTTACACAAACATACTTACACTCACACACACTTGGACGCACACACACACACCCGACGACACACACACACAGATTGACAACAACACACACAGCGACACCACACACACACAGAGGACAAAGGAGACACACACACACCAGCGACACATCCAGATGAAATAACACACACACAGGCGACACACACACACAGAGGGGACACACACACACACACAGAGGGGACACACACACACACACAGATGACACACACGCAGACGACACACATAGACAGGCGACACACACACACACCACAGATTGGGCCATCGATCCAGACGTTTCACCTCAACGACAACTAATCACCAAATCTCTTTAGTTAGAGATGCCAGAATTCTATGAAAGATTTTTCACATCATAACATCACAACAATCACATGCTACTGCCTATCTGTTGTTCTGATGAAACCAAGTACCTGGTTTCAGGAACTCCGTGTAAATGTAATCACATAGCTCTACTTCTGTGCTGTAGCTTTGGGTTTGTGCCACATCCCTGCTATTATGAATCCCACATGAACTTTTATGCCACTCCAAACATGCTTTTTCAATACCTTGTTGCTGGACGATTTCGCAAGACATTCTTCAACTGTTTTCTTCTTTTTTTTTCAAGAACTGATGCATGTTGGGATGTGTGTGTGGTGTGTGTGTGTGTGTGTGCACATTCGGGGGGGTGAGTGGACAAGTGTGCGTGGGGTGGAGGTAGTGTGGGGTGTGTCCTCAAATTTGGGGAGAGGTGGTGTGTGTGTGTGGGGGTGTATGTGTGTGGGGGGGAGGTGGTGTTGGGGGGGTCGGGGGGAGGTGGTGTGGGGGGGTCGGGGGGGGTTGTTAAAATACATAAAGTGGACTTAGCTCAGTCCCTAGTGGCCTACTGCAATCATCACAACTCTGACCATAGTATAGAACAGTTGGCTCAAAATCTAGGCTATCGAACATTTAGTAAACTATAATGTAGTATGGAAACCTGTACTGATGAAGCTGTGTGATGTGGATTAGGGTGGTGGTGGTGGGGGGATACTAATGTAAAATTGTTTGTTTGTGGAATTTTACTTCTCAGCACCACCTATGACGAGAGCTGTTCAGGTGTTCTACTAAAGAGGAGTCTTCACTCTGGGTTTCTTTGTGTCTTGGCCCCCCTCTTGTGGTCAGTTTGGGTCACTGCAGAACCTTTACGTTAGTGCTCTTTAACGTGGAAGAGCTTATTTCTCTCACTTGCCCAGGCGACGCCATCGAACGATACATCCTAACTACTATCACTTCACTCGTGACCTTTAGCTTAAAACACCGATCAGGATGACAACGTTATGGCTTTTTAAGATGCAGATGACCCTTCAGATGTATCTGGGCTGTGACCCACTTGGATCTGGCGAGCACACATGTGCTCCTGTGCTGTCTAGATCCCACATCCAGACAGTGTTTTCTGTCCAAACCCACTCCAACGCAGCCAAAGACAGCCTCCTCCCTCCCACTCTTTCTGGCAGGCGGCCATTTTGAGAGAAAAGAGAGAGAGCGAGAGATAGAGAGATAGAGAGCGAGAGATGGAGAGAGAGCGAGAGATGTAGAGAGAGCGAGAGAGAGCGAGCGAGAAAGAGAGAGAGAGCGAGAGAGAGCGAGAGAGAGCGAGCGAGAGAAAGCGAGAGAGCAAAAGAGAGAGAGAGAGAGAGAGAGAGAGAGAGAGAGATCGAGATCAGTTTGCTTGCGGCCAGATTCTCTCCTTGACTGCCTTTTGAAAGTCGCTCTGAGGCAGGTAAGGCCTCCAGTGAATAACCTCACAGCTTCACAATGACAGCTTGAAGACGGAGACCCTTTTGGGGGGGGTTTTCTACCTCCCCTTTTTTAATACTCGCGGTTTAGCATCCAGAGCTTGTCAACACAATCCCCTTCCCCCCCTTCCCCTCTTCCCCCCTTCTCCTCTTCCCCTCTTCCCCATCGCATTGTCTGCAAACTGATCGGAACACTTTGCTTTGTTTATTTAAATGGTCCTCAGCCCTGAGGGCTGTTTGTTGAGAATAGTCGAAATTGCCAAATGCCTCCGCTCTCCCCCTTTTCTCCTCTCCTCCTTCCTCCCCGGCGTCTCTCTCACCGTCCTTCAGCTGTGTGAGCTAGAAATCCTCAGTAAACACCCCGACCCAGCAGCCTTGTATCAATAAGCGCCGCGGCCCTGTCTAATGTGTGGTCCCCACGCTCTTCGGCAGGAACTGCTCCACACCCTCCCACCCCCCCAACACTTTTTGAAGTCCCAGATCCGGGATGACTGTCGGGGGTCACCGACGCTTTCATGTTGGTTTGCACAGAGAGGAGACACTCCTTGGAGAGGAGATGACTCCGACATCTTTAATATTAATGATGTTGACGACGCACGGTATTCCTTTATGTACTTCATCTAAAATTGCTAGTCAAAAACAGTGTAATTCAGAGTATATATACAGATGTATCTATATTTTAATACACAAGTATATATTATATATGCATACTATATATACATATATACATATCATTTATATATGAATGTAGGCTATGGATGCAATACATAGACGCTAATATGTAGTTTATCATGTTTAGATAGATAGATAGATAGATAGATAGACGTGTGTGTGTGTGTGTGTGTGTGTATATAGCAACCACTTTCTTTGATATGATTTAGGTTGTGCTCAAGGGAACCCACAGGTGTTCTGTGTTCTGAAATGCAGACGCTGTGTATTTTCAGCAGGGTATGTGAGCCACATGGGTATATTGGCAAACTGACACATATTTCTCCAGGAGAGGTTATCTACGGAGAGCTGGATGGGTAATGACAAGCCGGGGGGGGCCTGAACTTCATATCTAGAATCATCACTATGTCATCTTCCTGTCATCATCTCTCTCATTAGACATGAACATGCAGGGTTGTGATTTACAGGAAGGCAGTGGTTGACCCATCAACTTACATAGAAAACATTACCAATAAGTTGAAGCATGCTATAAAGGTACAGTACGTTACCATCAATGCCATTCACATGGCACACCCCCACCCCCCCCCCTCACACACACACACACACACAAAGGACAGGATTTCAAAAAGCATAATTTAGAAATTGAAAAGAAAGGGGTGGGGAGTTTATTTATTTATTTATATGAGTTAAAGCCCATCTTGGGCCTATCGATCAACATGAGCTGTGTTTCTGTAAAGGGGAGACAGGCTTCTGCAGACTTGGTATGCACACTTGAACCCTCAATTCCTAGTTGCAACAAACGAGGTAAATCACCTGGTAAGAGCACCTTCAACTGACTGGCTGAAAAGGGAAGTCTACTTCACGACGGAGAGCAGAAAGTTCAGCAGTAAATTTCATCCTTCAAGCCCCTTAATTCTTCCCTTTTTTTTCCTGGCGATGGGAACCAGCCATTAGCGTGCGTTGGGAACTTGTTGTAAATTTAGTCTGAACATCGGTAAGAATGCCAAACCTATCCTTGTCGCTTCGTGCTGCAGGTGCTGGAGGTCTGAGGCCAGGGTGAACTCACACGAAAGAGGGACTCTCCTCTCTGGCTTCCGTGCCAAGAACCTTTGCTGCCTGAGGTCATGTCCCCTGTCTCCTTCCTACAACATTAAATAGACGCAGGAGAAATAACACTGAAACTGCAGCCCTCTGCTATATCCATTCATTTTCGCGCTCGTATTTGCACAAGCGGTGTCAACTAATATCATTAGCCAACAGTATCATTACCAAACCCTTGTCAGTGAAAACAGAGGAGGAAATATGTCATACTATCAGCTCTCTTCCAATAATATCTACTCAAAACAGAGCACCCCCTGTCCAAGATCACCTAACCCGCCAAAAACAGATTGCCGCGATCTGTGTGTTAATTAGAGAGGATAAATTACATGCCATTTCTTACAGGTTTTCTCCACCGGCTAGACAATCGTCAGCCAGTCATCCCTCTTCCTGTTTAAACTATCTGCGGCAGGATCGCAAAGCCCTACTGCTTATTGTCCAACGATTAGCTGTACATCAGCATTACCACCTCAAATCCAGCAGTTTCACATCTAGCATTAAACGGGATGAATATTGATCTGCTAAAGAGGATTTATTTATTTCATGCTCTATCCAAAGATCAACTGCTAGTAGCACCAGACGGCTCTAGCAAGCTCTTATGGTGTAAAGCTACAGCATACATGACTTTGGACTTGACATTTTAGACCTGGAGGAAAACCAAACAGTAAATTCACTGCAATAATCCCAGATAAATGAGATGATCACTGAGAAAGCTTAGCTAGTTAAGTGGCCTATGCTTAAGTCCAGAGACGATAAAAACATGTCTCGCGTTCAGACCCTCTGTCTGGGGGGTGGGGGGGTGGGGGGGGGCTTCAAGCGAGTGCGATACACACCTGGGGAGGCATCATTTCCTGACTATTTTTCAGCCAATCACATGACATTCGAACCCAATAAACAACGCATGAAACAGACGAAAACTAAAGTTCAACCGTCAAATTTTTGCTTTCACTTTTGCTGGGTGTTTCTTTGCGTTTTCTTCTGTGTCTATTCCCATCGTCCGTATATTTACACTCACAGACAGTAACCCTGTGTAGGTTTAGTGGCTAGGCCCCATTGTTAGCAGTGGAGACTGGTGAGCTAATGCGGGTATAAGCCCCATGCTGTCTGCTTGGTGGTCGTCTCAGATGGAATGGGTTGTCAGAGAGACAGACAGACAGCGACCATCTGGAAAAACGCGGCCCCTCGGGGTCATATGACACGGACAGTGGCTGCTGCTTCTGAAATGGACGGCTCATGATGTAATGCAATCGGCTTAGACTGCAATTAAACATTTCCCCCTTTTCATTTGTTGTATCGAAGAACGGTAACATGGTACATGTTTTGTTGTAAAAAAGGTCTTCTTGTTTTTATTTCATTTTACAATAGTCCGGAATGGGTAAGAATTGATCAATTTGACAAACGCGTTCTTTGTAGAATTTCATCGCAGTTATCAGTAGGCTACACGTTGAAAGGATATTGCATGGATTTAAAATATAGTTTAGGGTTAATAGTATGTCCAGTATTATATTATTCCTATAGTAATGTACGTATGTCTGACGAAATAATGACAGTGTATGGAATAATGTTTTTGAAAACACCTAAAACGAATCATAGCGTTAGAAGCGAAGATTGGAATTTCATCCTTAATACCTTTCACTTCTAAATATGTAATTTCGTGAAACAACTCAGCGGAACAAATTACTCGTAACTATGTAGGCCTGTGCATTGGTATCCAAAGGGCGAAATATGAATTTATTTGCTCTTGTATAATTCACACGTCATACTTAGCGCTATATTTCCTCGCGTTCAGGCTAACTGATTACCTATGGATAACCCAACTAGCCTCAGACTAATGTCAGACCGACGGTGACATTTCAGTTCATTACACCGCCAGCAGATGGCGTCTGAAACCTTCTGTTGTAAGAATGTTTTGAATTACACGCCTATCAATTTCCACCTATTCAACCCACATTCTGTGTTCAAATGTCATACCAACCAACCAGTTTACAGGGCAACAAAATTATTTTAACCGCAATATAAGTTTCAGTAATAAACGGAATAAAAACGTATGTATAGTTTTTAACAGTTGCAAACGTCCGAAATTTGAAACACTGCATATTTTTCAGACAAAAATCTACAATTGTATTTCATTTAATTTAACATTGTAATTTCGGACTGAATAAAATGCACAATGTACGATTGTAAAATTCCTAACTAAGTCGCGTCAATCTCATTACGAAGATAATGCAAATAATACAGATATGCGTTTGAGTACATTATTTCAAATCATTAAATAATAACGGCAGTCATAATTTTTCATAATAAAGGGCCACATGTTTAATCACACCGTCATTTCATTATTTTCTTAAATTATATACGGGATACTGGATCCAATTAAGATTTCAAATCTTAAATCATGACATCTTTTGAGCTATTTTTGCTGTTTAACCCATTTATATTTTTCAACCGCGCAAGATATTATATCTAATATCTACTTTTCAAACGTGCCAGAAAAATGTCATCGTTTTCTTTTGAGAGCTGCAGACAACGTGCCGTGGCAGCGAGAACCGAGCTGGCGAACATCACGGATGTGCATCTTGCGTTTAGACCGAGGGAAGTCGCTTCGATAATCTGCTTCTGCACATCCATCAGACATCAGAAGAAATTCATAGCTCATCTTCTGAGTAAAAGGACCTGCGGTGTCGGCGTAGCGGTGCACAGAGTAAAGCACAAACTGTGTTCTAATGATAGATAGGCTGCAGGTAAAGACCACACAGGATGAAGCTGTTGGCTCTTCCAATCATCTTGGCTAGAGAACAACAATGGAGTAACCACACCTTAGTTAAAGATGCTTAACCTGCTAGCGGGCTAAGTACCCCTCAGTCCATTACAGGTAATTATAGTTAATCAGGGAAAATGTTAAAGGATGGGATTAGATTTCAGACCCACTGCGCAGTCATTGTTGAGTAAGTGGGAAGAAAGGAACTGAATTAGAATACTTCCTTACTAACTGGCATCTGTGTCCACAGATGCCAAAAATGGAAGAAATAATGTCTTCCTATATATTTCCATTTCAAGAAATAACCGGAATTTAAAAACCCTATTTAAAGGTTTCTTTAAATAATTTAGTTACAGCAACACTAGTAATAACATGTATTGTCTGTGAAAGAAAAGGCTTGCTGAGCGCCAATTTAAGTGATTTATTTGGTCTTCCTCAGTTTGTGATGTTTTCTTAGACAGAATCCTCCTCAATAGGGTCACAATCAGTTTATTGGTTTTTGACACAAAAACTGCGTTTGTATTTATAATCTTCCAGTTCCTGACTAAGGTAGCCTTTGTAATGGATGTTCAAATGCCAGGAGGTTTCTGAGAAAATTCAACAAAATTCAGATCCTTGCTAATCCATAGAAGCAATTTAGATGAAACCAGACACAAAATGGAGGAAATCTCTGTCCAAGGATATGAACCAAAGCTCCAAGAACACTTCCCACATTCATCATTTGTGTGATTGTGTCTGTTACAATATATCGGCACATTATCTGAAGTGGTTTGCAATATGTTGTATTGTTCACCCTGTGCATGTAACAAGGCAGTACATTTGCACTACAATGTTTTTACACTTTACAACACCTGCTGTAAAGTACACAGCATCTATAATAAGACAGCATTAAATCAGTGCGTCATAATGTAGTAATGTATTAATTGACACCAGGTTAAAACCATCGAGTGGATTCAGTAACCTTGTAATTATGAAAGTATCATTAAAAAAACACAAAACACTGACTACATCCTATACAACCATACTGGTGAAGTAACACAATAACACAATAATGTTGGTAAAATAACACAATAACACAACCATGCTGGTGAAATAACACAACCATGCTGGTGAAATAACACAACACAACCATGCTGGTGAAATAACACAACACAACCATGCTGGTGAAATAACACAACACAACCATGTTGGTAAAATAACACAACACAACCATGTTGGTGAAATAACACAATAACACAACCATGTTGGTGAAATAGCACAATAACACAACCATGCTATTGAAATAACACAACCATGCTAGTAAAATAACACAACCATCCTTGTGAAATAATACAATAACACAACCATGATGGTAAAATAACACAACAATCCTAGTGAAATAATACAATAACACAACCATGCTGGTGAAATAACACAATAACACAACCATGCTATTGAAGTAACACAACCATCCTAGTGAAATAACACAACAGCACAAACACGGTGGTGAGATTCACTGAAGAACCTCAGGTCTCCTGCAACACTCTGAGGAATCGATAGCAGGCCATGTAGCAGAGGGGCGGTCGATATGTGATGATACGATGATATCTCAGCCCAAGACACAGTCTCAGCTCACCACAGAAGAAGAAGAGAGAGGACGAGCGCGCAGGGGGAGGAAAAATAAGCAAGAAAATGAAAAAATCCATGATAAACTCTATTTTGGGGAAGCTTCAAAGTGGGCGGAAAAGATAATGAATGGATGATTGTCAGTGCTGGTGAAATATTCTCAGAGAGAGAGAGAAAAAAACGGAGAAAAATCTGATTTCTTTCCATTGAAGATGACTTGGCAGTATTTGTTCCTCCTTTTCATTTCTACCAAATGGAAAATAAAAGGTCCCATGCAGACAGACTGAATAACAGTTGATGATAGATTAATGAAAAGGTTTCAGTTTTGACACACAAGATTGCTCCATACATACAGTGATGTCACGGTATCATCAAAAAGTGGTGGCCCAACTTATGCACGCACACACACACACACACTACTCCACACTAACACACACACACACACTCACACTAACACGCACACACACGCACAGAACACAGCATTTTTTAAAACAATATTATCATCAGTTTTTTAAATGCATAAATACTCTGTATATTGTCCTTTATCGGTCCTGTCAGTAAATATCACCTGTTTGACCCTAAAAAATAAACAACAATTAAACTAAGATATTGTAAATAAAACCTCTGGACATTAAAGTAGTCTTGTAATTTAGCAGTTCATTCAAACAGTGATACATAATGTTTTATGTACACAAACTGCACCAAGTGCTTACATATTTACAGTAACAACAGCTCAAACACCTATTTTCGATGGCCAAGAGAGGGTTAACTGTGCTTATATGGGAAGCTTTGAAAACAATGGGTCTCCCTTGTGATTTAAAGAGTATATCCTAGGATTTAAAACTTGGGCTCTTTAAAGTTGTATGTAGAAGCTCTTAAAGCTAACCACACCCAGCACCCAGGAGAGAGAACCAGTTTTCTTTATAGTCTCTCATTGACTTCCATGGACTCCTGATCGTGAGTCATCTAGTGTACACTGCCATTAACCCCCTGCGTACACACACACACACACACACTCACACCGTACACTACAACACACGCACACACCAGCACTCACACACGCACTCACACCGTCCACTACAACACACACAACACACGCACACACCAGCACACACACACACACTCACACCGTACACTACAACGCACACACCAGCACACACACACACACACCAGCACACACACACACCACCATCACCAAATGCTAACCTTGCCTGCATTATTCCCAATGAGCTCATACAGAACAGCTGCCATCGTAGCGTACACCACAATACTCAAACACAAGTATAACTGTCTTTTTTTTTGTTCCCGTGTGTGGTTGTGATTGTGTGCGCGTGTGTTTGTGTGTTTGTACGTGAATGTGTGTTTGTGTGTGTGTGTGTATGTTAATGTGTGTTTGTGTGTATGTGAGTTTGTGTGTGTTTATGTGTGTGTATGTGAGTGTTTACGTGTGTGTATGTGAGTGTGTGTTTGTGTGTGTGTGTGTTTATGTGTGTGTATGTGAGTGTGTGTTTGTGTGTGTGTTATGTGAGTGTGTGTTTATGTGTGTGTGTGTGAGTGTGTGCTTGAGAAACAGGGTTAAGCAGGTCTAAAGAGGACGTCTTATCGTCACCGTTCAAATGTTCATTCATCCCTGTTTAATGACAGTGTTGAAAAGGTTCTCTCACTGGATCACTGGTCTATTTATTTGACAGTAATTATTGTTAGTATCTTTGAGATCGAGGAAATACATGTAGCAAGGCAGACGTGTGTGTGTGTGTGTGTGTGTGCTACGATCACCAACATTTCAATAATTAAGAATTTGTTCCGTTGTATAAAGCTGAGGGCAATTAACATTTACTATGGCCTTTTTTTCCACATTTAATCATCTAAATGAGCTCATAATTCTAAACCTGTGACAGGCAGTGTTCAGTTCTTCCCTGCAGACAGACTCTGTTAGCCATCTGAAGGGTGAACATCCATTGCGTTTTCAACCTCTCCGGCTTCCTGGCACCGGCCCTGCCTATTGAACAGCATGTTTCTCATTATTATATTATCTTCAAGAACACGCTATTCATCTCTCCATTTCTGTTCGTCTGCATGCTTCCCTTAGTCCTCTGGTCGGCTCTGCTTAAAACAGACCCTCTGCTTCAATGTTTCACATCATCAGTTCACAACTATTCTGGACCATCTCTCCCTTAGTGAGTAACCTTCCCTAGGCACACTGTATCTAAGGGACTGGTGATCCTTTTTAATAGATGAGAGGGTGTGGAAGACTATAACGACCAGATGAAGGATATCAAATTATCGAATTATTCATCCTTGGCTGTTTTCCGCCCGACTGTCCAGATATCTGCTGCTGTCATGTCTGTTCCCCGTATCCTAGCGCCCAGCGCACGTCTCCCCGGCAGCTCAGTTAGGGTGTTCCATCAGAACCCCCCCCACCCCACCCCAGCTCTCATCCCCCCCCTCATCCCTACACCCCCGCCCCACCTCCTCCCGACCCCACCCACCCCCTCAACCTCTCAATCCACTCTCGGATCATTTCAATTTGCATCTTGACTGGCCTCCCTTCCTCAGCCCAGTTAAAAGCCAGCCTATTTGTTGTGCTCCCCAGTTAATGCTGCACAGAGCTTTAAATACCCATATCAAATCTTTGAGGCTCAACAGATTCAGTTTTGCAAACCTGTATCGAACAGGGGTTCAATCTGCCAGCTTAGAAGTGTACACTCCTTAAGGTCTGCGATAAGGTAAAACCAATCACTGGATTAGGCTCTGCTTGTCAGCGACTGTGTATTCCTCAGTAACATTCTCATTGTTGAGAACGTTGGGTGTCAGGTGAGAGAGGGAGGGTGGAGGGATTCAGTGGTTCTCTATGGGACGAGAGACACTTGGTAACAGACTGTTTGGTTTAGCCTTTTTCCTCTGTTTTCATGGACTGCCTTGCGGGTATTGACTTTGAACGTAACATTGAATGCAGCTTGATGTTACTGAGTTTTAATGAATGCAAGTTGCCCATCTTTTGCCAATTAAAATCCGGATATAATTGTGTGTACAATATTTGCTTGAACAACAACTATTTTTCATTTTGTCTTTTTTTGTGTGACTAAAAACATGATATATCATGTGGTGTCCCCATAACGCTACAAGATGATAGTCTAAGGACTTGAACTCTAGTTTGTTTGTGGTCTTGCTGCCTTGTTCTATCTGCTTCAGAGAAGAAGAGGGAGGCTTTCAAAACCGGCGAGTTCTTCAAGGTTCTGAAGTGAGCTTAAGTGCAAATTCATGGCAGGTACATAAATAATCACCCGCCTAAAAACGTTAGACTTCTGCAACTTCTGCTCTTGCTATGAATGTTGCGATGTTGTCTTGGATTACCACTGACACAGTCCCAAACCTCCACGTTCTCGCCCCTTGTCAGACGAATCTGGGTTTCCACTCCATGTTGCCAGCGAAGCACAGTCTGGAAGCTCTGCTGACGTTTCACGCTTGGTCGAACTCACACAGAAAGGCTTAAGGCTGCGTTTGCGGACAGCCTGGATCTGACTGTCATATTCTTTTTCACTCGGTTTTGCTCGAATGCCGACAGATCGCTGTGGTGACTGGTGGTGAAAACCTGTCTTGAGTTTTTGACAACTTAAGTGTGAAAAACCCAGGATCTGCTTGTTTGTGTCTTCCATTGGGTTTTGCCGCCAAATCGGAGCCCTTTTTGGGAACTACGTTCTCAAGTTACTTTCCTAAAATGTGTTACTTGTGTAATTGCCACAAAATAAGTATAATTTTGCATCAGAAGAGTAACATATATACGCAGTTTCCCACAGTTGTTGGGCAAACCCTGGCTTCTCTCTGCCAAATGAATATTATGATTGAATGTCTGCCTCAGCTGTGTGTGTGAGTGTGTGTGTGGAGAAATTATTTTCTGAAATGCAACCAAGGTTACAATGTGCTTCTTATAAAATTGAAGGAGTTTGTTCAAGAAATTACAACGTTTTTAAACTGGGGCAACATACAGCCTATGTTTTAATACGTGGTAATGACTGATTGCAAACTGAATAACAATTAAATGCAGTCGACAAGTCTAGCCAAGGGATGCCATAATGAATTGCACTATACTTTAATCATCAATCTAGTCTTGTTTTTGGATGGCCTTCAGACATTGAGAAACTGAATCGTTTTGCATTTGGTAATTCGTGACAAACCATCATCCCAAAAATATTATAAGGACATTTTTATTAAAAGGTTGATGCATTTACAGTATTAAATGTGCAATATGAACATGCATGAATTAATTTGACTTAATTTTCTAACACAATATTTGCTTGTTTAATTTAAGTTGCGAAGTGATCCATTTTACTCAACTCTCTTTAGGTCAAATTCAGTCCAAGAAATAACTTCAGTTATTTATTATTATTACGGCCAAGGTGACCCAATAGCTGAACTTTACTCAGGGATGTCCTTGTCCTGGCTGTGTTCTGTCTCACTTCAGACATACAGAGACAGCTCCCCTGAAACAGCTCCCCTGAGACACCTCACCTGAGACACCTCACCTGAGACAGCTCACCTGAGTCACAGCTCACCTGAGACAGCTCACCTGAGACAGCTCACCTGAGACAGCTCCCCTGAGACAGCTCCCCTGAGACAGCTCCCCTGAGAAACAGCTCCCCTGAGAAACAGCTCACCTGAGACACAGCTCCCATGAGATAGCTCACCTGACACAGTTCCCCTGAGACAGCTCACCTGAGACAGCCGCACTGCGTGTCACAAGGTCCACACCGTTATTTTAGCTACTTCCCTTTGTTTCTTTAGCAACACGGTTCACAAACAAGCCACAGCCTTGGAGCTGAAGTGTAATGGACACAAGGCTCAGAGGGGCCTGTCAACTACCAGCCATTAGCAAGCAGCACTCATAATCCAGGGATTATCTGAAACGGATTCCCTCTCGTTCTGCGTTTACCAGAATTCACTGCAAAGTGACCACAAAGCAACCTATGGTCACTGCACATGCCTTGGATGAACATGAATCTTTAATGTGGTTAAAAGGTAGAAAAGCCGATCTCTCACTTGGTTTGATGTCCATTTGCCCAACTGTGAATTTAATAGGTGTTGCAATGCATTATGGGTTTGTATGGACACCATATTGTCTTGTGCAAATTATGGGCTGTTGTTATCACTGGAGGCAGAAATCCCTAAATAAAACAAATTATAGTTGCGTAAGATTGTTGAATTGATTAGCACATCACAAGCACATTCTCACTCTTGAGAATCTGGTTGACAAATGTACAATTTAGTTTTAGTCTATTTTATTCTTAATTTTATGCATGCCTTTTATATATTTTTTTATATATTTTATACTTTATCCATTGCTTTATGTTGCACCTACGCCGAAGCAAGTTCCTATGTTTGTGAACTTCACTGACAATGGCAATAAACGGTTTCTGATTCTGATTTAAAAAGCAAGACTCTAACACTAAAGCCCATGTCAGAGGCTAGTGGCCTCTGTTTTGAGCTAGATCAGAAAAACCAGCACATGTAAAACATCTCATGTTAAATAGATGAAGATCATTCCAAGTGTTCCCAACCCATCTTTACTTCTGTGCAAGTTCAGTT
Source organism: Plecoglossus altivelis (assembly GCA_036571765.1). NCBI lineage: Eukaryota > Metazoa > Chordata > Actinopteri > Osmeriformes > Plecoglossidae > Plecoglossus > Plecoglossus altivelis. Next base: position 1,791,995 of record BROE01000006.1, read on the forward strand.
CAAACGGACTGTTTCTTATCTTCTGATTCCTGATGTGATACTGGTGGAAAAACGCCACAAGCATAACTTGAGTTGAAATAGTATTGACCAGTTACACATATTGACCACCACTGTCCAGTGTAGTTGAAAGCTAATGTTGACATGGTTTGGTCTATATGGACAATGCTCTGGTCAATGTAGATAATGAGGAATGGGCAAGTATAGCCTAAACATTTACTTTTGAGTTTCGACCAGCGCAGGACAGTTCAAAAGGAAGTGTATGCACTCTCTGTACCAATGAAACGGGAGGTTTACGCAGCGCAAGAACAAGTGACAGTGGCATGACCTGACCATCGAGACAATGTCAACGCCTCCTATTCAGTCTTCTGTGATAGATGATAGATGATGATGGCTGGTGAGCGCTGCACAGGCCTTGGCACAGGACGGACGATCACGGCGATGCGCTCCCTCTCCCCTGCTGTACTGAGCCGTCCTGCTGACTGACTATCGAGCCTCATTGATCTCGGGGGTGACAGGTCGTCTGAAGGCACCGCGGAGCCATCCCAGAGGCCTCTCTGCAGCTCTCGTCTGTTTTTGAGATTTGGAGTGGTCCTCCACTGCATAAATCTATAACATCTCTTGTCTTCACGTCCCACTCCGCTCCCCCCACCCCCTCTGCTTGGGCGGATTTACCTTTCACCTTCACATCTGAGCAGGAGAGGCAGAGGAGAGGGAAAGCAGAGGCAGAGGAGAGGGAAGCGGAGAGAAGGAGGGAAGAAGCGTACCAGGGATAGAAACAGAGGGAGAGAGGAGTTGAGAGAGAGACAGGGAGAGAAGAGCTGGGAGCAGAGCGAAGCGAGAAGGAGGAGGGTAGACGATGAGGGAGAATGGGAGTCGAGCCGTTCCGCGCAAGGGAGAGAGACAGTTGCCAAGACGGACCGCGCGAAGAGGCAGCGCACCAGTCAAGATACCGATGCTCGAAGAGGGCTGGATCCTCTGGAAAGAGAGACTCTAGTGCCGAGTAACTCGGGAAGGCAAGGAAGAAGGCCACGACACACCCGAGCGAACGGGATTCGAGCGAGAGGAGGGAGAATGGAGGCGAGGTGCGGGAGGAGGGAGACGGCGGAGAGAGAGGGGAGGGACGAAGTGGGAAGGGAGAGGGGAAGGGAGACAGAGAAACAACGAGCAGCACAGACAACAGAAAGGCATCAGTCCTACCTACGGGCAAGAGGGAGGTCTGCGCAACCCCAGGCACCGGCGCCACTCTGCCGCAGCCGGCATCTCAGATAGCGAGTGGGAGGAGGAGACCCCTGGGGACAGATAACGCATACGCGTAATGCAGTACCGCAGGAGAGGCATCCATCTCAAGGTAAGTCCACAAAGGTCGCTACGGAACGTCACAAGGATCGGATAGAGCATAAATAAGGTAGAAAGGATCTACCTGATATAGAAGTGGAGAGACAAGCGCATCAACTCCAGACTGACTTAGACACGACAGGAGGCCAGCATCTACCAGCCATACCTGAGCCTACCATATACCAGCCATCGATTGAGGCTAGATACCAGTAGAGAGACAGGGTGCGCATGACCAGCTGACATCGAACGATAAAAGACAGAGCCAGCGAGAGACAGGCACTTGGTCTGATTAAAGGAATAGGAGAAAGAGAAAGGACGATAACAAGACACATGGCGCCTCCATCCACCGACAGCCGATAAAGCCGAGTCAGAGAGAGAGACAGGCTGGATTAAAGAGATGGGAGAGAGAATGAGACAGGAGTGTTTAGGCGTCACTGTCTCATCTTAGTCACGAGAGGACCTGTGTCAGTGTCACTAACATGTGACAAATGACATTGGCGCTGACAGGATGTGGGAGGGCGAGGCGGCCGACTGAGAGAGGCGAGGTCACGGAGATGCTTTTACGAATCAATCAGAGCCTTTCGATTTGACTATCGCTGGCAGACTAATGCTTAAACATGAGCATGGAGAGAATGTGTAAGGGAGAGAAGGGATGTATGCCTGTGTGTGTGTGCGTGTGTGCGTGCGTGTGCGTGTATGTGTGTGTGCGCGCGTGTGTGTGTGCATGTGCGTGCGTGTCTCCCAGTGAGACTGCCACCGATTATGAGCAAACATGATCCCCTGGAGAAAGACAATAATATTGGCATTAAACACCTCAATAGAAGAGATGCTGTCGGTTTTTAATATATCTTAAATTATGTCATGAAAAACACTGGAACACCAGACAGAAGCCACAGTCAGTGTATTATTCTATCTGATAAAGCTGCTCTGCTCGCAAAACAATATTGACATTGGGAGCAGGCAAGCAAATGTCAGACCTTATAACATATGAAATACTTAACGTAACCAATTTCCATCTGTCAATCATCCAGGGAATAATGACAGGTGGCTAAAAAATCAATACGATCCAATTGAATTTTTCGCTCCCGCGTACGAAGCGCTGTGCTGTACAGTCACCAGACCCGGATCACACAGTGGGCGGTGAAGATTGATCTTATTAAACCAAAGTGTGTTTGCAACAAGTTTGCTTTGGCTGCTAGGGGTGTTGTTTCTTCAGAACAACAGAGGGTTTGCCAAGGAGAAGATCGGCTCCAATCTATCGCTCTCGTGTGCTCTCGTTGGTACGAGTTGGTTACGAGAGACGGCAGGTTTAGATCCTGTTTTCGACTGGCTGCAGTCTGCTACGTTGGTGAACTCATTTCTGTGACTTTGAGACTTTCGTTTGCTGTGGGAACCACACGAAATCTGTGAGGGGGGGGGGGGGTGAAAGTATTCGGCAAAACCATGTCTGGGACGCTGAGTAACACAACACAATGTGCTGTACCGTTACTAAGCATGGCTGTTTTAGGACAGCACCTCGTTAACAACACGTTGTCCTTGGCCACACATAATCAGTTAGGAGGCAGGGAGGGATTCTCCAGAGGCCCACAGTCTCACATCAAAAGACTGAGACGCTTTTGAAGAGTATCACACTATCCTTGACTGTTCCCTCGGAGACGGCAAGCCAGTCACTTTCAGACAGTTCAAATCTGGATCTGTCGTAGGAAAACTGCTTTTTCTTTTTGGTTATTTGAGCTGTTTCAGTGCCATGAAAACACATTATTCAAACAGGTTTACAATCTGTTTGTTGTGTCCCTATGGTCTTTTCAGCAATTCTGTTCATGGAAATTCTAAGATCCAAGGAACATTTTGAAACTTTTTCCACAATAAAGCAAATAAGTAAATCAATCAGTCAATGGATCAATCAATGAAGATCTATACCTGACTCTGTCACGTCTGTGTGTCCCCCTGCCGATGAGCACTGTGGAGGGGCCAGTCCCACGCGGGCCCCGGACAGAAGTCTGTAGGGGCCAGCCCCACGCGGGCCGCGGAGAGGAGCCAGACTCCAAACTAGCATCAGTTTTATGGTCCTGCAGCTGTCCTGGCAGTATTGATTTCGAACGTCTGTTGATGGTGCAGGACACATTTTTATGAAGTGAGGAATTCTGGGTCCACTTCTCTGGCGCCTTGCAGGACAGACCCCAGCACAGTCTTAGGGGGGCTTCCGGTTGGCGATGACACATCAGTGAGTTCGTTCACATCCGAGCACCCCCAGCACGCTATTGTGCGACATGAGGACCGCAATAAAAGACTCTATTCAGCCTGCAACTGGATATATTGTTAATGGCCCATCCTTGAATTGACATGCATACATACATGGGGTTATATCAGTGAAGTTCCCCATATAGAGTAATTGATAACTCTCAATAAAAGCCGTCCAAGGCTAATAAAATCGCCAACTATACATATCTGGGCAGCTGTGCATTTGAGTCCAGGAAATGATCATTTACTAGGGAACTGTATCTGTGTTTCCGTAGAAACCAGGACTGTGTACTCAGAGGAACAGGTGACAGAGAGTTAATATTAGACAGGGGGAAAGACAATTAAGAAGTGTACGTCTAAGTTTTTTGTTGTTGTTTAAAAACATTTTTCTGATAAGAACTTCTTATAGTTCTGAGTAATTTATGTCAGTGTGTGTCTGTCTTGTGTTTGTGTGTGAGAGAACGTCTCTATTCGGCACAAAAGACAGACTGACAGCTGTTGGATTCGACCAAAGTTCTGCACAAGTTGTTGGTTGTTTTGTTGATCTTCCATGTCGGTGTCTCGAGTGCCATTACTCATGCGAGCGTAAGAAGACCACCCTGCCCTCCTCTCCTCCGCACTGGCACAAACACCGCTGCCTTTTTTTAGCAGGGACACATCACCCTCTGGCCCTCATCTTAAAACAGCAGTCCAGGGCTAATCTCTGATATGCCAGGGATGTTTTTGGAAATAAATCATGTCGTCACTTGGATGATGGATAGGGTTCAAACTCATAAATCTGGGGAGGATTTGTAGAACAAATGTTGGTTGGCCGAGATGTATTCTGAAAAGTAACTGAAGCAACTATCATGAAGCACTCCGACTCTTTCACTCTCTCTCTCTCTCTCTCTCTCTCTCTCTCTCTCTCTGTCCGTCTCCCTCTCACTCTATGACTCTCTCTCTCTCTGACTCTCGCTCTCTCTCCCTCTCTGACTTCTCTCACTCCCTCTCTCTCTCCCCTAACTTTCTCTCTGTTTCTTTATCTCTCTCTCCTGTCGCTTAGACAGGGGTCCTCCACCAATGAAAAGACGTGAGTCTTGTTCATGAACCATAAATTATCACACGGTCGGTACTAAATCTGCGAAGGAGAAACCTTGATAACAGGGTGCTGCAGACATACAAGACAAGGTCACGTTAAGTTATTTGTTGTATGAGAAAATAAGTGGCACGTGTCTCCTACAAAGGATTAACAAAGATCAGTGTTCTGTGTTCAAGCTGGAAGATGTGTCCTGAAGTTTCCCCTTCAACACCGGCTGCCCTGCCAGGATCTGTTGTTGTATTTCTATCTGGATGGCAGGCGAGTGAGGGAGGGGACGTCTAGGCTGGAATCGTACCTGGGTCACTGAGAGAGAGAAGGCCTAAGCCAGCTCTGCACTGAGCCACCAGAGTAGCCCTCACGCACAGGATCTGACACACGCATTCGTGCTCGCATTCGATTCCCCCCTCCCATCGTAAATATCATGGACGTGAACAGAAGATAAAAGAGTAGTAAGCGAAAAAATGAAGTGATGTTCCACTCTGGTCACTCAGTATCTGCCAGGTGTGCCCCACCAATAACCGCTTTGGACATTTGCTTTGACTTAGTGACATCTGGATCCAATGATCGTCCGTCGAAGAGGAGGCAGAGGCAAGAGGAGGGGGTGGAATTCACAAACTGGCTCGGCGGTGAGGGAACTCGGATTGGTCTGCGTAGACGGACGATTTCGGTGGGTCGGCGTGTTACGTTTCCCCCTCCATCCCGTGTCTTTTCGCCCTGTGTACACCCGTGTTTCGTGTCCTCGCTGTTTGCGGTTAACGTATCAGCACATTTTCGTGGCGTGAGTCACTTGTGGAGTCTGTATTGAGAGACCAGTCTCCACCCAGCTCGCAGGGAGACGCTTACATCCTCCACAGTAGGAGCTTGCTTGACAGACTTGGAAACAGACAAACATATGTTGGGCACACAGGGCCGTGGAGACCAATACGATCATCTGTCTTTTCTCGCTCTGAAAACCTGAAGTTACACAACTGTTGTACCTCGCCTCTCCATTGTTTGATGAGGGCTGTCACAATTTGCTCTCAGCTGAAACTGTCACACTCATTCAATCGAAAACAGCTCTTTCTCTCTCTCTCTCTAGCTGACACACACACACAGACACGCATGCAGACACACACCCAGACACACACACGCACACCCAGACACACACGCACACACACCCAGACACACACACACACAGACACACACACCCAGACACACAGACAGACTCACTTGCTCACTGAAGGGCTTGCCACCACAAAACGTCAAAAACTAAATATTTGGGGATTGTGATATAATTCTGCCAGGTCTCGTCATCGGAGTTTGAAGCTCAGATGTGCTTTCAAAGACTCCAAATCCCAGCTCATTCCAACTACCAATATGCAGAGCCGATCCCCAACTGCCACAGCCATGCCAAAGCAATTTGTCTCTTTTATGGCTTTTGGAAGCCAATATGTTTTAATTAAGGAAATACGTAAGCACAAACAACACCATAAATAATCCTTTTCCCCAACCCATGACAAAGGAATTTCATCAGATCTTTTTCCCTCCGTTGTTGTTGCCGTCATGGCAACAACATGGCATACATATTACATTAATTAAATCAATTTGGGTGTTGTTCTTGAAACAGGGGGAGGCTGTCAGGTTTTCTCATAAAGCACAATGTGCCATGCTTATTTCTGGACATGGTTATCTGGTTGTAAGCGTGTCCGGGGAGATAACAGAAGCGAGAGTGTTCTCTGATCGATGAAGCTGTTGGCACATTTTACAGTCAACAACAACATGTTTATTTATCGGACATGTCTATCCTTAAAAGACATTCGGCACAGGGGGGATTCGAACCTTGGACTTTTTGTTCTGCTGTTAAGTTCCCTACCCACTTGAGGTACACGCCCCAAAACAGGACAGCCCACAGTCTTGCATTGTTCGGTTCTGTGATGGGGAACAAACTGTGTAAGAAAACTAAAGACACACAGAGACATGTAGCCTACCTGACCTTTTGACCTGGAAGTGAATGGCCATTTACAGATGTGGATGACCTTGTGTAATAGTATTATGACTACAAACAGCATGGGGTCAGACACAGTGCAGAACAATACCTCGACAGTCACAGAACATTCCTGAAGCTACATAACCGTGTCTTTCATGTCACTGGAAGACATGAAATAAAGTTTTGTGTTGAATATACAACCAGACAGTAACCTACACTCCTCTACTGAGGTTGACAGAACTGAACAAATGGTTTGGATAGGAGGTTTTCAAATAGAAATCACACTAAATAATGATCCCATTGGGATGTTTGTTTATTTATACATCCAGGATGAAATCCTTGGGTTGGGAAAAAGACTCTGAAGACATGGAGTGAAGGAAAAGTTGAAACTTTGAGAAGAGGGACCTCCTCAAAATACTGGCTTTAAAAAGGGATTTAGGAGTCATTTGGGCACCCCTGGACAGAATAGCGTGCGGCTATTTTGCGCGGGACAGCTATATCCCTTGTCATAGAAGGTCTCTCATGAATTTCTATTTTAAAAACAAATCCCTCTGTACACAAACATGTTGATACTATTTGGTGCAGATTAAGTTGTGTTGTTTAAATGGTTCATTATTGCAGAGACCTAATCCCAGAGACTTGATCCCACAGATTAAGTCAGCTTGATTGTATTTGTCCATGGATTACATGGTGCCATCTATTCAAGGACAGGTCCAGAAGTGTGGCCTCTCTGTGTTGTTACTCTGCTTCCAATGGTCTTCTTAGTCGAGACACAACCCTGGCAGGAGAACATTTTAGAAGTGAAGACTCAGTTCATAATTCTCAATTAGTCGGTTAGAGTTTGAATCGCTCAGTGATTCGTCATCAGAGTCGTTGGGTGGTGTGAGTTGACCAGTTAGGTCTGTTGATGTTGTTCAGGTTAGTCCAACTTGTCAAAAGGTACAGTCAGGATCTTTGTAAAACTTGATAAACTAGCTAGTCTGCTCTCTGTGGAAAACTGAAAAACAAAAACGAAATTCTGCAGATCATGACTCAAGTCATGTCATGGATTTTCCGTCTTTCTCTTTGTGGACAAAGTGGGCGTTCCTCCACACTACTGTGCTATCACAGTGTCGTCACACACCCCTCTCTCTGCAGTCTCTCTGCAGTCTCTTTGCAGGCTCTCTGTAGTCTGCAGTCTCTCTGCAGTCTGCAGGCTCTCTGCAGGCTCTCTGTAGTCTGCAGGCTCTCTGCAGTCTGTAGGGTCTCTGCAGGCTCTCTGCAGTCTGTAGGGTCTCTATAGGCTCTCTGTAGTCTGTAGGGTCTCTGCAGTCTCTATGTAGGCTCTCTGCAGGCTCTCTATAGGCTCTCTGTAGTCTGTAGGCTCTCTGCAGTCTGTAGGGTCTCTGCAGGCTCTCTGCAGTCTGTAGGGTCTCTGTAGGCTCTCTGTAGTCTGTAGGCTATCTGCAGTCTCTATGTAGGCTCTCTGCAGGCTCTCTATAGGCTCTCTGTAGTCTGTAGGCTCTCTGCAGGCTGTAAGCTCTCTGTAGTCTGTAGGCTCTCTGTAGTCTGTAGGCTCTCCGTAGTATGTAGGCTCTCTGCAGTCTGTAGTCTGTAGCTTTCTGTAGGCTCTGGGCAGTCTGCAGGCTCTCTGCCCCAGGCAGACATGGATGCCCCCGTCCCTTTCAGATGACACGCGGACCTTTTCTCTTTTCCTCCGAGACGTACAGGAGCATCTGGCAACAGTCAGCCCCCCTGCGCCCCTTCCTGCAGACAAGGGTGCTGTGTGATCATGTTCCTTCAGGTTCCTCCAACCTCATTTATTAAATCAAGCGATGCATCACTGTGGTGTGTCGTGGTCGGGGAAGGGAGGGAGGGGGGGAGAGAGGGAGGGGGTGATGGATCTTTGATGCCGCTGGGAGGGAGAATTGGAGGCCAGGGACCGAGGGAGTGTTACACCTCCCCTGTGCTTCCTCCTTCTCTCTCTCTCTCCCTCCCTCCTTCTCTCTCTCTTATTCCCTCCATCCTTCTCTCCCTCCCTCTCTCCATCCTTTACTGTCAGTCAGTCTGCCGCCACACATTCGTCATTTGTCGACAAGGAAAGCAGATATATTCAAAATACAGTCGCTGAAAGACTTTATCACTCTCTCTCTGTGTGGCTGAGACACCTGAGCTGTTGTTAGAGTGTCTGTAGACACACAGGGTTCACCAGTAGACCTGTTCTCATTCCCAGGTATCATTCCTCATCAGGTATTCTGACTGTGCAAGCCGAGTCAGGCGTCCCACCTGGTGCCACCTAACCCTTCTCCACAAGCACCCTGCAGACCTGTGTAATAAGACCCTCCTTATTGCATTTTCCAACCGTCACAGCAAACAAGCCAGGAAAAAACTACTATCTTCACAAATTCCCCACGCTTGAATGGCGTCCCCTTTGGAAGAGGGGGAGGATGGTGGACGGTTGGTGTGACCGGGCATGGGTGCCCAGGGCCGCGCCCCTCCAAGCGCTAAAGGGTTGGACCTGAAAGAAGGGGTTTGCGTGAAGGGTCTTGAGCGTAAGCGGCAGTTCCGCCTAACGGGGGGTGGTGCCCACGGGTTGGTATGGGGGGCGTGAAGCGGTTGGTATGCCGGCCGGTGGCAGGGTTGCGCCGAGCCGGTGGTGAACGCGCGTTGGCCTCTCTGCGAGGCGCGTGGAGGGTCGCTGCCCTGGATGGGTTCAGCCTTGTGTAGGGGCGGTGCCAGTGTTGTGTGGGGGGTGGAGGCGCTTAGTGCTGCCCGGCGCCCGGTGCAGGGTTCCGTGCGCGCTGCCGGCACCACCCTTTAAGTACAGCCCCCATCACCGTGGAATAGGCCTAATGTCCAATTTAAAATCAATATCTGTAAAAAAAAAGAAGAAGAAGCTATTTCTACCTGCAACGGCATCATCTAAATATCAATAGGGCCTGTCAGTTGTTCACATTGAAAAGTCCCAAAGCACACGATGAGTCTCAGAAATACACAGCTGCCTATTACCAAGGAATTTCTGTCCTGTCAAAAAATATCAGCGAATCTAAGCTCTCTCTGATGCTTCTCTTTCAATTTTAATACAGCGCCACACTTGGCACATGAGGTTTAATAAAGTAGCGCAGTGTCTGTCAAGCCAGGTGTATCTTCAATCCTTTCATATTCTAACTAAATCCCAAAGAAAGGTGTTGGGGATACTGAGAGAAGGAGGGATGGAGAGAGTGAAGGGACGAGGAGGGGCAGAGGCCGCTAAGCGGGGACGCAGGGGAGAGGAAGGGGCAGGGCGCACGAGATGGAAGGAAGGCGGCAGGGAGGAAGGGCAGGAGGAAGGGAGGACGAAGGGAGGGAGGGAGGAGGAGACACAGAGTCGGCCAGCGCGACGTCAGGCTAGGCGAGGAGAAGGGCGATAGCGGCGAGGCGCACCAAGGGGAGGACACGAGGGAGGGAGAGGGCGGGAACCTTAGCCCCTACTAGGCTACAGCCGCTATGAGCGTCATCCTCTCAGGCGCAACCATACATAACCTCTCAAATGCTTCCGCAGGAATTCCACTCTTTTCTCTCTCTTGTTCTCTTCGTCTCAGACAGCTGTCGTATCTGCTGACCTTAGCCTGGGTTTTACCAGCCAGATACATTTGCCTTTTCTCCCCAGAGACTCCTCCTGTTCTCCTCCGCCTGCCATGCTCCGCCTAGACCACACTTAACATCGTAACACAAGATAAATCACACTTCAAACCTGTCGGTCTACGCTATCTTACCCACGATATATGCCTTCTCTCCCTGTGAGGACTCTCCTAGCTTCTCCTGGGCCACGTTTCTCTCAATGACAATTCTGGGACTTTTTCAGTCTTTTCGGTCTGTCTGTGTCTGTTCTCATGACTATGATCGTAGGAATTACTGTATGCTGAAAGTACGGTCATACTGCACAACTTATATTGCACGTGTCATTATAACTGAATTTGGATTTTTCCTAATTTCTGGATGAGTGAGTTTTAAATTCAAATGTGTTCATTTGGTATCTTAATCCTAAATTATTAGTCTGGCCTGCAATGTCAGCATTTTCAGCACATGACATCTGTCAGTGATAAGGGTTTTCACTTTCTCTGTACCGATCACTTATGTATCCCATGAGCTCGGTTTAGTTTTGGCCTCATGCCAGTATAACTCGGTGTCCAAATGTTAACCAAGGCCTGCATACGAACAACACATGATCTATAAAAGAAAGATAACTTTCAACACAGCAGGATTTCCTCCATTCAGATGATAAGTCATCACATGAGAGGTGAAGCGTGTGTTTCATTGCATCGTATGTTTATTTCAAGTCAGACTTTGGGAAAAACTGCTGATCCAACCGCCGCAGAAAAAGGGGGGAAAAAAAGTCATTAATGTCTCTGTCTTTGCCATGTCTTGTGTTTGCTCATCTCTTTCCATCTGGGTTCAATTACGGGCGGATTGGGATGATAAGACAGTCAGGAACAGACTAACTCGGCACACACGCTGAAACACAACGCAAGTCGCTTCTTTCCAGGATTGTAACTTAGAAGTGTTTCGTTGCGATTCTTCAGGGGATGGGGGGGTGGGGGTGGAAGAGGAGGGTGGGGAGGAGGGTGTGGGTGGGTGGAGGGGGTGTGGGTGGGTGGAGGGCGTGGGGTTGCAGTATCGAACTCATTTTCGTCGTAGATGCTGAACTGAAATCGGAAGGGAGCTGTGGTGAAAATATTAGCGTTTGACTGTAAAGCTTCTTGTATTTTATCTGATGTGATGAGAAGGGCCACATCACGGTTTCAGGAATGTTGTGGAGATTGTGTGGCAGTGCTGACCAGGGAACAGACACAGCCCAGTCTCATTAAGATTTGACCTCGGACAAGGTCAAAGGGCGCTGTCATGGTGACCCCGGTTTGACCTCTATTTGACCCTGGTCACTCGGCCTGCGGCTCGTAACTGGCCACGGTGACCCCGCCTTGACCCCTCCTGTGCTGACGAGCTGATTGGCCGATGGGGTCAGGCTGTGGCTGTGAAGGCTGTGTGCACTGTCTTGCTGACCGGGTAGAAACTTCAGAACTTTAGTTTGAAACCAGTAACCCTCTCCTGGACGTGTTGAATCACTTCATTTTGCTTTGGTACGAAAAATGAAAACAAAATTTGTTTTTAGGGGGAGGGAGGGAGGGAGGGGGAGGGTTGGGGAGGGAAGGGGGGAAGGAGGGGAGGGGAGGGGAGGGGAGGGGGGGAGATCCCATGAGGTTGGTGAGATAGTTGCCCCTCATAAACATACAAACTTTCATCTGAAAAATAATAATAAAATTGTAGATACGCACTGTCATTTAATGGTGCCGTCTATTGTTATGGAACGCATTATCATAAGACATTTGTACTTAGCGTGAAACAGTTTGGCCTCTAGCCACTAACATGTTTGATTTAATAATGTGGGAATTTTGTGCTGTTTTCCTTTCATTAAATGGAAGTTGAAAACAGAACCAAAAAGCCACTTGCTTTAAAGCATGAACTCTACCGCCCAACAACTGTCAGATGCAATATGAGCATCTGGACTCAAAAGAAAAGCTTTTTTTTATTTTTTTATTTTTTTTACAGGATGTCCGTTTTAATGCGACGGGATTTTGTTTTGGGAGCTCCTCTCTCCCATCGCTTTTCTCTCGCTACGCTCCGAGCCGGGAAAATTACCGCTGACCACCCATCCTAACCTGGGTCTGTTTCAGCAGAAGAGGCGCCTAGATTTAGGCGGCAGAGAAGCTAAAGCCGTCCAGCCACAGGGGAGCCTGTCAGAGGCTGGGGTGAAGGCTGACTTCATCCTGGCAGTCTCAAGGACCTGAGGGGAAAGGAGGAAGGAGGGGAGGGGAGGAGAGGAGAGGAGAGGAGGGCAGAGAGGGAAGATGGGAGGAGAGGAGGAGGGTAGAAAGGAGAGGGAAGGGGAGGAGGGGAAGAGGACAGAGAGGGCAGATTGGAGGAGGGTAGAAGGGAGAGGAGAGGGGAAGGGAGGGGAGAGAGGAGGAGAGGAGAGGAGGAGGGAAGAAAGTGAAACTGGGAGGAGAAGGGAGGAGGAAGGAGAGGGGGGGAAGGGTTATGGGTAAATATAGTTCCGCGTTGTTGCTCGTAGGCCAGTCCGTAGGCCCAAGCATCAGAGAGGTCTGCGTGTTGAGGCCGGTGTTCGTTACCCACCAGAGATGCTCCTGGGCTTCATCACACTAACTGCTGGCTGTGTCATTGTATTTGTAACCTTCATTGTAAAGATAATCTTGGATATTTTTGGAGGACAAGCAAATTCATGATATTTAAATGTACGCGTTGACACGTTTTACTATATTGTAGGTGATGTTGTATTATGAATTGATCAATTTTCCCCCCCAAACTGAGACAGAATAATGGTCTATACGCAGTATAACGTGAAGTACTTATTGGCTTTATCATCGTACTATGCACATTGACTGGAAACATTTTCAAATCGACAGAAATCTGCAGTCAAAAGATTAACCGGAATCAACCATTTGTTATTGTTAAAATGATATTAACCAATGAGCATGCACCACTGCAAAGCTGTGTAGCACTCAGACAGGAAGTGTCACGTGATGCATTCTGGGAAAGGGTCGAGGCGGGCCGGGCTTCTCTTCCCGACAACGAAACATCAACATTAGTCTCACGGTAGCCGAGGACGATGAGATTGACTGGATTTCATCTGGGAGTGGGTTTTACAGGCTGGTCTTCTGTGTGCTGGAGGCTTGTTCCTCCAGCAGATGTGTCTTGGAGACATGCTGCAGGGACCAGGGGGGAACGTCAAGCTACCAGCGGGTGTGAAGGTTAAGTTTAGGGTCAGAGGTCAGATGAAGGTCAGGGTTACGGCCAGGTTAAGGTCAGAAAGGGGTCAGAATGGCCACCCCCTCAGGGCTGTGTTTCAGTGATCCTGTTCTGAGTAAAAACCACAACGTCTGTCCCTTAATTAGTGAGTAGGAGTCAATAGACTACGAGGTTCAGTCTTTTACCAGCAGAACCAAAGCACATAACCATGTCCCTATCTATACCACAGTCCAACACTAACTATTATTACATAACCATGTCCCTATCTATACCACAGTCCAACACTAACTATTATTACATAACCATGTCCCTATCTATACCACAGTCCAACACTAACTATTATTACATAACCATGTCCCTATCTATACCAC
>BROE01000006.1:1811919-1827032 GCA_036571765.1 Plecoglossus altivelis
AAACATTGGCCTGTGTCTGAAACAGGCAGCACAGAAAAACACAGGCCTGTGTCTGAAACAGGCAGCACACACATACAGGCCTGTGTCTGAAACAGTCAGAACACAAACATTGGCCTGTGTCTGAAACAGGCAGCACAGAAAAACACAGGCCTGTGTCTGAAACAGGCAGCACAGAAACACAGGCCTGTGTCTGAAACAGTCAGCACAGAAAAACACTGGCTTGTGTCTGAAACAGTCAGAACACACATACTGGCCTGTATCTGAAACAGGCAGCACAGAAACATTGGCCTGTGTCTGAAACAGTCAGAACAGAAACATTGGCCTGTGTCTGAAACAGGCAGCACAGAAAAACACAGGCCTGTGTCTGAAACAGTCAGAACAGAAACATTGGCATGTGTCTGAAACAGGCAGCACACACATACAGGCCTGTGTCTGAAACAGTCAGAACACAAACATTGGCCTGTGTCTGAAACAGGCAGCACACACATACTGGCCTGTATCTACAACAGGCAGCACACACATACAGGCCTCTGTCTGAAACTGTCAGCACAGAAAAAAACTGGCTTGTGTCTGAAACAGGCAGCACAGAAAAACACTGGCCTGTGTCTGAAACAGGCAGCACAGAAACATTGGCATGTGTCTGAAACAGGCAGCACACACATACAGGCCTGTGTCTGAAACAGGCAGAACACAAACATTGGCCTGTGTCTGAAACAGGCAGCACACACATACTGGCCTGTATCTACAACAGGCAGCACACACATACAGGCCTGTGTCTGAAACAGTCAGCACAGAAAAAAACTGGCTTGTGTCTGAAACAGTCAGCACAGAAAAACACTGGCTTGTGTCTGAAACAGGCAGCACAGAAAAACACTGGCCTGTGTCTGAAACAGGCAGCACACACATAAAGGCTTGTGTCTGGAACAGTCAGCACACACATACAGGCCTGTGTCTGAAACAGTCAGAACAGAAACATTGGTCTTGACTTGACACTGGACTGGAAGATATACACTTCTTAGTTCAAATGATTTGGTTTAATTGGTCATATTCTCAATCCATGTAAACACACACACATAAAGGCCTCTTCCTTCTAACAGGGGAACCTGTCGTGGATCCGAAGAGCTCTGGGGAAGCCATCCAGTTGATATGAAGTCACCTGACAGGTACCAGAGAATAAGCAGTCTGTCTCCTGTTTATATCTGTCATCTTTAAGCACCCTAATAAACACACACCACCTCCTAAGCCCAAATCATAGCTTTGCATTGGTACCTTGAAATATAACATCCGCAAGTGTAATGTTCATATAATGCTAGCAATTTTATTCTGCTACGCTGCATAATAATCTGAATTCTGTATGTATTAACACAATACAACTGAATAAACATTTAAATAAAGTATATCAAGGGGTGAAGGTGAACAAATGATATAGACAGATTAAGGATTTTTTTTTTTAAATGAAATAAAAGCATCGAAAACGTGACAAACAAACCATTTCATCCAACGGCTTCACTCCCTGCTTTACCTACAAAATTAGAAAATGATGCCTCCTACGAACTAAACTACTCGCCCACCCACCCCCGAAACATCACACCCCCCAGCCCCCCCCCCACCCGGAAAAAATAGAGGAACCAGAAATATTCAGCTGCTGCACACCAGAAATCTCATAACTTATGAGGTGCATTGGTGGAATACCCTATTAGGAATGAAGGCAGAAGGCAGGAGGAAGAGAGGGGCTTTAGTTTAAATAGAGTAGTGCCAACGCACATTTATTGGCTATAATGTGGTACAACCGACCCCCTGCTACAAGGCTGGGGCTCTCTGGGCCGGCACAGCCACAGGGAGGGAACATAATAACCTTTTTAAGGGTACGGCACGCCGCTGGATTGTGGAATAAAGACTTCACTGTCGGCGCGAGCGCGAGAACCAAGGGCCTCACCCAGAAGAACATAATCTTTTGTTATTACGTTGTTAATACGTTTTCGTTCCGCGCTCAAACAAACTCTCCTTCGCGACCCTCTCCCCCCCCCCCCCTTCAGTCTCCCTCGTCACCACCTCACTCCCCCTGGAGGAAAGAAGTTGATTTCTGTTGCTTGTGTGTGTGTGTGTGTGTGTGTGTGTGTGTGTGTGTGAGTGTGTGTGTGTGTGTGTGTTTGTAACCTTGTGTGCAGAAAGTACATGCTGGTGTGGGCAATGCATCTGTTGACTTTGAGCAAAAGCTTGAGTCATTTCTTTACATTGAATAAATATACCTTTAAAAGAAGAATCTTAACGGAAAAAGCTGTTGAAAGCAGCAGATTTTCAGCATCTTTTGAACATCACGGTGCAACTTCCACCCTGTCCTGTCACCTTGTGACGTGAACCGAACTCCTGTCCCAGAATCCTCTACACCCTGGCACTGACACACTGTGCTTAGGTGGCCAATCGACCGGCCGATTGATTAACCGATTGGAAATATTAACTGGGGGGATGCTCGTTCCAGCGTCCTCCGTGTCACTTCCTGTCAGTGTCACAAACACCTGGCTGGAGCAGAAAACTGCCGCTCATTACCATTCTAATTAGGAGACAATCAGATACTGATCAATCTCAGAAAACACTGATGTGGAGACATGCACAAGCATGCAGATGGCCACACACGCACACACACACACACACGCGCGCACACACACACACACAGACACAGACACACACACTGTCTCCTACATATTCACTAGCACAAATGCATACGCACACACAAACAACTACACACACATAAAAACGAGCACATACACACACACACATGATCTTTCTTTGATATGGTACATTCACACACCATTACACAGAAGTTAGAGGGATTTTTATAATCCCACAAAAAAAAACGCCTTGGCTCACGGCTGAAAATAACCAATCACACGCGGTCCAGTCAAATCTGGCCGAGCGCATTTCACAGACACTCGCGGCACAACTTGCCACGCCAGACAGGGGAGGATCCCTCGACTAGACGCAGCGGTGCAGATGAATGCAGAACGGTCAGCTAATGCACGTCACATGACAGACAGCTCCTTCTTCAAGGAAACCGTGATAAATAAACATGCGCCCTGTTTGGCAATATGTCAATGCGGGTGTTTTATGAGCCAGTGTTTTATACAGCAGCTCACTTTAGTTTCATGAAGCTGCAGGCGTCCGCTGGCGACCCTGCCCAGGCCTGTGCCGCTGTACAATTATGCAGAAAGCGAGCAGATTAGATTCAGGAACTCTGACTGGCTGAACACCATGTGCCAGAGACTAGGAAAGAGACACCGGCATTGATTGATTTTTATATTGTTGTTGTCTGAGATCTTAACATGCCAGAATTTACAACCCTGGGAATAATAATGTCATATAAAACAGACTGGAGAGTCATGGCCCCCCTAGCTCTCTCTCTGCCTCTCCCTTTCTCTCTCCTGCTCTCTCTCTCTCGTTTTCTTCCTTCTCTCTACCTCGCTCTCTCTGCCATCTCTCTCCCTCGCTCTCTCTGTCCCTCTTTCCCTCTCTCTCTCTCTCTCTCTCTCTCTTGGGTTGTCTTATCATGGTCATTTTCAATTTTGAATTTATTTCATCTACTGGGAGAATATGAGAAGTGTTTGACACTGGGGGAGGTGATTTTATGGCTGGCGTGTGCGTGTGTTGCGCTGTTTATTACGACACGTTAATAGACAGTGTTTTGCAGGTCCACCTTCAGATCGTATTTCCATTATTGAGTTCAATTTCACTGTTTTTCTCATTCATCTTTTTCCTAATTTATAACGTTGTAAAGGAATTAATGGTTGCAGTATGTCATCGCTGAGGACTAACCGAACACACGTACACGCTATAAAAAATGTCACAGTTCTAAATGTCACAATGTTGCAGTTGTATCATGTAACAGTTGTGTCATGTTACAGTTGTATCATGTTATAGTTGCATCATGTTATAGTTGCATTATGTTACAGTTGTATCATGTTACAGTTGCATTATGTTACAGTTGTATCATGTTACAGTTGTATCATTTTACAGTTGTATCATGTTACAGTTGTATCATTTTACAGTTGTATTATGTAACAGTTGCATCATGTAACAGTTGTATCATGTTACAGTTGTATCATGTTACAGTTGTATCATGTTACAGTTGTATCATGTAACAGTTGTATCATTTTACAGTTGTATCATGTTACAGTTGTATCATGTTACAGTTGTATCATGTAACAGTTGTATCATGTTACAGTTACAACCTGTCAGTCAGGCCAGCTCTCTTCAGATAACTGGAACACCAGGTCCTGCTCAGGATTTTGAGGTCAGTAGATTCAGACAGAATCTAAACTAACACTCTTCCCTCTGCTGCTTTTCTTGACAACCTTCTACAGGACTACAGTAGGTTTATCCAAAGGGTCGAACAAACAGCCTTAACCATCGGATGACATAGGATATATGACATAGGATATATGACAGAGGATATATGACATAGGATATATGACAGGATATATGACATAGGATATATGACATAGGATATATGACATAGGATATATGACAGGATATATGACATAGGATATATGGCATAGGATATATGACATAGGATATATAACATAGGATATATGACATAGGATATATGACATAGGATGACTCGATCGGTTCTGTCTCTGATCTGGTTCCGGGTACAGAGAATATCCAGGTGACCATCCTTCCATTTTTCCAACCTTCCATCTCTCTATCCCTCCATCTCTATCCCCCATCTCTCTATCCCTCATCTCTCCATCCCTCCATCTCTATCCCCCATCTCTCTACCCCCCATCTCTCTATCCCTCCATCTCTCTACTCTTCCATCTCTTAACCCTTCCATCTTTCTATCCCTCCCCGCCTCTCTATCCCTCTATTTCTCCATCTCTCTATCTCTCTATCACTCCATCTCTCTATCCCCCATCTCTCTATCCCTCCATCTCTCTATCCCTCCATCTCTTTACCTTTCCATCTCTCAACCCTTCCATCTTTCTATACCTCCTCCTCTCTATCTCTCTATCCCTCCATCTCTCTATCCCTCTCTATCCATCTCTCTACCCTTCCATCTTTCTATCTTTCTATCTATCCCTCCGCCTCTCTATCTCTCCATCTCTCCTTCACGTTTCCAATCCTCCTTCTCTCTATCCCTCCTTCCTTCTTTCTCTGTCTCTCTGTCTCTGTCTTCGTCTGGAGGGGCAGGTGTCACTCGCGCCCTTCCCACCCCCCCCTCTCCCCTCTCCAGACTCGTGTTGGTGCAGAGTAATTGCTCCCTTTCCCCCCCAAAAATGACAGGACGTTGACCCCACCGAATTATTGAATTTTCATTGCTTGCCTTAGGCCCTGTCGGTTAGATGCCATTTTTGCCTTAGGAGGACAACCTATTAAAAGAGATGAGTCCAGAACCATGTTTTTTTTCTTTTTCTGATTGCCCGAAGAAGCCATTACACTCAAACAGGACAGGACAGCGGTGAGGAGAGTGGACAGATGTCTTTCCAACACACACACACACATACACACTCACACACAATCTCTCAATCTTCTGTAAAGATACACACACAAGCCACAGGCACAAACACACACACACATAGCCATACACACACACAATCACTCTCACACTCACAAGCAGACACCTCCTACCACACACACACAGACACATAACTATACACCTATCCAGCCCACACAGCTATAAATACACACACAACTATACACACACACAGATATACATACACAGCTATACACACGCAACTATACGCACACACAGCCAAACATACACACACAACTATACACACACAATTATACAAATGTACACAATTATACCTACACACACAGCTATAAATACACACACAACTATACAAACACACGCATCTATACATACACACACAACTGTACATACACACAGAACTATACACACACACACAGCTATAAATACACACACAACTATACACACACAACTATACACCACTCCTCCCACACATGACCATACAGAAACACACACACACACTCTCTCACACACACACACACTTACACACTCTGACCCCCCTTCTTCCAAAAGAGCGGACGCAATTTACATGACTTGAAGAGAGGTGACAGACAGCAATCAGCTGGGGGAATAGGGTTAGTACCTGCTGCCTGGATCACCATTCCAGGCTGGCTAGCAGCTCCCTCTTCCCGCTTATACCAGCGCTGACCTCCGACCCCCACACATTGCAACCAATTGCCCTTTAGTATAATTATGTGGAATAATCTTTTGGAGTTTGATTTGAAGGAGATGGCCAGGGAACCTGCTCCTAATTTATTTTTTCTAAGTGTTAATAAACCTTCTTTCAGCCCGGCTGGTCTGGATACTAACTGAAACACCCAGAGACCAGGAGGTCAAACTTATCTATTTGCCCATCGTAGTGTCCAACTGTCAGTCAGTCAGTCTGTCCATCATCCAGGATGTGGGTGGATGAGCACCGTGGGGAAGGATTCCCTTTGATGCTGCGATGATGTTTTATTGATAGCAGCGGGACGACCCTCTTGGCGCCCGACGATGGCTTGAGATCTCATCAGAGTCTTGATGACTTGCTCTCACAAGGAGATCAGAATCACGCCAAGATTATGATCAGATTGTCCCGTTGGAATCACGGTGTCGCTTTACTTTTAGTTTGAGTGGTGTACGGTACACATACGGCATCGCAGTTTAAATGTTCTAGCTCATCTTAATGTGACAGAACTATGAGGTTGGAAGATCATTTTTAAACATGAGGTCATCTTGGAGTGCTCCTCTAGACCAAAGTAAATGTTAAAATCCTGATGTTGCCTTGAGAGATAGCTAGCTGGAGATCCTGAGGCTGTACCAAGCAGGGAGGGTTTGAACCAAGTTCCATCGATACTTTTTTTTTTTTTTCTTTTTTTTCCCCCTCTTTTTTTTCCTAACAACGCTTCCTTCAAGATTCCTTTTTATTACGCCCCTTTTTTTCCCTCACCTGACACAAATTTTCCCTTTTTTCCCTCTCTGCCCTATTTTTTTTCTCCTTTCCTTTTTTTTTTTTTCCCCTTCATCACTTGCTTTTTTTTCCTGAACCACTTACCCTTACCCCTAACACTCATCCTCTTTTTTTTCCGAACTTATTTTTCCTACCAAACTTTTCCTGTCACGAGCTTGTTCCCCCTACTTGTTTTGTTTTTTTCCTTCCTTTTACCTCTTTTTTTCCTTCTTCCTTAATCCTTACGATTTCCTCCTCCGTTATCCCTATTTACCAGTACACCTTGCCTTTTCTCCGATTCCCTTTCGACTACACTTTTTTTTTTTCCCGGAGACCCGTTGTTTTTCCTTTCCCTCTCCCTTCTACCCCCTCTCCTCCTTTTTTTTTTTTTTTCTTAACATTTTTTTTTTTTTTTTTTTTTTTTTTTTTTTTTTTTTTTTTTTTTTTTTTTTTTTTTTCATTTTTTTATTCTTTCTTTTTTTTTTTCTTTTTTCCCCTCTCTCTCTCTTTCTTCCTCCTTCTCCTCCTCATCGCCCCCCCCCCTCCATCTGGCTGTGCACACTGTCAGGTTTTTATTTATTTATTCATCCTTTTTTTTTTTTTGTTTTTTTCCTGTCCCTTACGACGCTAAAAACCCTTACACCACATCCCGCCCATCCCCTCATTTTTTGTTCGTTTTCCTTCTTTTTCCTTTCTCCCTCCTCTCCGCACCATCTCCTCCCCTCCTCTCTCCCTCCTTCTCCTCCTCCCTCCCACCCTCCTCTCCCTCTCCCCACCTCCTCCTCCTCTCCTCCTCCTCTCCATTAGCCAGGCAGGGTGATGAACAGTAACACTTCTGCTAACCTCGACCCACCACACACACACTCGTCCCTACAGAGGCTGCTAGTGGACCCTCCCCGCCACACACAGCCCTATTAGGCGTTGGGCTTGACCTTAATCATACACTCCTATCAAGGATCCATGACCCTGGGCTCCCAGGGGGCCCTGCTCATTCACAGACGGGGGCCGGCCCCCTCTGCCCTGTTTAGGGCTGGGAGCGCAAGGGAGGGGGGGAGGGGAGTGAGGTGAGAGGGCCCAGATCAGCCACCCATCTCATTGGGCTGTCCTCCGCCTGGCTGGCCTGTGTGCTCCCTGTGGGATGCATCACCGTACGCACGCACACACACACACACACACACGCGCACACACACACACACACGGGAACACACACACATCCACAAATATACAGAGACGCACGTGCCAAACACACACACACACACACATGCATGGGAACACACACACATCCACAAACATACAGAGAAGCACGCCCCAAACACACACACACACCAACAGTGTTGTTACGTGGTGCTCTCCACAGGGGACTAACGTCAACACAGGTCACTGTCACACATCACATGTGCTAAAGCTACATGGTCATTAGCTAGCGTGTCCAACAGAGAGAAAGGTAGTTTTTGCAGTAAGATTTTTATTTATAACAACCTCTTTTTTCTCTCTCTCTCTCTGTGTGAAAAACGGTTCTGTTGATTAGCGTGTGTGAGATTCCCGCTGCTATCTGCTTGGCAGAGTTTGAAAAGTCTGGAAAGGGCAGAAAAGAAATCAATTCAGACCTGACAAATGTAAATAAGGTCTTATCGGTGCAGCAGCAGAATCGACTGCATCAAGATGGCAAATGTTCCACTCGCTTGCCTGTCATTTGAGAACATCACTGGATCAAACCTCCACATCTTGCCCCCAGGACATCCAATTCTACATCTGCATGCTTGGCAGCTCGTATCGCTCCAGTGAGGGTATGTGTGCGTATATCATATGTTTTCAAGGAGGGGGGGAGAGGAGGTGGTGGTTTGTGTGTGTGTGTGTGTTTGCTTGCGAACGGCAACACTTTACATTTATTGAAACGAGCGCTTCCCTGGGGTGAGTGCGGGAAGCAGAGGCAGAGCTAGCGTCTATCGACTCCCCAGGATTAGAGGCTGGTCGAGGTTCTCCCTCGTGCCCGTGGAGGTGACCCACGCCGGGGCAAGGTTCAGGCGGGGTGGGGCGGGGGGTGAGGGGCGGGGTAGGGGGCCTGTGGGGCAGGGGACCACCGCTCTCAGGCACAGATTAGCGGCTCAGGGTGTCCCAGTAGAGACATGAAAGTGTGAAATGATATGTGGCACACACACTTAGGTAGGAGTGCACACAGTTTCTCACATCAAACAATAGTGGGATCAGTGTAGATGGGTACACACACGTCAATTAACGTGATGGGCCACGTTAGATAGCTGGATCGCTAAATAAGCAAAAATATTTATTGAAGGGCTATGTAGAGGAAATTAAATTGGTTATGATGTGCATTTAGTATATTTGTTTGTTAGATATTACTTAATCAGTTGATGCCTTTGTATTCTATGTACAGAAACTTTTTTGATCCCTTATCGCGCCTCGTGAAATTGAGAACGGGTCCACGGATCAGAAGGGTACTTTGAAGTTCCCTTCTAAATGAGACATTTCTTGCAACATCTAAATTTGTGTGATTCAAGTCTGAAAGAGCAGCGCTGATCCTGCATTAAGGCCACTAATTGCGTGAAGAAAAGCAGAAAGCTATGTTGAGACAAGGCCTTCCATTACACAGCCAGGCCGGACCAGGTCCTCTGCTTTCAGATGTTAGTAGGTAGTAATTAAGGTTCAGAGATTTTAATTGGTTCTCTTGTTTCATCAAAGCCCCTTGTCTTTGATGTTACAATCAACCATATCATTATTTGACTTCTTTTTTTATCTGAGCGTGTTCCCACAAAGGATGTGAAACGCAAAAAAAAAACTTTTTTCAGTGAAACACATTTCACCTCATTCTTTCTTCTTTTTTTTTTACTCCATTTTTTTATTTTACAAGCTGCAACAATAATATCAGTTACCTCCTAGATGTCTAATATTATTCTAACATGTGTGAAAAAGGGCTTGTGGTTTCATACATGGAGAATTGGCTAATCAAGAGGGTAGGGAAGAGAGTGAACTACTTAGGTCCTGAAGTGCTTATCTGCCGTACGAGTGCCGTAGCAGCAACATCGCCGCCTCCTCTCCACCAGCATGAAGAGGCAATGTAATTGGATTCTTTCCCACAAAATAAGGCCTTCACCCTTGAGCTTAATTAACCAGCCAGACACAGGGACAACGTCCAGCCTACTCCAGCCCGCGTGCACCCCCTTCGGATACCGAAAAACCGCTCTCTTATCGCCCGGTGGCTGTTATTACAATGACTGGGCAGTGATATAGGTCAGTTAGTGGGGGCGAATGACTGAATGAGAACAGCATTTTGGCCGCCGCATGACAGCTGAAGTCACGTAGCGCATCCGTAATGAGATAAGATGTTTTTAATTTGGGGAGAATACAAAACAAGTTTAGATCAAAGCCAATGTGCGAATAGTGCACAAAATAATAAACGCGGCAGATTATCAAGGATTAGAAAAGAACAGCTCTGACAGTTCTGAAGTGGTTAAGACTCAGAAACTCCGGATTTTTGGAGGCACCATGCAATAATAATAATAATAATAATAATAACTCGGCATATTAGAAACTGATAAATGTATAAATGAACACTAAACAAAACACCGCTTCAGGAGCTGTCAGGAGAGGAAACGTGTTATACAGAGGATCAATATCGTGGCACATTCATCCACAATACGGACATTCAACTGTATTTCACTTCTGATTTCACCAAGAATGTTATTCGCAGAGATAGAATAATAATTCTGTAACTATTACTAATAGGAAGAATATACTGTACTCTGAAATCTTCTTTGTATGATCTCTGCACCGATCTCTAATGATTCTTTCTAAAATTATAAGTTGTGTATGGTTTAATTAAGTTGGAAATATATTAGGAAAAACATTTAAATTATCTTCCGTCCACCCACTCAGATCGCTGCTTAGGAGAACCACTCGTTCCAGAAAATTCACTGTGAATGGCACTGGTCAATACTGTTACAAATACTGGCTTTGGAAGCACTACCACAAACACGAACAGCACTCACAATCTATCCCGGGTCAACCACAGCTAATACAGGGGCCGCTCACCATATTAACAAGGTAACATTCAGAGTAACAGCAATCTAAAGGGATAAAGCTGTTCTGTTGGTATATTGAGGGATCGTACTTTATCGTGGGTGTAGTTTTATGACAAAGTGCGTCTCAAGCCCTTTGCGCCTTGCCACCGCTCGTATTATAACTCTTCCTAAGGTCCTTAGGGCCACTTTGGATGAAGAGATGCCATCTTTCTGTCACCGTTCCCCCACACACTTTCACCGGCTCTAAAGATCCATGTTTGTTGTTCCGTTCCCCCACACACTTTCACCGGCTCTAAAGATCCATGTTTGTTGTTCCGTTCCCCCGCAATGTCTCCCTGAGGAGCCGACTCATTTTAATATAAATAGGACGCTTCATCATGCAGTGCCACAACCTTCCCCACGACGCATGGCTCCCGCGGTATTATACGAAGCACGCGATGCACCTCCGAGACCGCACGAGGCATCAACAGAACAAAACAAACGTTTATTTCTATCATTTCATTTGACGGGTTCAATTTGTGGTCGGGTGAGATGTGCCGAAAAAGTATGAGCAGGCGCCATTGAGCTACGTCTAAAACGATTAATAATCAAAAAGTAAAAGTAAAAAACAGTCGTCAGAACGCACAACAAAACTTCATAGACGTATCTACAGAACTCATATCAAAACTGGAGATTAGTAAAGATCCGTGGAGTTTCAGGAGACACAGAAAGAAGTTTACTCAACAGACTTTTTAGAAACGTGAAACTCTTTGTTGAGAACCCTTTGTTTTTTATGTGGCTGGCTTATTCTCCAGACCAAGTAGAAAGCTGTTGGAAGCAGCCTTGGTTAGCTGGACTGTCCCGCTCTAATGAGATGTGCACAGCTGGATCGCAAATACCAGGGAGATCATTTAACAAGAGATGTGTGCAGCCCATCCCAGCTTGGGATTTCTCCCTCTTCTCTGTTGTGGTAAAGAGGGGTCCAAAGGGCCGTAGGGGCTAGGACACTGCCTGAGGCCTTGCCTGCCAATACCCTTGCCCCGAGAACCACTGATTTGTGGCTTGTGAACGGGCACACCTAAAGCCGGCGCCATTGACTAATTGCACTTCATCTGGGTGAGGGATCCATCTTAGCTAACAAGAAAGCACTAGAGGTCTTCATTTAGCTATCACGCCTCGTCTCCCAAGGGACACGTCTGCTGGAGCAGCGGCCCTCACCCCCTCCCCCCCCCCTCTCCCAATCAACACATCAAACGCAGCCCCCTCCCCTCTCCCCTCCCCCTCCATGGCCCACCGCCAACCCTCCCGCTCCCAAATTCATTTCCTCCCTCATTCCCTCCCTCCCTCGTATCTATCTCTCTGAGAGAAAGGGGGGAGGTAAGTTGGTGATGCAGGAGCTGGAGACACAGCGGTGAATACTGAGCACTAGCTTTGGACCCTCCCTGCAAGCACTCTGGATTTAACAGGATATTTATTCTTTTATATCCAGACAAAAGAGATTGCACATGCCCTCCCACACCAGCCACAGTCACTCCAGCGCATCGGGGAGAAACTAGCTGGAATATAATGAGACTCCATCAAGAAGATTGTGGCAGATTTCGGCAGATTTTGGCGATGATCGCGAATGCATCCAAAATGTGGCAGCGTAGATACCAAAATGTTGTTGTTGTTGCAGCGAAACGACAATCCATCATCAGATGATGGTGGAGTCAAAAGATCGGAAATTCTACTCCACATTTAGCTAATTCTACTGTTGTTAAAAAGTCTTCATTTCCCAACAATAATCATTGGCATATTCAGGTCTGCTTAAAACTCACAAATATAAATCCACTTTCTCCCCATAGACAGTCTGCTTATATACATGGATTTATTTGTCACAATGTCCAGCTACATTATTAATAAAACATTCAAACTTTCTTGAACATTTCGTCTCGGTGCTACTTCTATAACTGCAGTCCAACACGAGTAAAAACCTCATTTGTGATGACCAGGTCTGGTCTGATGCTACGCTTCAGAGTAATCAACCAACAGCACCAACAGAAATCCAATAAGTCCCATATCTGAACCACATCCCTCAGAGGACAAAGGCTCACGTGTTTATTAAAAGACCTTATTAATGTATGGCTTGATTGTATTTCTTAATTACTGGATATTTCTAATAGCGTCACACTATGTTTCAGTCCTGGTGTGAAGAGCATTATATTAAATACAACCTTACATAGTTTACATATTCATAAACACAACGCAGGCTGTGTTTATTTACCGTATGATGTCCGATGTAGCCATACTACACATGTACATAGTACATGAACTTCACAAAATGTTGGATGTTTGTATGCAGTCCACAGCTAAACAGACATAGTGCCAACAACATCACGGTTGTGTTCTGTCTCATCTTGTGTAATTCATCAACGTTTCAGGCATTTGCCTTCAAATGACCTATAATAATCTATTGGCATTCTCTAATTGAACAACAGCAGTTAGGCAAACAGTGGAACCTATTACACAAGCTGGTAATGCATGACAATCACCGATAGCAATGCATGACTGTCATCAGCAGTAATGCATGTTGACTGGCACTTTAAATGTCATGTTAATAACGCATCTGAAATGAGATAATGAGTCACTTGGGTTTGTATGCATCAGGTCATCACCGTGTCAATCAATGGCCCAGTAAAAATGTCAATAAACATATGCGTGATTATTGATTGTCCTACGTGGTTATTATCATATAAAACAGATTGGTAAGTATGCAAATGGATGCTCAGGACATACGTGGATGTCCAGCACCGTGAGACGAACACAGATAACAAAGTAACTCAGACAGGATTTAGTAAATTCCAGTGATACTCCAATCATGTGATGCTGAGACTGACAACGTCTCGCAATACAACTGGCGTCTTTTTCCCGGGATGACGTCACCTGAATGATTCTGGCCTTGAAGCAGTGAAAAACAACAAAAGATGAAAACTGTCCCCTTTTCGCCTCAGAACGCTCTCAGATAGCGAGAGGTGAAAGTGTGAAGTTTGTCGTGAGACCAGAGAGACACAGTTAGCACCAGTCAGAGCAGCAGACTACGAAAAGCTTTTGTTCATACGTGGCCTGATGTGCCACCCAGGGGTTTACAGACATCACAAAGGGTGCTCTGAAGTCACTTCATGCTTGTGTGTGACTGTGTGTGTGTGTGATTGTGTGTGTGTGACTGTGTGTTTGTGTGTGTGTTTGTGTGTGTGTGTGAGACTGTGTGTGTGTGTGATTGTGTGTGTGTAACTGTGTGTGACTGTGTGTGTGTGATTTTGTGTGTGACTGTGTGTGTGCGTGTGTGTGATTATGTATGACTGTGTGTGTGTGTGTGTGTGTGTGTGTGTGTGTGTGTGTGTGTGTGTGTGTGTGTGTGATCTAGCCATCTTTCTAGTGAGACAACAGGAAGGTGGTAGTTTGACAAAGTTGTGTGGATAGACTGTCTTTAGTCGTTGGATCCAAGCACAGATTAGGAGAGAAACTGTCATTACCAGTCATTAGGAATCAAATCTACTTTAATAACCTCATCAGTGACTGACCCCTTGGAAAGAAATGTTAACTGTATTAATGTAACTTTTATTGGATGCAGGTTAGTACACTTGGTACAAAGTTTTATTAGACTTGACGTGACGTTTCACGTTCCCATCTGCAGTTTGACCTGAGCATTAATCATTCAGCTCTCACAAGCCACCAAATCTCACACTACACCGCGCGTATCTGTTAATGCCACTGTCCGACATCCAAAATAAATCCCATCATTTAAGACCGAGAACCCGTGTGGACACCTATTGGAACAAGCCCCACATTGTGGTGACATCACGTTGATTTCTCAGTAAACTGTTCCATGACATGAGATCCCTTCACTGGATCACATCCCCCAGTTTCTCCTTAAAAACATGCCAACGCTAGTCTGCTACTCCTTACCACCCTTAATTCATCCCACCGTGTGGACCCTGCTCGCTTACTCCCTTGCCCAGTCTTAATCCCACTGGAGATGAGTAATATGAAATGCAGAGGACCCATTTCTCATTCCTATCCTCCAATATGAGGGGCTACCTACCTCACTTTCCCTCCCTCTCTCTCTCTCTACCCCCCCACTCTTTCTGTCCCTCGCTCGCTC
>BROE01000006.1:1827388-2198992 GCA_036571765.1 Plecoglossus altivelis
CTCCCTCTCTCTATTTCTAACAAGATGAGCTGTTTTCCATGTGGGTCCTTAATACAACTCTGAGCTTCATTCTGCAGATCCCCTATGTGCCACAGTGATATCACAGCCCAGGCCGCAAACCTGCTTGTTGATCTTGAGATTATTGCCCGACAACAGGTTTTCCCCTAAGCCCAACCCACCCTCTGTGGGAAACCCAGTCGTGGGGTAATATTGAGATGTCTTTTCTCTCTCTCTCTCTCTCTCTCTCTCTCTCTCTCTCTCTCTCTCTCTCTCTGCCATCTTTCTCTAGCTCTCTCTCCCTGCCCCCCCTCTCTCTCTCCTTTTCTCTGTTCCCCTCTCTCTCTCAGTTCCCCCTCTGTCTCCCTCTCTCTCTTCCCCCTCTCTGTCTAGCTCTCTCTCGCTCGCTTCACTCCTTCCTGTGTCAGTCCCTCCGTTCTCCCGTTCTCTCTCCATTCCTCCATGTTTCTTTTGGTCTCTCTCTCCCTCGTTCTTCCCCTCCACCCGTGGTCGTGCACAAGTGCTCGCAGCTGCCACCACGCCGCTAAGCAGGTTTTAAGACCAGTCCCAGACGAGCCCTCTCTCCTCCAACCAGGAAGATGAACCCTCCATCCAGACCTTTTTAAGTGATCATCCTTGTATCATAACAGATTAAGGGCTACTGCTACTTCGGATTAGACCTAATCTAACCTTTATCCGTTCCCATCTTCACCTGAAACTTACAGGGACCAAGAAGTCAATCGCCTGGGCCCGTGATTTACAATGACACTGATCTGTCTTTCTGGGCTCTAATTATCCGGATTAAGAAAAACACTTTTCAGTAATTATTTTCACATTGGATAAACATTAAGCTTTCATGGATTTAGCTGAGCTTGCTTCCAACAAGGAAAAAAAACAGGATTCTAGAAGGCTTACAAGCACATTGCAGGCAGATGGAAGTCCCTTCTAATAAGAAATAACCCACAAACAGGCAGAGTACATAAAGAGAAAAGCAATGAAAACGCTGCTCTTTTCGGTTCAAACGCAGGGGATTTCGCATGGCTGGGTGCCCGAGTGTACACACTTTAAGCCAAGATGCCCTTGTCACCAAGTCTATTTACATTTCAGAAACGAGAAACAATGTCTTTGTGGGGTCTTGGTTGAGAAAATAGTTTTTCTTATAGTGGGGAGTGGGAGGTAGGGAGGGGGAGGGGGTGAACACATTTCCTTGGGTTATATTTCGTGGGTTTCAACCTGTGTATATAAATATGCAGGTTAACACTTTCTGACATCAAGTTCTGACATCACGTTCAGCTTTGGGATCTTATTTAGCAAAATAAATAATTCATCCCTGGGAAATAGGTGATCCTGACCGAATCTTTGGCATTATACTGTTTGTTATTTCAATAATACACAATTACAACACGGCTTGACATCACAGAGGTCCCAGAGAACCTTGTAAAGAGAGGAGTCCCTCACAGGAACTACCGATGACCTCTGGGGTTCCAGCAATCTTCCTCCAGACCACATTGCTGTGGTGACACAGCCCGCTCACTTGCACATAATCGCTTTCTCTTTTTCTTTTTCTCACGCTCTCTCGCCTTCTCTCTTTCTCCCGTCTCTTTTTTTCCCTTTATCTCTCCATCCCTCTCTCTTCTCACTCTCTCTCTCTCAGGTACACACACATGCACACAAGCACGCGCGCACACACACACACACACAAGCACATCGATGATTTGAATTTTGGGCTGACGCTCACCGAAGCTGTATATCATCTCTTCACACGTTAACTAGACCTTCTTATAAAATACCTCGAAAGATTTAACGGACGAGCTCACTTTCGCCCAAACGCCCATCCAGGACACGTCCGGTCTGTTGTCACCAACTCAAATTCATCTCCAGGAAGTTTGGAGAACGTCCATGGAGCCTGTAACCCTCTGTGCCCTCTGACATCTCTGACATCTCTGACATCTCCCCCACATGTTGTTTGGCCCGTTGACCAAACCAGATGTGTCCAGCCTTTGATGTGGACTGTGGACAGAGCCTCCAGAGGAACAACAGACGCTTGGATACATGTTTTAATGACTGATTCGTTTAGTCTGTGACCTTTATGATCTGGGTTGTGATGTGGGTTTTCATGGTTTAGTCGGGGGTTTTTTTAATATTTGGTCAACTGCAAGTTTCATGGAAACATTCATAAATGTGGCCAAGTAGTGAGTGCTGTTATTTGGAAAATTATAATCCGAAGAATTGTTACTGTTTTGCTTTGAATCAGACAACAGCATCATTTCATGGTTGGACTTTTTTGAATCGAGACAGGGTCTCTCCTTCTCTCCTTTATCCTTTCCCCTCGTCTTTTTTTTGTGGTCATCGACGGGCTCTCCTGCTGTTCTGTGCAAGGTGCCGTGAAACCCAAACACTGGTGATAATGTGTTGAACCCAGGGAGTTCTTCCTCCACGATCTGCCTGAGCCTCATACAGGAGCCATCTGTGGTCAATAACGCCTCAGGAAGAACTCGGAGGGGTAAACCAACATTTAATGTGCTTCTCCAAACATCGCTCTCTCTCTGACCCCCTGCCTCACTGACATGAGCCTGTGTAAACTGCAGTCATGCTCTTGGCAAAGTTTAAAAATGTTGCATGCACGTTGATTGTTGGCTTTGCTAATCAAGCCCAGGAAGAGAAAACAAACGTCTTCTTTTTGTCTCGTTCTGATGTCTCAGTGGAGGTTCCCCCTGCCAGTGCAGGCCTAAGGGCGTTCTGCCCTCACATCTTTGGAGGGGTCGGAGCGAACACACTTGACTGAGGTGTTTGTTACTGAACACTCAACGGCCTGTGTGAAGTTTGCTAGCCGTTATTAGAGGCATTGGCACTTAACATGCGTATAAGAGAAACTGTTATTTTCTGCGTTAAGATTTGTGACGACACACGTACATATAGGCAGCTTAGTCATTCTTAGCTTTGTGCTTCCATTTCAGCATGACCCTGCATAAATATAAATATCTTGTTGAAATGGGCCCATTCTGCAAAAAGCTGCTTTCATGAACTACCGTAAAACGCATAAAACATGCTTGCATCACAACCTCAGAATGCCATCTCCTCAACGTGTAAAAAAAAAAATTTAAAAAAAAGATTGTCCGCTCAATGTAAAAATTACACACCTAGACCCCAAGCCCATATCATGTCTCACTGACATCCTATTAGTATGTTTTATTGCCCAAAGTCTGTTGGTTGACACAAGGGGATAAATTGAAGGAGCACAGCTATTCAATTGACCTGTCAAGCGAATCGACAAACAGATAAATTTGGCAGCCGCACAGCGGTCGAGGGCCTGTGTGCTGGGCCACAGCACCAGCAGTCCCAGTCTGGCTGTGCTGTGTTTTCTCCCAGATGCAGGAGAACCAGGTCTCCTTCTCCTGTCTGCACAGGAGACGAGCACCAAGTCTCCCATGTCTGTCCTGTGGAAAGGTGAGGTTGTTATGAACTAGGTAGCCTGACGCAACCTCTGAAATATTCGGGTGTTTTCTGGAGATGTTTGAGAGGCGGGTGACATTGACATGATGGGGGAAGCCCGACAGAGTATGGAAGAGCTTACTTCTTCCTGCCCGTGTAATCCATTAATTTCTACTTCTCTTCTCCACGTCCACTAGCATGTCTAGACTGGTCGTTTCTGTACCTCCGACAAAGCTTTGGGAAACGTAACAACTTTATCTTCTCAGGCCTCCCTCCCCCTCAGCTAGAGTCTAAAGCCCATGATATTAGTTATGTTTTATGCGGTTGTCTTCCCCACACACACACTCACGCACACGCACACAAACTTGGCAACAACGACCGAATTTTTTTGTTGTTGTCTTTTTTTAAATAGACGCTGTCAATTGTCTGGTTGGAGTTTAGCAATAGCCTTGAGCTGTTAAGATTCAACAAAGTATGTGTTGCAGTGTTCCACAATGGAACTCAAGATACAAAAATAAACACACTGTTCCCTTTTACATACGATTCAAAAGGTAAGGTTTTGATGGCGAGATTCTGAGCATAAGATTCTAAAAGGAAGATTCTGAGGGTTGGATTCTAAAAGGAAGATTCTGAGAGTTGGATTCTAAAAGTAAGATTCTGCAGGTAATGTTCCGAAGCCAAGATTCTAGTGATGAGATTCTAGGCTGGTTCCCTAGGCTGGGCTATGACACATGAAGACATCTTCCTGCCACAACTGCCCTCCCAAATGGTTATCAGCCCAATATTATTATTCCAATAACGACCGCAGGCTTCAGTTCTTTGTTTACCTTCAAACTAACATCCCCCTCAACCCCCACATGACTTCACCTTAACAGCCGCACTCATCTCAATATCATCATTTAATTTATCACTGCTCGATCTGGGCTTGAGCTGGCCCGCGACATGATTGAGCCAGAGCGTCTCCACCCTACGGATTCACACTGGAATATTTCCCTGATAGCCTTTATTGATTGGTACTGTTATTTGCCGTGAGGATCACGTTGGTAATTAAAATGTGACCACATTTAGCATTTGACTCCCAATCAGTCATTACCTTTGTGTCTCTCTGCAGGAACTGAAAAGGTCATGTGTAAAGGCGTTTTCACATGCTGAGGATTGATGATATGCATGACAGGCAGTTTGAAAAACGATTCGTTCAAATTTATCATCGTGGATTTAGACACTTGATCAGGATGTTTGCTTGCTCAAACATTTTACAGCGACATTCGGATCGCTTTGACATTATAATATCAACCATGTTAAACCGTTTTAAAGTATTAAATTCCTGTTGGGCCTGTAAACTGTTAACTGTTAGCTTGTCTTTTATTAGTAGAGTAGGACTTCATTGGCCTCCAGAGGCAAATTTCACTGTTCTGCATGCACTGACAAGCATGTGTCAAACTAAATAAAGTAACAGGCCCTCATAACAATACAAAAACGACATTGTAGATAATAATTACAAAGAAACACATAGTGTGTCTGTGTGTTTTGAATCAACCAAGACTACACACACACCTCATAATAAAAGTATGAGCGTGTCGTTACAGAACATCTAGTTGGACCAGGCTCAGCTGTTTTTAACTTCTCTTTCCTGACTGTCCTCCCCTCTGTCTCGCTCTCTCTGTCCTGAATGTCCTCCCCTCTGTCTCGCTCTTTTTCCTGACTGTCCTCCTCCCCTCTGTCTCGCTCTCTGTCCTGACTGTCCTCCTCCCCTCTGTCTCGCTCTCTCTGTCCTGTCTGTCCTCCCCTCTGTCTCACTTTCTCTTTCCTGACTGTCCTCCCCTCTGTCTCGCTCTCTCTGTCCTGTCTGTCCTCCCCTCTGTCTCGCTCTCTGTCCTGACTGTCCTCCTCCCCTCTGTCTCGCTCTCTGTCCTGACTGTCCTCCTCCCCTCTGTCTCGCTCTCTCTCCTGACCATCCTCCCCTCTGTCTCGCTCTCTGTACTGACTGCCCTACTCCCCTTTGGCGCTCTCTGTTTCCTCCCTTTCTTCCTGAAATCCTCCTTGGAGCCTGTTTCCACAGGGGAGAAAAGGGGGGAAAGAGGACAGAGGGAGAGATACACGAGGGTTAGGATCTAGGGAGGAGAGAGAGGGGAGGAGAGAGAGGGGAGTAGAGAGAGGGGAGGAGGGCTCAGTCCGAGCTGAGCTGGCTTAGACAAATGGCCTCTCTCCTCGTTGTATGACAGCTGGCTTCTCAATGGCTCCCAGAAGGCCCCACACTTTAGATCGACAATAAGGTAGGGAGAGCGCTGTCCGAATGCGGCGCAGACGCGAAGGGAAGATCTGGGATCCTAGAGTGCAGCTGTTCAGCCCTCGTCACTAGGAAGCGACGAAGGGGCAAGACTTTGTCGACACTGAGCCGATAGTTCCCCAAGGCCCGGACACCTGAGAAATCAGGGAAGTTTCACACAAATAGTTTATCATCCCCTTCGCTCGCTCTCTTTCTCTCTCTCTCTCGCTCATAAATCCTGGACCCGCAATTCAGCTTCTATCAATAAAATCTAATACACTGAAGGAGCTGTTAAACAAAGCAATTCGTCACACTGTCATTTAAGTGGAATCAAAGGTTGTTTTTTTCCACCATTTACAAAGTCCCCTCTTCTATACATGAGGAATACAAGCTTTAAAACACATCTCTCACATGTGTTTGGTGCACAGTCTGGTGCCTCTCTGAAACTGGCTTCAGAAAGTTTTCCAATTAATAGCCCTTCTCCCTCTGCCCAGGCAGCCTTTAGCGGGTGGGCGTGAGCCAAATAAAACACCATGATCAGGGGAGGAACCCAAATATGTTCCTGGTTACTAGGCAATCTCTGGAAAAATCATTAAGATTACGTTACTGAAAACATTTTTGTGTAGCGTGTACGTTTAAGGAGAAAGCGAAGAGCAGAGATGCTATGGCGTGGAAATGTGCAACTGTGTCAGTTTATAAATACCAATCTATCAATTAGTGTATTATCTTATTCAAAATGTATAGCGTATGGACATGTTTTTTCAAAGTGACAAATAAACACTAGAGGATATAAATTTATCATTTTAATTCCTTGATTATATCCTTGTTTGCAGAATTTTCCACAGAAAGTGCTGGATTGATGGCAGGGGTAGCAGTATTGGCCAATACCACATCGCAAAGACATCAGGTTCGTTCATTTGTCATGTACCACATCAACGAAGTTAAAGCACCTCAACAAAAATAACATATCAAACGTCACAATCAGATCTAGCCTCAATGCTTCATCTTGCGAAGACCCCGATAGCATTCAACGCCTGTCATCCAGCGCAACTCACAAAGCATTTTACCTCTCTTATAAACTAAGGACCTGGCCATAAGCCTACTCTGAGAGCTAACTGAAGCCATCCCCTGGGACGGAGAAAGGGCAAGAGGGAGAGGGGGATTGGATAAATAAGGGGGATGAGGGGTGATAGTTTAGGAAGACGCGGGGGCGGTTTCACAAGCCAAGAGAGGAGGGGGAATGGGACTGAACGGAGAAGAAGGTGAACAGGAAGGCAGGAGCGTAGAGATGAGGAGGAAGGGGAAACCACGGAAGGTGAGAAAGGGTTAAGGAGGAGGGGGAGGAGGAGTAGGAGGGATGAGGAGGAGGTGAGGGAGGGGGTGAGGGTGGGTGAGGGAGGGGTGAGGGGTGATGAGATGATTTTTCCTAGGTGAAGAGAGGAATGAGGAGAGAAGGGAAAGAGGAGGGAAGTGCAGGAGGGAGGGGAGGAGGAGTAGTGAGGAGCCAGTGAGGAATGGAGTGAACAAGAAGGAGGAAAGGTGTGAGGAGGGGGAAGAGAGGGGGTGGACGCATAATGCACACAGGATGAAAAGAGTTAAGGTGGGGAGAGGATAGAGGTATTAAAAGAGGCGGGAGGAGGAGGAAAGGGAGGGAGGGGGGAGGCGGAGAAGGAGAACAGGAGGAGGTGGAGGAGCAGGGGTGAGAGGAGGAGAAGGAGGAGGAAAGGGGGGCGGTTAGTGCTGGCGCCGACCTCAAAGCTCATCCAGTACTAGCGGCAGCAGAAGGTGATGGCCATGCATCAATGAGAGGAGACAGTAGGAAGGGAAAGGCAAACGTACATGTTTGTGTATGTGCATGAGCATGAGGTGAGTTTACACTGGGGCCCTTGCTGCGTGTGTGTGTGTGTGTGTGTGTTGTTGTCCGTGTGTTGTGTGTGTGCGCGTTTGTGAGACTGTGTGTGCGTCTGTGAGACTGTGTGTGTGTGAGACTGTGTGTGTGTGCGTGCGTGCGTGTGTAAATCATCCAGTTCTCCCCCGGCCCCTGTCCTTTAAGGGCCCTTTGGAGACGTTAGCTATCTTAGAAAGCAATAACAATTTATATATTTCAGAGTAGCAGAATACGCTGTGTGCATGTGGGCGTGCTGAATTGTGATCAGGTTGTGATGATGAATGCTGCAGTTCAACTGTCACACGGTTTAATGTGCTCTCTGGCATCCTGACACGGAGCAGATTCAACGTGGTGAAACGGGAAAATGACCAGTATTTTGCAACGTTCAAACGAGTATTTTTCAACCTTCTAATGTTGTTCAAGGTGAATTTGACCTCCTGTGTTTTAGTAGTCACAGCAGGCCAGGTTCATGCTAATCCTTGTTTTTATTTATGATGTCTTAAAGGCAGGTCAGTTCATGAACAATAGTTATTGTTTACTGTTTTGTTTATCTCCTGAGCTTCAACAGAGCAACAGAAACAGAACTAGTCTATTCATTTGAAGAGAGAGGGGAAGAGAGAGAGGAAGAGAGAGAGGGGGGAAGAGAGAGAGAGAGGGGAAGAGAGAGAGGGGAAACGAGAGAGAGAGAGAGAGAGGAACAGAAAGAGAGGAAGAGAGAGAGGGGGGAAGAGAGAAAGAAACAGAGGAAGAGAGAGAGAGGGGAAGAGAGTGAGGGAAGACAGAGAGGGGGGGAAGACAGAGAGGGGGGGAAGACAGAGAGAGGGGGAGAGGGGGGGAAGTGAGAGAGAGAGGGGGATGAGAGGAAGAAGAGAGAGAGAAGAGAGAGACAAACAGAGAGAGGAGAGAGTAAGAGAGTGAAACAGATAGAGAGGGAGGAGAGAGAAACAGAGGGAGAGAAAAGGAGAGAAAAAGAGAAAGAGAGAGAGAAACAGAGAGAGAGAGAGAGACAGAGGAAGAGAGAGACAGAGAGAGAGACAGAGGAAGAGAGAGAGAAACAGAGAGAGAAACAGAGCGAGAGAGAAAGAGAGAGAGAGAGAGAGAGAGAGAGAGAGAGAGAGGTATGATGAGCTAGTCCTCCTGAGTTGACCAGGGGAGATCAGATGAAGACAGATGAAGTGACTCATGCTTCATGTCCCTCTCTGTTCTTCCTGTAACCTCAAAGGCAGAGAAAACGAAAATGAACAAGGATTAGTCTCAATCTCATTCAACCAAATTATTTTAAACGACTTATTCGGTCAGCCACTGCCTTGGCATGCACATGTTTAAGTTGACATTTCAATTCTACAAGTAATTTGCATTATATTTGACTCCCGATGACACCCTGATATTAAAGATTCTGCCGGCAGTTTTGATTTCCTCAGTTCAAAGAAGCAAACGCGAGGGTTTAATCAGTGGACGAAGATTCCTGTCAATCCCTGACGAAGAAAAAAAAAATCGACAAGACAAGGTCTTAGCTTCAATCAAATTCTTAGGTGTCCACTTGTGACACCAAGCAAATCCTTCTATGGTGCATCTATGCTTATTAAATAAAGATCCCTTAGCGAACACATGTATCTGTAATGTCATGGCAATCTGGGGAAAATTAGAAGAAAACATGGGGATATTACACGCAGCTTCACACGAAGAGGCGAGAATCTGGTGGGGTCCTGTTGCTAAGATACTTGGCTAATACCACAGTCTAACCGAAAATGTTAATCTGGTGGAATTCACGCATGTCCCCACATATTTTGGCGAAGGGAACGAGATCCACTGCTTGCATCTCTCCAGCGTATCCTGAACAGAGACACTTGAGTCATGAAATCAACGTTAATCTGAAGAAAACACACATTAAGTGTCAGAAAAGACAAGATAACAGTGGGTCTACCTGAATCTTTTGCACTTTGCCTCCATTTTTCAAGATTACACTGCATGTGGTAAATGTGTAAAAGAAAAAAATATTATCTTCAAAGATGTGATGAAGGAGATCTTCAGATGTAACTTGAATCATTGACTGGATCTTGGTTATGGATGTGGCTATGGGAGGTCATGACTTTAGTATGTAAACTGAGAAGCGGGTTAATTGCTTGGAAGGTGTAACTTCAAGCCAAACACCTGTGACACTCTGCAAATCAGGAAGTTCAGTCCACTTCCTGGATGACTTGTCCATTTGAAAATGAACATTTGGACTACAACTGAAGACACTTCGGTCTGAAAATAATCTTGAAAGCAATGGAAAGACGTGTAGAATGTTTAATGTCACAGGCTGTATATATTTGACAGTCTGCATTAAAGTTAATGTTTTCATATTTGTATTTTCTAGATTTTAATCTCAAAAGACTTTGTTGAATATTTCTGTGTTTGCCACATGGTCTGGAGCTACTTCCCCACCTCCTCACCACCTCTTTTGGGTTAGCCGCTCCGTCTTGCTCCATTTCCATCTCTTTCCTCAAGGTCAGAGCCATGGAGGTCGCTGGCTAGACTTGAGGCCAGTGTAATGAGGTTGAAATGACTTTTAGGGTAACTGAGAAGCAATAACGAGTCCCACCTGACTCGCTCCAAAAACAATTACAATAGATTTGGTGAACAAATCGTTATCATCGAGGTTGAGTTTCTTGAATTTCTTTGAAAATTACATCTGAACGTTCCGAGCACAACACCATGCTGATTTGTCACCGAAGACCCAAATAGAAATCAATTTACCGGCAACACAAGTACACAATTCTATTTAAAATGTGTTAGTAGATGTTGACACCTGTGTGTGCGTTCTGATAAAAGCGCCCATTCCTCAGCAAGTCAGCGATGTATTTAGCTGTTAACAGCTCACAGGGAGAAAAGAATCAATTGTATTTCAGTGGCCATCCTGAAATGACACATTTCAATCGTCTGGGAGGCGAAAAAAGACGGGAGAGACTGAAAAATGTTTTCACATTCACAAAACGTCCACACATTGTGAAGGAGGGTTATCGTACAGAGGGAAGAGGTATTTACCTTCACCAAAGGTTTTTCACACAAAGAGAGGGA
Organism: Plecoglossus altivelis; assembly: GCA_036571765.1. Lineage (NCBI taxonomy): Eukaryota > Metazoa > Chordata > Actinopteri > Osmeriformes > Plecoglossidae > Plecoglossus > Plecoglossus altivelis. Next base: position 1,838,032 of record BROE01000006.1, read on the forward strand.
TCACATTTGCTTCTATCATTTGTTATAGACGTGCAAGTTACAGCAATCCTTGTTACGTTACGTTACCTCTTACAACTCACAATCTCCAGTGGGGCTCTAGAGAGAGAGAGATGAAAAGGTTTGTTTACCCGGGAAACAGACGAGAGACTCTCATTTCCATCCCAAAGGTGATGGCCAAGAAGGAAACAGATCAATAACCATCTACCCCAATTCCTAAAGTAATAACATTCAATAGGAAAATCCATTTACTTTTACTTACCTTTACTTTCTTTCATTTTACCATAAAAGCTGGCCTGTAGCGTTTTGAGAGAGCTTAGAGACTGTGGCTGATTGAGGGCTGGTTGCTGCAGTGTTACTGCTAAGCTTGCTTGTCTTCTCTCTGAAAATTGGAGGTGGGCTAGGAGGAGTTCATCCATGTTGAGGGAGGAAGATCACTAGGGAAAAACATCTTCATCGAGAAGGGTAGAACGGCTGGCTGTGCTTATTTCTCTCCCTTTCCATGGACTAGTGGCAAGTTTCTGTGTATTTTCCCCCCCGCCACTCATTTAGTGTCTGCTTTGCTGTTGAATCCTTGTTCATCCTGACCTTGAAAGACGCACCGTGACACACCATGAAACCCAACCTTTGTCACAATTGCGAGGAACCTAAAGGGAAATTAAGGTCTAGCCGACAATCCTTGTCCTGACCTCAGCCTTGTTGCTAAAGGTGTTTTGTTATGGTGGCTGTACACGTCAGCACCATAGAAAGGGAAGAATTCGATTGTTTCAGAAGTCTGATTCAGACGCAGAGAAAAAGGGGTTGTTTTTGGTGAGACCGTGTGTGCGTGTGTTCCCAGTTGCTCAAAACAGGAAGTTTAATAAGAGCTTGTCTGTTTGGCTGAACTTGCCTTGGAGCCAGTTGAAAACCTCCTGCAGCAAGCTACATGCCAGGTGGACCACACAACACACACACACACACACACACACTCTCTCACACACACGCACACATACTCTCCCTCTCTCACACACATACTCTCTCACACAACACACGCTCTTTCTCTCACACACACACATACTCTCTCACACACACATATGTACACACACTCTCTCTTTCTCTCTCTCTCTCTCTCTCTCTCTCACACACACACACACATACTCTCTCTCTCACACATACACACTCTCACAAAACACACGCTCTTTCTCTCACAAACACACACACACTCTCTCTCACACAACACACGCTCTTTCTCTCACAAACACACACACACTTTCTCTCTCTCTCACATACACATACACTCTCTCTCACACACATACATACACACACATGCACTCTCTCTCTCACACACACTCTCACACACACATGCACTCTCTCTCACACACACATACGCTCTCTCTCACAACACACGCTCTTTCTCTCACAAACACACACACACACTTTCTCTCTCTCTCTCTCTCTCACACACACACACATACACTTTCTCACACACACATCCTTGTGTCATGCCAGTTTCCCTTCTTTCAGCAGCTCCTTACTTCTCTCTCATGAGCACTAGGACTGCACAATGTTTTAATTTCAATAGGCTTTAACTTCAATTACTCAATCCAAACAGGGCGCAGGGTTTTGAATATAGAAAAACCAACCACGGAACACTTATAAATGCAGCTGCAAACTCGTGAAAATTCCCTAATTCAGTCATTCGGCGTTGGTTGAGTTGGAGAATTACCGCCCCTGTGGTGAGATTACAGTCTGGATTCTTCAAGGTGAAATATCGCGTCTTGCTTTCCATGCTAGAGACCTGGGTCTCACTCTGTCTACCAAATTAAACAGTGGTTCTGGCTGCCCTCTGTATAACCTTGCAGATAACTCCAGAGACTTCCTTAAAGCCTGACTAATCCTCGGGGAATGACAGCTATCTGTTTTGGCGCTGAACTACCCTGTTGTGTGTATTGTGATACCACGACAATGCATTTTATTTATCTGCATACGTATCGAAATGATGACCTGGAGACATGTTAGTCATTTACATGTTGGGTTTTTACATTTTCAACCGAACGATTGGTTTGTTTTTGTGCTGTCTGTCTGTCTGTCTGTCTGTCTGTCTGTCTGTCTGTCTGTCTGACTCATGAGTATCCTGACCATGTGATCTCTGTAGATATAGTACAGAGTGCACTGTGTTCAAACTCAGTATTCTTGATCTGGACTATATCTTGACCATCTTGTCGACAACAATAAAAAGGAAACTTAGTACCTGAAATTCCGCCTCAAAGCCCCCCGCAAAAAGGCCCAGAGAAACAGCAACATCCTCTTCGAACCTTTTACCATCAGACAGCTGAGAAGTGAAGTTGCCTGAGATTTTCCGAGTTTATTCAGGATTGTGTTTCGTATCCATCCCAGTTTAACTTCAACCATACCCTCTGAGGAATGACATGTCACTAATATAGCCCTGTGTCCTAACCCGGCATTGTGTTGGTATTACACCATGATATTCCATCATCTGCAATAGTTATTAGGCATTATAATGTTAGCAAACATCCAGATATTTTTTAGGTCATCGGTAGGTGTAAAACCCTTGCGGATTAAGTTCTCCTTAAGTCTCAAATTTCGGAAACCCAAAGAACAGGTCTGGTTGTCCATCCCTCTGCTAGTGAAGGCAGACCTCGTTGTCATGGGTAACGCAGGCGTGATACGAGGGCACCAAATGAAGCATGAATATTTTGACTACGTAGCGAAATTTCAGATCCTAAAGCATTAACACATCGGTTTGTGCCATCTCATCGTATAATGCGATTTCTAAACACAGCGCAGTGACAGAAAGACGTCTGCACTCTGAAGGCTGCCAGACCAGTGTGTGGAGATCTCAGCCTGTGTGAGAGAGGCACAGGGCACTGGAATAATCTGCCCAGGAAGGATTCAGAGGCACGTACTAAAGAGAAGAATTTACATTCTTACATAATTGCACTGATTGTGTGTTTGTGTGTGTGTGTACGTGGACATGTCTATGCATACAAACTGACTGTGTGTTGGGTATGTATTTATGTTTGCATGTGTGTGTATGTGTGTGTATGTGTTTGCATGTGTGTGTTTTAATGTGTGTTTGCATGTGTAGGTGTTTGCATGTGTGCATGTGTGTGTTTGAATGTGTGTATGTATTTGCATCTGTGTGTGTGTGTTTGCATGTGTGTATGTGTGTATATGTGTGTTTTAATGTGTGTTTGAATGTGAGTATGTGTTTGCATGTGTGTGTTTGCATGTGTGTATGTGTATGCATGTCTGTGTGTGTGTGTGTGTGTGTGTGTGTAAGTGTTTGCATGTGTGTTTGCATGTGTGTGTGTATGTGTATGTGTATGCATGTGTGTGTGTATGTGTGTGTCTCATCCAGGAACCTCCTGGATGTAAAGCAACAGAAGAGTCCAGACAGCTGCAGCCCTCCGCTGAGGCCCCTGGGATAGCTGGTCCTCCAGGCCCCCACTCACATGGTCTGTTTGTTCACTTCCTGTTCTTCTTCCTCTGCAGTTGTCAGCTCCAGCGCTGCTCTGAAACACACTCCCTCATGTGTGGTCATGGGTGATCAGGAATGTCTCTTTTCTCAGATATGTCCACATCGCTAACTCTCTCCCATCCATAACATTCATTTTTCCCAAACTTTTCTTTCACACACACACAATAAATGAAGTGAAAGGAAGATGGGAGTAGAACAAAAAAAGAGTATATCATAGCAAAACAGTAGATTACAGTAGAGCCCTAATCGACTACCGATCAATGATTTTTAAATAACTATTATAACTTTTTTTTCAAAGCAACTTTTTGAATATATGCAAGTAAAATGTCAACCTTTCGAAACGTTAAAAAAAACAAAAAACTTTTTAACCTTTCAAAACTTTTTTTCCAATAATTTTTACTTTAAAGTTCATATATGGCTGGGATTTGTTTTATTGTATTAATATTTTTTGAAATGATCTGAAAGGAGAGGTAAAAACACATATTGTCTCAAATATTTTATCTACCTTTGGAAAGATAACCTTCTGAGCCTTTTATTGCGAAACTTTCAACTTCTTTTTTCTAAAATTATAGTTTGATCTATACACTCTGCACTATGTTTTTGTTAAAATGCTCAAATATAAGATGGATGAGTACAAGGGGAAATGTTGAATATATTTAATACAGAACATACAGTAATTCCAAAGAAAAAAGGAACAATGTCTTGAAAACAAGTATTTACAATCAAACCATATCACTGACTCTAAATATGTGTGCACTGTATATAAATAATATATAAATAATATATATATGTAGCTATAAACAAATGTGTGATCAAATAAGTGTCATTTTCACAATGTTTTTTTATTCTAATGTTTGAAATATTGCATTAGCCTGTTTGGTGCAACACGTTCTTGTTTATCTAGAAAATAACGACACAAACACTTTAATGAATCTATCAAAAACAAGAATAATTACTTGTTTAAAAAAAACATCCGATAGTAAATTAGTTTTTTAGCTTTACTAATCAAAATAAGTCTTGATGTGAATGCGTGTGTATGTGCATGTGTGTGTGTTTGTGTGCGTGCGGTATGTGAATGAGTAATCCTCTATAATTGGTGCCAACACCAGCCTCAGTCTTAAAGATCCAAACGGGTCTCATTACTGAGGGCAGACATGCACTGGAGGAACCATTAGCAGATACTCCAAAACGCAAGACCGGAGAATCGTCCATCTCGGGGCAAAAGTGGGATCAACACAGAGAAAAGTCCAAGTTAAGGGAGGCTCATATGAGATCCGCTTCAAGCTTTAATTACCTTGCAGTGAACCAACTCCAAAAAAAAAAAAATATGAAAAAAAAAACCCCAACTTGAACTTTCATATATATTGATCTTAATTATTTCAGCCCTAGAGGGTTACAACAACTCTAAAGTAGAAACAGAGAGGTTCAATTTTGATTTTTTTTCCCTTCCTTCTTCCTCATCTGATGGGGATTTCGTTCAGTTGGTGTGGAGGTGTTCTGAAAATAGGGAGTTAAAACAGCCTCGGGCACCTAGCAAAGGATTTGACCTGTTCCCTCGCAGTCGAAGACAGACAGAAGAAGAAAGAGAAAAAAACACACTTTTCCCACACTAGCTAGTCTCTGGTTTAAGGTTGGGAAACACAACTCCACCCCTGTAGGTGTCTGTATCTATCCCCCCCCCCCCCCCCCCCGTACCCCTGCGTAGTGCGTGAGGTGCCCAAACAATTTGGAGATTGTGTTGACCTGCTCCTTTAGCTCTCGGCTTACACTGCCAAAATAAAACTAATAATAATAATGAAGGTCCAGCGTTTCGCGTTTCTATAAGGTCCAGGGGCCCCATGCGTTACATTTATTTGCGTTCGGTCTTATGGTATCACAACCAGTCACGCGATGGCATGTTGGCCACTTGATGATGTATTTACATGGATGAAACAAGCACATTCATAGGTTAAAGGTCAAACATTAAACAAAATAAAAAAATGGGAAATTCACAAGAGTTTCACTGGCTCTGCGTGTTGACTCAGTCGCATTCTGTGGAGTTCAGGATGGATTAAAGAAGACCTGTTTAGGATGAGTTAACCTTTCAAGTTAAACGTAACTGAATACAATATTTAATAATCCATGTGTTCAATCGTAAAAGCTGAATTGACATTCATTCAAATTGATAACAAACTTCTTCGGTTGTGTATAATGATGTTAGAATTAACTGTTCTTTCAGATCAAATCCTATTTAAATGACTGTCAAACAGAAGTTCTTTATAACATATATTCACATGCTTCGGCATGTTAGGAATTTGATGATCAAATCTGGCCATCACTTGCTGACAGCAGCACTAGTTGTGTGTCTACACGTAATACAGCATCGGTCCAGCTACGACACACACAGACGTAAAGCCGATATGATAATACCTGTCATGATGCCATCTCAACAGCGATCTCATTTTCCTCTAGCATGAGATGTCTCTAAGTTCTCATCAAACACAGACTACTCACGGCCACACAGATTCTCTGCGTTGCCTTGGGTATGAGAAAAACAGCCGACTACTGGCCCATGTGAAAATGCCATTTTTCATATTTCTAGGACATGGAATCGCTAACAACCTCTTTTTTTCTTTCACACAACCCCAACAGCATATTTTCATGGTGAATTCGGCCCGATCATGGTTATGATAATTTGATCTGCGAAGACTCAGATATTTGAACTAGTGTACAGGGAGATGCAAATCCCTGGGTAAATCCCTCATGCTATATAGCCGCCGGGCTCTGGTCCAGTTTAATATCTACGTGAATGATTAAATTGAGAAGGTGAGACCACCGTTGTAGTCGTAATAAGTCTGACAGTGCAACAGGGGTTGAGAAGAAGGGTAATGGTTCTTCGACAGTAGCATGACCTTTACGGTACACAGGATATCCAAAATGCTAATTTAATGAGGTTGGATAAATCATTAGAATGTGTCTTGCATTCAGTATATCACACACAAAAAGCACGAATTGAGATGAAAACACTTGTTTTTCTCTGTCAGTTTCAGGCCTAGCATTTCTTTCAGATTGAATTCAATTTCACACACGCAGGCTTTATAAAAAAAAATGTTTTTACTACATAAGTGCAATCTATCCCATATTAAAATGCCAAAGAAGAACACACAAAACACATTAAATCAATTAAACAATTGATTTGCCTCTGAACACATTATGAATTCACGTTCGCCTGAATCATCAGTCTTTAATGCTTCTCACAATCTGCAGATTTAGCTCTTTCATCTCCAGAATATTTAATAAAATACAGTAATAAACGCACGTCTTATGCTTGCCAAGCTCTCATTGGTGCTTCAGGGCAAGACTCATGGAGGTCAGCCACAATGGCACAAATATGTCTTGACTTTCTGAGAGAACTGCTGGCCAATCAAATACAAGAACCATTGTATGACATCAGCACAACTATGCCTATTTGAACAAACACACAAACCATTCCACATCTTTTAGTCCATATTTAGGATCATTTGCAAACATACTTGCAGATAGTGCAGAGAAAAACACGTTTCTAAAAATTTAGTTTTTTTACTGTCAGGTTAACTAACGCTAACTACAATACTAAGCTATTTTCTGCTCTCAGAACGAACTTGCTTGACACTTAATACACATTCCCTCTGTGTATTAATATGTTTTATTAAGAGGAGATGGCCTTAATAAACCCCCTCACACAGACCTGATGTGATCTAAGTGCAGCTAACGCAGCTTATACTGTGTAGTCATCAGCAGAGCACACGGTGAAGGTCGAAAGGCCAGCTGACTCTCCTAAAGAAATAAACTCATTTGATACGCAATGAACACTTAGACAAAGTTGTACATGTAAACGGAGCATCATATCACCTCGTGTTTATTTTGCCAACACGGATCCGTTTACCTGTAGGGATGCTTCACGACACTGTCATGATGCCATCAGCGGTTTAAATTTACCCTGCGTGTCCATTACAGATATCAGCACCAAGATAACCTTATATTTGTCTTATTTCAGACGTGGCGTTCAGTCTTGTGATGGAACTCGGATAGAAGGGTATGGGAGAGGAGTCTCTTCCAAGTCACATTCTGTCTGACGATGCTCATATATAAGGACAATGGGTCGATAGGGAGTGCAGAAATCTGGTAAACTATCTAATAGAAACTAAATTGGTTGTCTGGTGCATTGTACTGAGCCAGAGACTGAGAAAACAGAGAATGGAGCCAACTGGCCTAGGTCATAGGAGCAGAGGGCAAAGTCATTTCCAATCATAAGGATGATGGTCTGATTTTTTAAATGAAACTCTATCAATCACAAACCAGAAACAGTCAAATTTGAGCTGTTGTCTGTCTGTGTGTGTACCAGTCACGCAGGTGAGTCATCTGAAATATTCCCTCACAGAGTAACTTAACAAATGAAACAAATTCACTTCTGTTTTAGATCGTGACATACAGTATATCGTGCGGTCATCTTTGTATGGGCTACACATCACCATCAGCCTCTGCACTTGTTCACAACACTTACTACACATACAGCCGCTCGCTCCAGCTTTGTACATAATAATACAGACACCCTCTGCGTTCTCCTGGGACTAAATCCTTTAATAGAAGTGGAGACAAGTCACACAGTCGATCCCTCGAAGGTCTCAATTCATCTCTCTTGCAAATCTATTGTCAGGCAACACCGCAGCTTTGCGGCCCACGCTACCCACGCTACCCACGCGGTCTCGACGACTCGGCTCCCCTGCTCACGCTGCTACGGTTCAGGCCGGAAGCCAGGATGGACACGTTCTGTTTCAGAAAGCAGACTGGGCTTTAAACCACGGAAATAAAAGGGAGGTAACATGATGGAGTGGAACCACACCTAAGCCAGTTGGAGTACAGATAGATACCAGTAAAAAAAAGAGAGAAAAAGAACAAGCTTGTGGAAGAGGAAGTATTTTCATGAACATGCAAGGTTGTGTATTATGCTTTTACACAGTGCAGAGTGACAGGCAAGAGCATGCTAATAAATGATTCGTTGGAAAATCAACATTTGGGTTATTTGATGGCTCCCGGTTGTTTTCCACAATATCAGTTCTTCGATTGTTGCAAAACGCATGGTTACTGCTCCAAGTGTTGCCTTGTCAATCCATCAGCGCTGCTAAACCAGCGACATTAAACACCTGCCGTCTGAATACGGTGTTTCCCCTTTTGGTTGTCCTGTTCTGAGGAGGAAACACCGTTTGAAATATTGAAACGTCAACCGAAACCCGAAGCCGTCTCCGATGTGAACCGTGCGTAACCTGAGGGGCAGGAGCCAGGAGACAGAAAAAGGCCCCGTGTTCATCACGCGACACGTTGGAGACTCCGGAGAAGATCAAGGTCGTCATTTCCTGTTTATGTGTTTCGGAAGGATTGTCACCCGTGACTGCTGAATGTCACCGTGAAATATCAATTCATCTCCGCTCTCTTCCATGTCTTCACCGTCGTCTGGTGAGCCCGGCGGCAAGCGAGAACCATCGGAGGATGGTGACCTCAGTGGGCAGCTCACCTGCAGAGGTGGTGCTCCACATATATAATAACACCTTCGTGGGTTTAGGTTATGAAATGGATTTACTGTCTCAGTGCGTCTTATTGTCGTATGTGCATAACTGTATTGCACTACTGTTCCGCAATTATAAGAGCTCAGAACAGCTATGGATTCATGTTGCCCTGCTTACACTTTTATTAAAACTTGCACTATGTCATCATACACTGTATTTCCATTTCTAGGAAGAGGATACATGACATTCATTTCTTTACAATAACACTTTTTCGCATGTCGAAGAACCTTTTTTCCCCCCCATTATCCTAAAACACAACATTGTGAGGTTGTTTGCTTTCTGCTCTGCCAATGGTGTGTCAAGTGAATAACATCGCCATGGGTTACTGCCAATGGGGTGTCAAGTGAACAACATCGCCATCGGTTACTGCCAATGGGGTGTCAAGTGTATAATATCGCCAAGGGTTACCAGGTGATGACTAACCACTCTTAAAGAAGGCTCCTTTCTAAACTGAGTTCATTACAAGGATCTGTAGTTAGGGTTCTTGTTTCCTGAGGAGGGTTCCCCTGAGTTGCAACATCAGTCAGCCCACTTCACAAAAATAGAAAAAAGGCCCAGAAACTTAGGTACTCTGCCTTCTTAATCTGTCTGTGTACTGGGCGGTGTAGCATCCCTTGTTCAAAGCAAACTAGGACTGAACTCTCTGTCAGTGAACTGGAGCAAAAGGGTATTGTGTTTTTCTTTATTTTTTTAATCCGTTTCATTGTGTGAGAACTAATAAGTGGAGGGTATATCGAATTACAAGCTGTAATAGTAGTATTATGGTTTGTTTTCTCCAGTTACTTTGACTCTTTCTGATTCTAGACGAGAAGAAAAAGAAAAGTTGTATGGATGCGTCTAGACCAACGCATTAAAGAAACTTACAACGAAGACCTTAATATAAGCTGTAGAAAATAGTTTATACATTTGTACAAACCTTCACATTAGATTGTTTGATTTAAATCACAAAAAAATATTATTATTATGGCTAGTTTTATTTGAGTTATACATTACTATTATTTTTTGCTGGACTAACTTCCCTCTTCATCAAAATCTCATAAACTATCATCAAGATTATCAGGGGCATTTTCATTCCACTATATTTTTATGTCTTTGTGACTGACTAGCAAGACCAAGAGTGAGAGAGAGAAGCAAAGAATATTGTCCTCCATTTAAGTCTTCATTATAGCAAACTGAGGTCTGACAAATGTTTTCTCTAAGAAAGAAAAGACAATGCAGTGAAAGAATCCTTTAATATTCATCAGACACATGCTATTTCTAAGATAATGCAGTGAAAAAATGATTTAATGTTCATCAGACACATGCTATTTCTAAGATAATGCAGTGAAAAAATCAGTCAATGTTCATCAGACACATGCTATTTCTAAGATAATGCAGTGAAAAAAATCAGTTAATGTTCATCAGGCACATGCTATTTCTAAGATAATGCAGTGAAAAAATCAGTCTATGTTCATCAGACACATGCTATTTCCAATGGAAGTGTAGTTCGGACTGTTAGGCATTCGGACTGTTTGGTGTTTTTCCCCCTCATAACTGACCTCTTACATCCTATGTCACAGACCCTTTGAAATGTCTGTTTATTATTGGGCCTTGACAAAGCCATCATGTTCTCACAGATGACTTACGCTTCCAGGGAATTCTTGAATTACTACCACAGTTGAAAAACCTCTTGTTAGGAATGATTTCGTCAAAATCGGCCATATTTATGTCCCGGTCCAGAAATGATTCATCATGGCGACTTGTGAAGAGTGTGTTTTAGATGCCCAGACCTTAACATTACTGATCAGAGCAGACAAGATCTGAGGGATAAGACAAATATTTAGCCTCGGCGTGAACTTTGACTGAAAATAAGACCCTGAATGGCATTATCTTTCAACAGCCTAAAATTGAATAAAAAGGTCCCATGTGTGCTAAATGTAAACATTTGTTCAATTTAACAGTTTAAAAAACGTTTGTTTATATTTGATCTTATCCCAAATTTCATTGAAGACACTTGATAGAATCTGTAAAAGCATAAACACGCCACAGCCCACTGTGACTGACACCTTTCAAAATCAGAATTTCGATGTTGATACGCAAACCTCCATAATTAAACTTTTGTTCCGTTCTCTCCAGGTCTTTAGAGAGCCATGCTGTTTCTAGCATGTTGTCTAAGAGGAGGCAGACATAACACACTGTTTGCTCTTTCACGCAAACGCAAGGCAAAGTTCAAAGGTCACGAGAGGTGACACTTGTCAGTCAAAGCACCGTCCGGGCAAGCCTAGCCTGTCAGCTGTCACTCTGGTCACACTTTCCCATGGTTCCTTTGAGCTTCGTCAAGTCGCCCCGGTTTTCAAATAAACAGATCTGATTCCTCCACAAACAGGTCGTTGTGCCCCTCTCTCTTCTGTCGGCGCCGTCATCATTTAAAACAAATGATTCAACTCTTTCATGAGAGCGCTTTTATTGGTCAGGAAGACTCACCCTTCTCGTTTGATTTGATCTATTTGAACTTTCTCCTTTTGCTGGATGATTTATCAGTCTGCGTTAGTACAGCCTTCATGTCAGGCTGATATAGAGAGTATTATGAGAGGGGACAGGACAACACCCGTGTCCTTCTCATCAGGAACACAACAGGACAGGTAAAGCAATGGGATGGTGCCAGCAGGAACACAAGGGGGAAAAACAAGTTTTTTCATTCACCTTTTACAAAGGTGTCAGTGAAGAACATGCATTATTACAAATGCTCCTCATTGATACAAACCCGGCAACAGACTATTGACATTTTAGCATGAGAATGTTTCCAAATGCGATGACTAAATAAATTACAGATTTTTTTAAATAATGTTTTGGAACATACAGATCATTGTAAACAAAGGCAGTCCTTTTAGAAAACAAAATTGTAGTCACTATTTTCACTTCAACATGTACCAAACATACTGTTTTCCACGCAAACATGAACAAAGTCAGCCCATTCAGAAGCTAGACAGGAAGTTAAGGCCCCCAATGTATTTCATGATTTTAATACTCCTGGTGGCTATAACAGAACACTTAGTGTCTTGACAAAAGGTCTCCCGCTTTATTCAGCTTTGTACAGAAGTATTACATAACAATTACTACATTTGAACATGTTGATGTTTATTGTTAAACTACAGTCTACAAGGCACATAACACTGTACACCTCTGCTTATTTCCCAACAAAACTCTGGATGAACGTTGAAGAAATCGAAGCTCAGTTTCTACGAGAAAGAATCTCAAGCACACTGCGCCAACATGCCAAACTCTCTTCTCTCCGGCTCGCTATATTTCATCAAATTATGGAGGCTGAGGAGTGAGTGTGCCCTTGCCCTGCCTGTGTTGTAGTAGCTATGGGCTCAAGCCTGTGGCCAGGCCCTGAGATCCCTCTGTTCCCAGCTGCCTATAACTCATCCCTCTCTCTGCCTGTGAAAGCAGCTTTACCTCCTCCATCTCAGGCCTGAAATATCCTTTCAAAGGCCGAAGACTGGAGCCAGATATGTAGGTGTTTTAGATAAGGAAGGGATCGCATTAAAGGATTGCTCCGTTTTAAAGTCATAGCTGGGGGGGGGGTTCTTCCTCTACTACTTCTTTTTCCATTTCTCGAAGGCTTGGGAACGCCAGAGAGAAGAAAAACAGAGAAGAAGAACCGAACTAAGGACGGTGGCTTACGTTTGTGGTCAGTTCGCAGCTCATAAAGGTTGGGGAATAACATGCAGCGGCTTTTAGCTTTCGGAGAAATGGGAAAAGGCGTAGGCAGCTCAGGGCATTAAGAATACTGACACATGCACAACAATATACGGGAAAACTCTTCAAACCATATCGATTTTTTCAAACTGTATCTATAATTACAAGGAAGTCCAATGAAGCAGTCGATGTGGGAGAAAACGTATCCCTCAGAAAGATGGATTTTAAACGCGAGTCCTTGATGCCAAATGCAAAACCATTCAATTAAAATCACTTCCTCCCCCTTCTCAGAAACAGAGTTGTGTTTTTAATGGCAGAGACTGGACTTACAGAGCCTCTTTTAAAAACGAGTGCTGTGATACCTGATCCATGGCGTGTGAAAGCGAAAGTCATTTCAAACAGTGGTCCGTTAAGGCCTCAGAATGTCGGCATGAGCCTGGCATTCCCAGCCTCTTTCTGTCCGTGCTTTTCTGTTTTATAAGAGCTTACTGTCTGCCTTGGCGTTTACATAAAAACGTTATAATTACGCGGCAAGCTTTTTTTCAAGGCCGAACCTGTTTACTTTCGCCAGCTTAACATGCACAGGGTCCAGCTCACACACAGGCTCTCCAAGGTCCATGTCGTATTAGCGGCGGTGTTTGTGGGATTGGGTTACAGTGAGATTAGCCGATTCACTCCCTTTGGTGCCTCAACGAAGCGCTCTTTCACCCGAAGGGTCTCAAGCAGTCATTCGGCCGAGGCGGAAATCCCGCCTACCTTTTGAAATGAGCCGGTGTTTTCCTTTGTAGAACCCGTGGGTTTGAAACGGGAGCGGTGACTAAGATTCGATAGAAGATGAGTGGTTCGCCCCAGTTCATGTGTACAAGAACTGGTCACAGATTATGAATCTCATAACAATATTTTCCCTCTCTAAATCACATAATCTACCACATCATAGGGTTAATAATAGGCCTATACCAAAAGTGAAAACCCCCTCAATTCACACATTGCAAGAATTACACTGCAAAACAAAACAAAATCCTCAATTTAGTCCATGTTTGGATTCCTTCCATAAGAGAGGAAAATAGCGCATAAAAATCATTCTGATACACTTACACATGAGCGTCTGTATGATTAAAATACAAGGACTTTTGAAATCACACATGCAATACTCTCATATAAATGTTTAAAGTTATAAAACTTCAAAACGTGTTTATTAATACGAGCGAAAAGAAACGATGAAACCAGGATCTGAACTCCTGTGCAGGGCCTGGCGAATCGATGGCTGTTCTCACGTCCCTGTCTGTTCTTTTTATACCACCCATCACTCTATCATGTCTACATTAAAACCCTGTGTGACAACTCAAAATATTAATAGTCCTAAATTATGCAAGAGCAGCCAAACCTTAAGGGTGGAATAATACTTCCTTCATCTTGTTGCTCTCCACAACAGCTTAATCGTTTAGAGAAAATTACAGACAAGAACAAATGGGTCCCTTCAAGTCGGAGACTGGCTCTCACAGAAGAGGGAAAACGCCACACAGAAGCACATTCTTAGAGAGCTGAGTGAGAACGTCGAGGAAGAATAGACATAGAAAAAGTTTTAGTGCAAATAGTCTTGGGGAACACTTGAGATCGCAAGGAGAAAAAGGATGCTGATCCGATGACAGGACAGTTACTTGGACAGCAGTAATCTGAGATTCAAAGCAACAATCTGAGATTCAAAGCAACAATCTGAGATTCAAAGCAACAATCTGAAACGCAATCTTCTGAAAATCATATACAATCAAACGATGCGTGATTATAAACTGCAGGCAGAAACAAGGCTCAGATAAACAACTTCAGATTGACGTCCAGCCTTAGCCTGCCTTTGCTCGCCTGGGGCCTGAGAACCAGCCAGTCCAACCAGCCTCACAGGTAAGCAGTCTCCTTCTGGAGTCTCTAACCACCTGTCTCACTCTTGCCCTGCTCTACGGGAACCAGGGACTGTTTGTGTCCCAGCCAACATCTCCTTCGAGCTGCAGACTTCCGTACAGCACGGGCAGAGATTAAGGCAAATTCTGATAAGGACTGGAGGTTGACTCACAGTATTAAGAAGGATTAATGTTTAGCTCTTTGTGGCAGGGCACTTCTCAGTGGCTGTGTTTACGCAGTGTTGCCAGACCCACATTAATCCAAAATTAGTATAAAAGATCAGCTGTGGTCGGCAGGGCGAGTCTCACCAGAGCTTAGACTCGCAATCAAACCTCACTTTGGGACAATGAACGGCTGGAAGGTCAATGAAAGGGAGCGAGGCATTGAGAAGGGAAAATTGAGGTGTGTGTGTGTGTGGGGGGAGGGATAGTGGGTGTTAGGGTGTGTGTGTAGATGGGTGTGTGTGGTTCTGTGTGTATGGGGAAAGGGGGCAGTAAGTGTTAGGATGTGTGTGTGAGTGTGTGTATGGGGGAGGGGTGAGATAATCAAAGTGAGATGTTCAGAGTTTAGTCCATGGTCTGAGTCTCCTCTTCAGCATAGCTGTGAAACTGAAACGACTGGAGATAAATGTGCCTCTCTAGTTCTTATACATCACATTCACTCTGAAACCTAAACTAACTTCACTTGAACAGTTTTTGGCCTGCACTTTCTATTTTGATCTTTGGAGAAATGTGAGAGTTACTTCTAATTACAATCCCAGTACCACATGTCTTGGAAAGACAGATCCATATGACTTGTGGTTATAACAATAATGTATTGGTCATATAATTACACTGTACAAACATGCTAGTGACACACACAAGCATCTACAGAGCTTGTCAGATTCCTGAGCCCTGCAGAACCCCTTAAATGCTAGATCTTTTACAGGGAAAATAAAAGTGTAAAGTTTATAACTTTCAAAAACAAGTTGTATAAAATCTGCAGTAAATGTTCATTGGTCAAACTGGTGTTGGCCAGTGGAGTGATACTGTATTCCAACAGTTCATTCATTTGAGAAAATCGGAAATAATGAAAAAGCTCTGACCACAGTCTGTATGATGCTCCAGCGTGCACGTGCACGAGCACATTACTTTAAATAAACAACCACATCCAAAAGGAAAAGCCACAACAAAAACCGGACATTTTATTGACGACTTCCACTTATCATCCTCTTATATGTAGTGCGACGATACGTACATATGATTATTATTTATTTTGAGAAATGTTATAGAGCTGGAGATAATTACGGTTTCCTTGAAAAAGAAACACAGACTGATTTCCATCATCTCCTTTCGACTCGTGCCAAACAGCGTCGTTCTTCGCTGCACGCTGCAAACGTCTCCTGCAGGCCTTCTTACTATCGGTCTTCAAGTATGCGAACAACACACGGAATTCAAATGAAAGATCACTGGCACATGCAACAAAAAAAACAACAACATATCGAAGCGACCGTTTATGGCATTTGCACTACGTAGCGGTGAAACTAAATCTCTGAAGTTTAAGCGGCATAGCAAGAACCCTGTTGGGCACTCCCACCACGCAGCGAACTGGCATCCCAATGGTAGCCACCCCAGCGCTCCAGCTAAGATTAGACAAATTAAACACTATTACCCACGTCACTCCTGCAGCTGGTCTTTTAAGTGGCTTCATGTTAACTATCATAATGGTTTGCTTTTAAAAGCCACAGTCTTCTCCCTAATTTACAATATGAGAAACTACTTCTGGCCTCGTGGTGGGGGAATATGGTTTTTTTTTTCCTCATGCTGCAGCGGAAAATATGGAGTTTCGTTTTTTTTCGGAGCGCTGTTTGACAAAACTGTTGAAGTAAGCGCAGCAGAGCGCTTTTCCACAGAGCTGTGGGTACGATCTACTCTCGCTTGCAAGAGATGTTAGACTTTTAAGATGGTATTTTCATAATTGGTCTTCTTTGAAACGAAGTATGCCTGGACTGTCTGCCTCGTGTGTCCCATGGGTTTTACGTGAAGGTCTTCCAGCTTCTTCTTTACCCTGTAAACCAGTGTGGTATTGGCTGGTCTCCAACGGACTTAAGAAGGCCGGTGATGGATAACCTAGTTTCTGGCCTATCATCGCCCAGAAGCATGTGTGATGTGGCTACGAGGAAATACCCCCCACACAGCGTGGTCTAGACACGGACACAGGAAATGACAACATCTAACTTCCTGTCATCCTCCCTGTGATTGAAATACATATTGCTGTTTGCTAACATGACATGGCACGAACTGTTTTCAATGCAAAGTGCTTATCCGCGTGAACTATTTAAACAAACATATATCAGTCTTAACCTTAATATTGAGTAACTCAATTAGTAAATAAAGTTTATGTCAACCATATCTTATGAACATAAATAATATACATACTTAAACTGCCATGCTATTTTTATATTTCTGGCAGTAGAATGGCTTGTGTGTATGGATGTGGCATACAGTTTCATACAGCTTACTAAAACTACTGCGGTACAGACATTAGTATCATTGCCTGGAACATGAAATCTACAACAGCAGATTCTGGTATCCGTGTTCTGGACTGTGAAATTTTCCCAGTCAAACCCCACATGTCACCAGTCTGGTAGTATACACAACTTTCCTTACAAGGAAAAAAAAAGATTTGAAAAAGTTTCCCAGTAGGGTTTGTATTCAGTGTCTATAAAAATAGTGAGGGAGTAACTCACGCCTCACTGAAACAAAATCTCTCACACAGCCAGCCCCGCATTAGATCCATAGTATTAAAGACCTTTTAGTTTGAGTTGCAGATTTACAATGGGATTATGTCTTGCATTTTTAGCTAAAAGATAATGATTATACTACCATCTTCTCTTGACTCGGAACTCCATTTTTACTCTCTGCTGTGTTTTCCTAATCCTGTGGAAAACTAAGTTAAGTATTAAAACGTGAACATGGCATCAAACGTTATGGAACTTGAAATGAAGGACACGTGTTCCTAGCGTCGCCGAGACATAAAGAGAAAACACGACGTAAAAACTGCGTGTGTTCCTTGGTGCTGGAGAAAAGCACTGGCAGCGGGTCTCATCCCACAACACAGATTTACACAAGACACATCTGAGGCGAGCAGAGTTTTTCTTCAAAAGGAACTATGCGAAGAACCACACACTTGGAAATTCTTTTTGTGTGTTTTCACACTTTTAACATGTCCAGTCTGTGAGAGGATGACGTTTCATAGAGCTGTCTTTTCCAGGCTAATTCCTTTTAGACCTCAGGACATTGATAAACCTTGCCCTTTTTTCCATACAGACTCTTCGTAGAAAGTAATGAGAACGATATCAGCCGGACATCACATTGCAGCAGTCGTGCATTTGAACTTGGTGTAAACAGTCCTTAAACTAGACACACCAAATTTGATTGGTCCCCAATTTCCCTCGCTCTCCATCCAGAAGACATTTACTTCTCAGCATCAAAGTGATGCTTGGCAGGTTTAATGGTGCACATCTTTGTCTGGTTAGACAGGACAGCTCACTAAGGGAACCTCATGATTAATGCTGGGGAGGGTTGCGTAAGACTATGGGAAATATCTGTAGTTTTCACCACAGGGGGGCCTTGTCTTACTGGACGACACAAAGATAGCGTGCGGGGGGACGGGACATCAAGGGTAGGGCAGTTTGAACCATGTGTGTGGGGAGGGGCTTAACCCCCAGCTGGGATACGAACCAATAAAGGCCTGTGATTTAGACCGATGAAATTTCATTAATACATGAATGAGTCCACACATAAGTGATCAGAAATCAATTTCCCTGCAAGATGACCAGGTCAATCTCATATGTGTTGGGTCTCTCCAGCCAAGGCTAAATGAATAATGATTGAAGGGCTTGTTTCTAAGACCTGCTGGTGCCATGTTTTTCCCCACTGACTTCTCCCTGTCCAAGTTCAGACACATGACACACACAGTCCTTCCAGATTGACCACAATCATTAAATTTCACATTCACCGTCACTCATTTAAATATTCACTTCAAAAATAGATTTTATTAAGAGCCCAAGTGCCACTAAATAGGCATGGGGACATCTCACTTTTCTGTTTCAGTCTGTCTAAAAGAACAGCTTTTGCTGCCTGCTCTTCTATATTTAAGCTATGCTGTCATGCATGATCCTCTATGATATTTCTCTGGCACCCATCATGCCTTGCACCCTTGTCTAACCACCCGGCCTTCTGCCTCTCGCACCGAGCTCTCGCACGGAGCAGCGACGCAAGGTAACCCTCCTCTGCATGTGTCCTGTTACTAATCTGATCTAATCTGAAGACTTTTGTGGGTCTTAGAGGGACTGTAGGGGAAATCAAAAGGAAACATGTCTTGATTCCGGGACAAAGACACAGGGGTTTAAAGGGTTGGGTCTACTGCTTCAAATGCTTCTGTTGATAAACTTGGTCCGACGGTCTTGTTCAGGCTGTCCAGTTTTAGATCGTGGAACGGAGGGATTCCTGGCCATCAAGAGTGAAAGGGCACAAAACTGGTTGTTGTTGCGCTATCGAAGATGTATTCGTTTCCACGTAATAGCAAGTACGTTTTCAGAGCCAAGCTACGGTGACTGAGAGCATTCTAGGGTGATTTCTTTGCGGTGGGTAGGTAGCTGTTAGATGGCACCAAGCGGAGTGTGAAGGGCAGAAGTAACGTGACTAGCAGGAGACTCAGAGGGTTAGGCTGGCTGCTCTGACTGCCCAGTAGTTTAAGGGCCATGGGGGGAGTTGCTCTTTAACAGTCAAGCACTCGATGTCCCTGCGCTGCATTTTTGACCATTAACACATCCACCGTGTACCCTCTCGATCGGGGACGGTAATGGGATGCAGACGAGAACGACCCTTTCGCCTCACACGGCCTGGAGAGAAGGGGCGAGGGGGGGGCGAGGTGGGGGCGAGGGAGAGGAGGAGGAACAGTAGGGAGAGGAGGAGAGGGAGTTAGTGGAGCGTGAGAAGGAGGAGGGAGGAGGAGAAATTTGTCAGAGTGAAATCACCTCAGCAGGGGGGAGCCCCTGGGGTCAGTGGTGCTTGAGTTTGGGGGTGAGTAGAGCGTCGGTCCTGAGGGTGAGGAAGGAGGGAGGGGGGTGATTCATCACGGCAGGACGCCCCGGAGACTCCAGTACTCCCAGCGAGTGCTGCTTGATCAGAGCTTAGCCACGTGGGGGACAACCATTCATCACCTAACACAGAAGGAAAAGTTTCTTGAAAGGATCCTCCAATGGAGGTTGATGATGAAGGCAGTATACTGGATGTGAAGTCAGAAAAGTCATAGAAGAACAATAATCACAATTTACTTGAAAAAAAAGGTTCTGCATATAAAGCACATGATTTCTGTTGTCTGTTTTGGAATAACAAGAACATTATAATCTCCACTCCCACCTCGCTTTTCAAACGCTAAACTTTCTCTCTGATCATCACATTTTCGTCTATTAACACCAAAGCCACCTCATACTCCATGATGGACGTTGCAAGCATGGAAAGAACACTTTGCAACGAGACGCATGAATGTAGCCTTTTTCACTTAGTGTGACCTGTGGTCGGTCCTGGCCCCAGGCCTGAGGGTACGAGGCTGGCTACCTCTGTGTCTCAGACCCTGCCTGGGATGGATTAGCATGGGAGCTACCAACTCCACTGTGAAGAATGCTGCTGCTTTAAAACAAATGTTATTGTTTGTCACAGGAAACCAATGTGATTACTGTTTTCTCTTGCGCACACATTCATGCTGTGCACAAAGCCATATTTATGCATGTGGTTTTCATTCCTCCCCCCTCAACCTCTCCCCCTCCCCTGGCGAGTCAAGCAGCCACCTTGAGTTTTCGTCTTGATTAAGTCACACCTAGAAAAGGTTAAACCAAACACCAGAATGTTTACTCAAAGTATTTGACATTCGGGAGAAAGCAATCTGTTCACTTCAAACAATAGATTGGGTTTCCTTGTGGTACTGTTTCAAAAGTGGGAACGAGAGCAGCTTTGGAGCCATCAGTGTCTGTGTTATCTCAGACAGACAGTTACACTGAGGACTTTTCACACAGTGTGGTGTCAATTCTGGAGTTATTTTAGGGTCTTTAGCTGTGGACGTTGGCCACGTTGGGAATGCTGGGGGTCTTCGTGTGTGTGTGAGGGAGGGAGGGATTGAGGGAGGGATTGAGGGAGGGAGGGAGGGATTGAGGAAGGGAGGGAGGGAAGGAGGGAGGGAAAGAGAGTCTTTCCTCATGTTTGTTTGATTTAACAGATGATTTACAAAATGAAAAGTCCTTCCAAAAAAGGCCCCCTCTACTTTCTCTTCCCTTCTCTTTCCCCCTCTCTCTTTCTTTCTCTCTCGCTTTCTCTCTCCCTCTCTCCTTCTGTTTCTCTCTCTCCCCCTCTCTCTCCATCTCTCTGTCTCTCTCTCTCTTTTTGTCTGTCTCTCTTACCCTTCCAAATTTCCACGTTCTCGAGGGATTAATAAAACACATACCCACTCAAAGAGAGAAAGAAACTGTGAAAACACGAACAAAGGTCTTGAAAGATGCATCTTGTGTGTGCCTCTTGTATGCTAGCAGAGAGGTTGTCCAGTGGTCCTGGCCTGACTATCCACCCTGGCCTCCATAGCCACCCTGGCCTGTCTAGCCTCCTGGCCTCCATAAGCCACCCTGGCCTCCCCAGCCACCCTGGCCTCCATAGCCACCCTGGCCTCCCCAGCCACCCTGGCCTCCATAGCCACCCTGGGCTCCATAACCACCCTGGCCTCCCCAGCCACCCTGGCCTGTCTAGCCACCCTGGCCTCCCCAGCCACCCTGGCCTCCCCAGCCACCCTGGCCTGTCTAGCCTCCCTGGCCTCCATAGCCTCCCTGGCCTGTCTAGCCACCCTGGCCTCCATAGCCACCCTGGCCTCCATAGCTACCCTGGCCTCCATAGCCACCCTGGCCTCCCCAGTCACCCTGGCCTCCCCAGTCACCCTGGCCTGTCTAGCCTCCCTGGCCTGTCTAGCCACCCTGGCCTCCCTGGCCTGTCTAGCCACCCTGGCCTCCATAGCCACCCTGGCCTCCATAGCCACCCTGGCCTGTCTAGCCACCCTGGCCTCCCCAGCCACCCTGGCCTCCATAGCCACCCTGGCCTCCATAGCCTCCCTGGCCTGTCTATTGGTCCCAGCCTGACTAGCCTCAGAAGCCAAGCTGTTTGTTTTTGCTCCAGGTGTCGACACGATCTCTCTGTTCTCCCAGCGTGGTTCCCTGCCACGCAGCCTTCCATCTCGACAACCTCTCTGCTCGCTTTCCTCCCTGCTCCTCCTCCACCTTTCACCAACTAATGCACCACCACGACCCCCCACCTTCTGCCCCCGCCTGCCCGCCTGCCTCCCTGAAAAAATTGTATATTCACATTATGAACAGAGCCCAATTAAGGAATTGATCTTGTTTGAAAGTCCTCGTAATATTTTAATTCCAAAAGTATGTTTCTCTGCCTCTCCAGTAATGATTCTCATGTGAGGTTGTGGCTTTCTGACGAGGGAACTTGTTTGGTGGCAAACCTTTGTTTGTGTTCTCGCCTGGCTGGCTCGTCGTTTCAAAGAGAGCCATGCGTGTCATATAATGGGAGCTCGTATCTCCTCCCAATTGGAAACACATTGGCGCTCGCTCACTGCTGAAATGTCAGAGTCGCAGTTGTTTTGCACCAGACTAAAGACAGATTACTTGAAGCAGTAGGTTTTTCTTTCGATGTTTACGAGGGTGCAGAATGCTGACCATCAAGTCGTTTTATCTGCGTGTTTGTTGATTGGTTGACTTATACTTGGCATTGCGTTTCTTCAGGTCTACGTTTTGACAGTGCGTGGACGTTATTTAAAATGTGTGTGTGTGTGTGTGTGTGTGTTGGCTTGGGGGCTGTGTAGGAGCCTGCAAATAGACAGAGGTGGAAGTCATAATTTGAGGCGATTAAATTATGTTAGGAAGGATGTTAGTGTTTGTGCGTGTGTGTTTGTCAATGTGCTGTTATTCTGTGTGATTGTGTGTGTGTGTGTGTGTGTGTGTGGTGTGTGTGTGTGTGTGTGGTGTGTGTGTATACCAGTGTGTGTATGTCAGTGTCTCAGTGTGTCTTTGGAAAGCTATGAGACGACAATTTCTTTTCCCCTCCACTTTTTCCCCCCCCTCCCGCTGTGCTAAGCTCAAGCACATGGTTAACAAGGCGACGGTTTTAATTGCTCCCACTACACTGCTTACGTAGGCTGCTTGAGCGATGACAAGTCATGTCATTGACTGGACCACCAAGCTCACTGCACGACAAGCAAGCAGACGTTCTCCTCCTCTTCCAGGACGCCCACGTTTCATTACGTTCTAATATCCTGCGCAACGCGAGAAGCGCTGGGCTCGTAGACTTTGATTGAATTTCTAGAATTAATAAATTCTGACATTTCGTTTATGTTTCATCACATGAAATCACAAGTTATATGTCTTCCTTTTTATAAGAGGTGTGCTGTTGAGTTGAACAGCTTTTAAATTAAATTAGTATTCTTATGAAGTCACAACTTCACTGGGTGACATTTACCATGTCCTCAAAATGGTAGTTGACAAGGTTTTCATTAAATACTAGGCAAGTTATTTTCGGCTTGAAAGTAGGTTTACAAAAAAAACTGTTTATTCTCCCTTATTAGTTGTTCTGTGTTCTTCACCTGTGAAGCAGGGAGACGATTCACGTCATCTTTAACATTCTACAATATAAAAAGTTATAACCCAATTAACTCTTCATAAAAAAATATATTTTTAAATCATGTCAATATCAAACCAGAAATAAAAAGATTTTCAAGGTGGTCAGCTGGTTACAGCAAAGAAGAGTTTTAACAAACCAACCAAATTTGAAACAATACACCCTTATTATCCTTATCTCTTCTTATTACCTGAATAAATACAGGCGCCAGTGCTCTGAGGTGATAAGTCTAATAGCTTCCCTGCGTGGTAGTGTGTTCTGCTGACAGAGGAGAGTAGACACAGGACTGAGCAGAGCCGTGCTGTTATCTCTGCCAGCCCTGCTCCCTCAGAGGGCAGGAGAGATGGCCAGCACAGAGGAACAAGCAGGAGGACCCGGGTGGGAACAGGGGAACACATCTTATCTCCACTTTAATTTTTCTCCTGAGGTGAGCGTTGAGGAGATCAGTGACACTAAACCCGTGGTATTACCCTAGATATTGCCCCCTCCTGTGCTCTGCAAATGAAATCCTGCCGACGGGCAGGGCAACATCATGGTTAACACTCTGGAAATCAGTTTCTGTACCTCCAGACCACAGCTGGGTGCAACAGGGGAAGAGGAGGGGAGGAGGGGAGGGGGGTAGGAAGAAAGAAAGGGGGGAGGGAAGTCAAAAAAAAGTCAGAAAGAGGGAGAGAGAGCCTTGAAAGGAAAAGAGAGAGGGAGAGTGAATCTGGAGAAGGACAGAGAAAGAGAGAGAGCCTTGAAAGGGAGAGGGAGAGAGGGAGAGAGGGAGAGTGAGTCTGGAGAAGGAGAGAGGGAGAAAAAGAGGGAGAGAGAGCCTTGAAAGGGAGAGAAAGAGAGAGAGAGAGTCTGGAGAGGGAGAGAGAGCCTTGGAAGGGAGAGAGAGAGTCTGGAAAGGGAGAGGGAGCGTTGAAAGGGAGAGAGAGTGAGTCTGGAGAAGGAGAGGGGGAGAGGGCAGGAGAGTGACAGTTAGTCTGGAGAGGGAGAAGGGGAGAGGGCAGGAGAGTGAGCGAGTGCCTGTTGACTGATAGATGGGCGAGCCGTCCACCAGCCCAGCGTTGATGTGGAGCAGCTTCCTGCAGCTAAGTGTGCTCCTGGACTGGAGCAGGGAGTTTGATTTGAAAAAAGAAAATGGTGAAACTGGAACCATGGTCCACCTGTCTGGGGGCCTGGGGAGGGGGGCTGGGGAAGGGGGAAGGGGAGGGCATGTGTTGGGGCTTGAGATGGGGGTGGGGGGAGGGGTTGAGGGGAGGAGGAGGTATGGAACACAGGGGTACAGGGCAGAGCCCTCACCAAACCCCTGTGATCATAACCTTCAGAATCCTGAAGCAGGCCAGCTGGCTGGCTGATCTGAGTCTGCTTCTTCACATCTCTGTTCCTCGTCTGTTCTCCTCATCCACGCCACTCCTCACTATCTCCTCCACTTGCTAACGACCCTCGCATCGCTTACACTCCCCAGAAGGTCCACTGGGAATCTAGACGGCATGTTTCCGCACACACACACACACACACACTCACACACACACACATGCATGTACACACGCACACAGACACCAAGTAGAGGACCTTTATTTATAGCCCTGATCAGAAGTGAAAACAAGCCCTCCTTTCTATAGAAGACCCCCCCCTCCTGCCCTGTTCCCCTGAAATAGAAGGTGCACATCCATTTAGCCAGCCGGGGAGATTTGTAGCTTCTAAATAAAAAGCTGGATGTTTACTCATAGCCAAATCTACCCCGACTCTGTTCCAAGACCCAAAAGGTGCTAATCTCCAATCAAGACCAAAAAGGCAGACAGTTAGCAAGGAGAGTCTATACATAGATGCAGAGGAGAGGAGCGGATGGGGGAGGGGGAACATATTCCACTTGAGATTGAGCTTAACTTTGATCTAACTACATGTTGGACCTTGTGCAACAGTAATGAGTGCTTCTTGTGCGGGGCAAGGCTGGTGGGAGCAGATCCAGATGGGTCAGGTTACATCTCTGTGGGATGGAAAGCACCTCAGTGTGAAAGTGTGTTGATACAGAGATGGAAAACTGGAGCCTCAGTCTAGAGAGAGTGCAAGGCTGACTTACATTAACATTTTCTTCATTCAGCAGACGTTTTCATCCAATGAGAGGGTCACATCAAGCAGGTTGTCATGGCAGAGGGACAGCAATGACAGTTGCTCGCTGTCAACTCTAACCGGGTAAAAAAAGGATGGTTGCTCAGCATTTCTTGAACTGCAAAGTTTATCCAGTCACTTTTTATGTTTTCTATATCTGTAAGTCTACTGCCATCTTTGTAGTTTTCAAGTTTAAAAAAATAATAGAGTGTGTGTTGTTGTGCGTCGTAGCAATTCACAAGGCCTCGATCAACACATTCAAAAACGAAACTGGTTGTTTGTGAACACAACTTCCGTTTAATTGATTTATCTGCAGCAAATTCTAAGCACGGCTGATGTTCATGGTGGCCACAACAGCACAGGTATACAGTTCCCGCCTCCCTCCTCTCTTTCCAGCTGGTGGTTCTGACGTCTCATGTTGCGTCTCCCTAACACGTTACAGACAGAGAGGGCAGACGTCGTAAAAAGAAACACACACACACCCGCCCCACCTGTCGTTCCAGCGCGGGCGTTACGTCGGCCTTCTGTAACCCACCTGCGAAGCCTGAGTCTGGGGGAGCAAGAGAGAGGCAGCAGGCTGGGATGGAAACTCAATCAAGCGATCTACGGACGCCCTGGTCACTAACTCCCAAACAGGTGGGCTTCCCCTGGACACAGATCAGGTTACCTCCTTGGCCTCCCTATCACAGGCCTCGCTAATGTCCTCCGCCACGCACCCCCTCTGACGGACAAACAGAACGCTGGCGGGAGCACACCTCCATCCAGCTCGTGCGGACTTCACGGTTGTTTGATGGCATGTGCTTCCACGTATGTAATTTGACCCTGTGGGGAAAACACGGCAGCCCACAAGGGACAAACTGAGCGTCGGAGACTTTGCTAACTTCGAACGGGTCAAATGAATTGAAACGACGTTGCAACTTCAGACGTCTGGATGACTTCCTCACACACCCTGGAGGAAATGCGATATCGCTCCAATTTCACAATCTTTGCAAGGCATTACGTTTTCAACAAGACAAAGGGTTTTAGTGAATGAGTAGGAGTATGAAAATAAAAAGGGATAGATTAATTCGGTTGAAGTTCAGGAATAATGACTTCTCTCCTCACTATAATGGAGACAAAGGAAATTGGGAAACTGTAAAAGAAAAAAAAAACTCTCCAAAGCCCACGCACAAGTCATTCTGGGATCACTCCTCAAGCCAGGGAACTTTACACCACATCTTAAGCGTAACCCCTCTGTGAGACGGCCTGCTCTGATTTGCACTCGAATCTGTTTTCTTGACATTGATTGGTTATTGTTGAACTCTGAGGACACCCAACACTCTGCCCCCAAGGACTCCAGTTGTGTGGTGAGTCATCCCAACGTTGGGGCTGTTGACACAGCGGCGCGAGCCGAACTTGGTCTGCACTTGACTCTTTCCGTGTTCAGAACAGGGGGGCGTGCGATACCCGCCAACATGTCAGACATAGCTCCCCTCTAGCAGAACAATGCAAGGGATTATGACCCGGAGCTAAATTTAAAAAGCTGAAACATCCGTATGTGAACTGGAAGGGGCAGTTCAAACATCGACAGGAACACATGAGATGACGGTCATCCACTCCATCCTACAGCTTGTCTACCGTCGGTCCTTAAGACCAAACAGTGAACAGGAAAATTCGAAGGGATGTCATCCCAAATAACAGCAAGTTGGCCTTCTCTGTGTTTGTGTTGGAGAGGAAGCCAGGACAAGACACTTTAATGAATGAAAAAAGAGACATTCTGGGAAACAATCAAGAGAAGTTTCTCTTTATCTATCCTGACACATACATTGACCTATTTGAAAAGCAATCGTGTAGCTCTGTCAAGGCTCTGGCATGCTTCAGAGGCCATAAGGCCTGTCTGTCTCCCATTGCCATGACAAGTATTAATGTGGAAATGAAACCTTGCCTGATCAACAAGCCAATAGGACCCACTTGTGAAGAATAGTTTCAGGGAGATCCATGGCACTTATTTTTAGTGAACTACTCAGAACACATTCCTAAGATAGTTGTGTGATTTTTTAAAGATGACTCTTTAGCCAGAAGAAAAAAATCTGATTTTTGTTGTGTTTGTTTTAAATATATTCCGTAGAGAAGGATGGATTTAAGTTTGGAACTGCTAGAGAGTTCGATCTTAAAGGCTTGATTTAGCACCGGTCAATAGACTTCCTGGTGGAGTCATGGTATTTCTGGCCTCAGCAATTGTTGTAGAGCTAGTGGATGTTTTGACAGAGATTCACGAGGCAGAAGCGTCTATAAATTCATATTTTTGGTGGTTTCAAAGCAGCACCGAGTGCCAGAAAGCTTACAAAAACAAACGTCGTCAAGCAAATAGGATTCCCTGTAGAATATATCACAGCATATTATGCTGATTATGTTGTTAACCTTTTTTTTAGAGTTGGGCTGTGGTTCACACATGCATCACTGTAGAGGTTAGAGTCGGACAGATACTTGTGGGAAAAACAGTGAATCCTCCCACCTCTAATTACAAAGGTCAGTGAATCATTACCCTCTGAACAAACCCCTTGTATCCCCAGTGCTAATTTACTGCAGCAGGGAAGTAAACGCGAAGGTACGAAGCAATATGAGTAGAGGAGAGACAAACCTCCCCCCCAAAACCAAAGAAGTAGAGGAGAGACAAACCTCCCCCCCAAACCAAAGAAGTGTTTCGCTGTTTGCTCGCCAAACAAAGCACAGGAATTAATGATATGTTGTTTGATGGAAAATTATATTGATCTTGACTTTTTTTTTTTTTTCATTTCCTCTCTCGGAAACCAAATCCTCCCACGCGAGCTTTGCCTCCGAAAGATCGTTTTCTGAGAGTTTAAAGATGCCAGCCTTGTACCCACTAAATTAGACTCCGAGAATATTACCTCCCAATCCATATTGACTCCACTTATAGAAATGAAGCATTATGTGTGTGTTGAGTGGAGAGATCGGAGAGGGTTTGAAAAATGACACGGCGTTCTGGGGTATTGGTTACCGTGGCTGACATGGAAACATCTGGTTGGGCCGAACTCCAAAGATCCCGAACTTAGCTGAGAACAAAAGACTCTATAAGGAGAACAGACTTCCAACACCACTGTTTTCTGCTAGCTTCTAAATCCGACTCCATTTACACCCTGGTTCTTTATTAATTGTAATTTTCTTCTTTTTTTCAGGGGAAGGGGGGCTAGGGGGAGAGAGGGGGTCTCACTCTTTGTACATTTTCTTTGGTCCAGATGGTGAGAATGAGGAAGACTTAAGTCGAAATTAAAAAGTGACTGCGAGTCCTGCGCCAGCCATGTGTTCTGATTTTGATGCGCCGGGTCTGTTTGTAGTGTTAAATGTGTTCTGATTTTGATTCGCTGGGTCTGTTTGTAGTGTGAAACGTGAAGAGATCTTCATGTTTTCTTTGATTTCTTCTAAACCTTGTCGTGTCTGATGTCCATTTGGCTGAATCTGAACCTCTTTCACAGAGAGAACTTCAAGAATATCTATCATGTGCGGTCAGTAGGACCAGAAACTGGACTGTATGGCAACATTCACTGAGCCAGATAGAGACACGCACTACCTAAGAATTGTTCGTCTTAAAAGATAATAACTTCAAGCGTATCCAGAGGTAGACGTCTAACCTTTTGGCATCTAGCTTCTCTCATAACCTTTAATCACCAAAGACTCTGACGTTAAGTTCACTGACGTTAAGTTCACTCTACATGACCAGCAATATCAAACACAGTAATCAGAGTGGGCTCTTCTGGGACAGTTTGCCTTAGGAATGTAGCATCGCAGAGTGATTTACGACCCTCGTGAGGAGTTCGCGACCTCGCGAAACACCTTTAGAACGTTACATCCTCTGAACTGATTCTCTCTGGACATACTCAGGTGCGTATATGACAGTTTTAAATGTTGTGTACCTGACTATGTCGAGGATGGAGGTCTGTGTTGGTTACTTATGCTTAGATTGTATTTGTTCAGCGATTGAGTCCAGGAACGATCTGTACATATTAGGTGCTGTGCAATACAACCTCATCTCAACAAAATCAAGACCTGTATACGTACAACACATATATGGAGGTACAAACTAATACAATTACAGGTTTCTAAAACAGAGATGAAAAAGTAATAGTCCGTTGTGGCGAACCAGAGAGAGATACATATACTTTATGAGACCAACAAACTCCAGAAATCCACATTTTCTTTCATCTCTATTGTTGGTCTATTGTTGTCGCTTTGAACATTGTACATTGCTCTCTCTTTAGAGTAATCTATCAGTCTCAGGGTGAGAAATAGCCTTCTATATTTGGTTTTCTACATATGAGGGTCACTCTCTCAGTAGGCTACAAAGCAGCTGGGGCCAGCCTTTTCTATCAGTCACTAAGTCTGGCCCAGAGTCGGTTTTCCCTGTCATCAAAAGGCTTACGCTAAAGAATCTACATTCTAAATCTCACAAGAGCCGAGAGCAGGTCAAAAGGTTTTAAAACGATTTGACACAATCTTCCTATCGTTGTCGATGACGTAGAGAGTTTGTGACTAGAGGGCGCCGTTGGTCGCGTGTCTGTCAAAGCTCTCGCGCCAACGGTGTTTTGAAAACAACCCCCCCCACCCCCCACACTCCAACGCCCCCCACCCCTCTCTGCCCCCGCCCCGTTCCTAGAAAGTCCAACTGCATGATGGGATGAGGGGTGGGATAGGATATGATCATCACCTCAAAAGACAAACGCAGCCTTAATCCCCAACAACACTGGATCCAGCTCTTGCTTATCATCTGCGTGAGCTTTGTCTTCCGTCTGTCTCCATTACGCAGATACGCAGACCTTGCTAGCACTGAGACAAGAAGGATATGGGAGCCTGTAAAAGTGTGTTAAGACCAAAGTAAGAAAAACACACAGGGAAAAACAGTTGAAACTTGGAATTGCTACTGTAATGTTGCCGGCTGACCACAAAAATCTGGCTGTGAACCACGCTAGTCTGTTATCATTATTTTGCTTTCTTTTTCCTCTCGTTCTTTTCGTCTGCGATCGTTTACCACAGCCTCAGTGTTTTTTCCCCCCCAAAAAAAGACATCTGAAAGAAAAACCTTGTAACCTCGCTCCCTTCCATGGCACTGGAACCTCCATCAAAGCTTCAATGCTCCTCTCTTTACTGTGAGAAAAGTAAAAGCAACAAATAAAGTTTTGACATCCCCCGCCATTACAGTTATTCCCATTTTATTTGGGCCGTAAACCCTCGTGAGTGTGCGGAGACGGAAGAGGGAGCAGGAAAGGGAGAGAGAACTGAACGAGCGGTGTTGACGTAGAGAGGTCTGCCGTTATATCAGATGTTTCCATGTGAGTGGTTTTTTTTTTTTTTTTTTTTGGTCACCACAGTAAAGACTGAGCTAATTAATGACACCAGCAAGGGCACCAGTTGTATGTTGGGTTTTTACTTGCCAGTCTAGACTTTTCTCTACAGGCTGATGTGGATACCAGAGAAATGAAATGAGGTACCAAGGAAATGCGGTGCAGAGTTTTTCAACAAGGCAACGTCTTAAAACAACAATTACCTTTTATAGTTGTGGGGTCTTGGCAGCTGACTTGATCCTTCAGTTTGGGCCAATTACTGGGAAAGCACTGCAGAAGCTACCAAATCACATAAACCCAAATGTTCAGTCGAAGCTCGGTGTAAATCTAGCCATACTCCCTGCTTTGGGGTGACAAGGAGCTTACGTTCTGGTTAGTGTTGGTCGGACTAGCTGGGAGTCGTGACGATGCTAAACCACTCATGGTGTGACTCACAATGTGAAATTCGCACCTCATAACTTGCTGTAAGTAAATATGGATGGGGGCATAATTTCTGTAGGAACATGAATGTTTCCTGGCAAAGTTACGAAGGATAATTCTGTATGGCGAGGGAATAGTTGTTGGATGAAATGATCCCACAGTTAGGGTTAGCATTAGCACTAGCTCTCTAGGGTTAGCCTTAGCATACTAGCGTTAGCCTTAGCGCTTTAGGGTTAGCGCTAGTGCTCTACGGTTAGCCTTAGCACATTAAGGTTAGTGAGCTAGTGCTAACATAACTCTCGCTCTCTCTTGTAATCCCCGGGATACACATTTTACGATGATGAAGATTAATTGTCACTAATCCGCACTTAAATTAATGGTCCTACATGTTATTTTATTTCTCCATCCTTTGATTAATTTGCTGCAAGCTCATGTTCCAGATTATTTCCAGTGTCGCTTTAAATCGTGGGAAAACAAACTGTGCAAAACTCACGTTGAAAGTTTTTATTTCATTAGTGATCTTGTTTTGTTCTACACGCACATGTAAAACAGGTCCAGATTACTTGATCTTCGTAACGCAGTGTGTTACACACAGTGTAATCTCCTTTGGGGATTAATAAAGTACCTCTCTCTCTGCTTTCTGTACTTGAAAAGCTGTGTTGGCACTCTGCTAGTGAGATTCCTGCTCTCTGGTTAGGTTACCACTGTTTCACGAGCAAGTAAGGCCCAAATGAAGTCATCACACCAGGAGAAGACAGCGATATACTGTCTGGATAGAGATGTTAGAGAGAGAAGAAAACTTGGCAGAGACCTTGAAGGTCTCTTGAGTTGAGTGGGGAAGGAGAGAGGAGGCGATGGGAAATGAAAGGAGAGAAGAGGGAGGTGAGAGGGAGGGAGGGAGGGAGGGAGAAGACAAGGAAAGCTTGGAGGAAAGGGAGTGATAAGGGGGGAGGAGAGGGAGAGAGGAAGCACGATCAAGTCAAATCGAGAGAGGGGAGGAGGGCAGAGGGGAGATCTGACGAGCAAAATGGATGGAGCCTAAGATGGACAGAAGTAGAAAGGAAAGCGTTTGCGGAGCAGAGAGGCAGCTCATCTGGCTGCAGGCCCAGTTGGTGTCTGTACTCCAGCGCTGTGGGTGTCAGATCCTTATTCCACCCTGGAGACAGCTGACGGTGTCAACACAGCATCGGCCTCGGTTACCTCTTCATCCAAAACTGGATCTGTGTTTGCGCTCACAACTATTCCACTGTCACAACACACAGATCCCACGTTGACACGGAGTCTCTCCTGAATGTTCACAGAGAAGAACTGGAGTGTTCGGGGGGGGGGGGGGGGGGGGAGGGGGGGGTTCGTCTTCCCTCTCGCTTTCCCATCAGTCACAGCGAATTTAACTGCAGTGATTCCTGGCTGGGAACACTCAATGTCATCAAACAAACAAAATGGATAATCAGTATCACTCCCCGGAGTATTATTGTTTTTAAATAGTAAAAAAAAAAAAGGTTTGTGTTTCATTCTTGTGCCTCCATTGAAGGAGTCTCAGAAACAGCGAAATGCAACAGACACCATTTGGGCGATTAGACACAAGGCAGGTCCAGGAAGCAGCACAGACCATGTTAAAGCTGTTCAGATGGACATTCAAGCTCCACCTACTACAAAACAATCCTTCTTGTCTGGAGGTTTCAAGTTCTCAGAGATTACAGGCAGACCGTTTAGGGGGTTAACCTCCCAATAACAAATCATGCTGCTAGGAAGGCATTTAATACACTTCTTAATGGATTCCAGAGAAGACATGGTCTGGCTATTGAATGTGTTCGTCTGAAACACAGCCCCTATCTAGCTTTTTAACTTTGACAACTGCGAGAGGAGTGAGAAGAGAGAGAACGTTTTAAACAGATAACAGGAATCCATTTCCATTACATTTGATTCCCTTAATGTATTGCGAGCTGTATAAAAATATAGTCAGTACCCTTTCATCAGAAGATAGTCGAGGAGAGAGCTACAGTCAGAAACCAGGAAAAGAACATTCCTGGGAAATGAGGTTAGTTATGGACCAGAAGGTTGGTGGATTCACCCAGACATCTTCCTCTTCCTGATGGATATGAATTACAGTCGTCTTAAGGACACATGCTTTGTTTGTTTTTAAGGAACTCTGAGTATTTACGCGAGAACTTTACGCGTGTGCGCTGAAGCTTTGCCTTTCAATCCAGTTCAAATAATCCTCTTTTAAACTCACACTAAAATATATCACCCATGTCTGATATATGTCGATATATTGCACAGAAATGCACATGCTGTGTAGTAGTGTGTGTGTGTGTATATGTATCTATACATAGATATATGTACCGCTTGATATATAGATATACCTTCGTATATCTATACATAGATATATGTAGAGAGAGAGCGAGAGATAACGTCAGAGTCTAATAACAATTTCATAAATCTTGAGCATAATGTCATTGAATTAGCAGGGATTTAGGAGCCCAGCTACAATATTAAATCTGTATTTTCCGGTTCACTGATCTCGGTAGCCACATATCCAAGTCCCACATGATATACTTAGAGATCCTCCTTCGTTTTCCATCACCTTTAGCGGGGCCTTTGCAAGGAGACACAATAAATAATAAATGGACTTGAATTTTCTGACGGAATTCCCATTTGCGCATGGTACAATTTTCAGGAAAGAGGATTAGAGTTAATTCCCCGCGGTGGCCCTATCAACAGTTGCTGTTTGTAGAGCAGATTACCTGTGAGATCTCCATATTTCCATGACATGATACGAAACGCGTTGTAGTTTAAAGAGATGCGTCTTAGTCCAAAGCATACATGCAGATATAGCTCTCGTAAGCTCAAGTAGAATTAAAGATACTTTTCCCTAGAATACAGGCTTGCTTCAAAGCTTTCAAAGCTTATCTTAATTGTGCATTTGCACTAGAGCAAGCAACATAGACGAAGGTTGTGCTTTAACTCCGGTAAAATTGTTTGTCAGTCTGAACCTCTCATTCTGTAGCTAAAGTTGGTTCATTTTTTCCCTGCGTGGAATAGAACTGGTCCATGTTCAAGATACCATTCACCTTGTAAACTGTATTAAGATAAGGATGCTCTTGTCTTAGATGAAACTCGTTGTTGACATTACATCGAAGAAGCGGGAATACCGTCTGTATGCCAGACTGATTTAGAGTCCCATCTGAATGGTGCTGACAGCATATTCAGAGAACTACACAGGAAATGACACACACACTCACACACACACACAGATCACACACGCAGATGACAGACAAAACAATGTCCCTGCCCTCCCTAATATGAGGGATGAATCATACAAACACACAGACGCACACACACATAAACAGACACACACACACAGGCACTCAGACACTCACACACACCCACACACTCAGACACACACACACTCAGACACACACACACTCAGACACACACAGACACAGACAAACCCACAGACATACACACACAGACACACCCACAGACACACCCACATACACACACACAGACACACCCACACACACACACACACACAGACACAACACTGTCCCAGCCTTCCCTAATATGGGGATGAATCAGATGCCTGCATGACAGAGCCATTCCTCATTACCCAGCATTCCAACAGGCTGCATGCCTGGCAGCGTGGGGCAGGGGGGCGGGGGTGTGGGTGGGGAGGGTTCTTGGGGTCAGGTGAAGGTTGGGGTGGGAGGGCAGTTGGGTGTGGGGTAGAGGGTGGGTGGGGTCAGGACTGGTGGGGCGGGTGTGGAGCAGGAGAGGGTGGGTGTGGGGAGGATGAGGGTGGGTGTGGGGCGGGTGTGGAACAGGAGGGGTGGGTGGGTGTGGAGGGGTGGGGTGTGGGCAGGTGGGTGGAACAGGGGGGGGTGGGTGTGGGGAGGGGTGGGGGGGCGGGTGTCAGGAGGGGTGTGGGCGGAGGGGGGGGTGGGCGGGGGGGGGGTGTGGGAGGGTGGGTGGGGTGTGGGGCGGTGTGGAACAGGAGGGGTGGGTGGTGGTGTGGGAGGGGGGGGTGGGGCGGGGTGTGGAGCAGGAGGGGTGGGTGGGTGTGGGAGGGGTGGGTGTGGAGCAGGAGGGGTGGGTGGGTGTGGGAGGGTGGGTGTGGGGCGGGTGTGGAGCAGGAGGGGTGGGTGGGTGTGGAGGGGTGGGTGTGGGCGGGTGTGGAGCAGGAGGGGTGGGTGGGAATCAAATGCATGCAAGGGTTCTGGTGGATCCCGGTTGGGTCGTGGTGACAGTGACTGATTGAAGTAAAATTGATGGCTGCAGCTGATCCTCCAGCTCCATTTTCAATTGTTGTGGACCGGCACTTCTCACCTTTTAAAGCCCGGAGAGGGGAGTCTGGCTGGGCCTGGGGCTGGGGCTGTGGTTAGGGCTGGGCCTGGGGCTGGGGTTGGGGCTGTGGTTAGGGCTGGGGCTGGGGCTGTGGTTAGGGCTGGAGCTGGAGCTGGGCCTGGGCCTGGGGCTGGGGCTGTGGTTAGGGCTGGGGCTGGAGCTGGGCCTGGGCCTGGGGCTGGAGTTGGGGCTGTGGTTGGGGCTGGGGCTGTGGTTAGGACTGGGGCTGGGGGCTGGGACTGGGGCTGTGGTTGGGGCTGGGGCTGGGGGTGAGGAGAGGGGTGTGGGGGACATGTGTGTGTGTGTTGGCGGGGTGGGGGCATGATGTTGATGTTTGGCAGATGTGAACAGGTGCCACCCTGCCCCCCATTTCCAGTGCCAGGCACAACTTCAGCCTCCTCCAGGCTTGCAGGGGGCACTGTCGCTCAGCGTCCCAGCGGGGAGCACTTGGCCCTGGGCAACCGGTTTGGCAGGAGACCCATGGAGCTCCAGACCACATCACACCAACCCCCCAACCCCCTCCCACCCCTGGCCGTGACCTTCTGAGACACAGCCCTCTCCTGCCTGAACAGCGCTCCGCTGTTCCCACATTCCAGAGCATCGAGCCAACGTCGCCCCTGCCTCTCTCTTTCTTTTTCTTCAGCGGCGTTTGATGTCTGGTTGGACTTCAGACGGAGAGAGCCTCCTCCGGTTTCAACACCATCTTTTATTTGGCTCCTCTGGTCCCGAAGACGAGGGAATCTGCGTGCGTGTGTGCTGGATGGTAATTGGTTTGATACTTAATTGGGTGTCTGGAGAAAACGGAACAACTGTTCTTCCTGCCTTCAGCCTTGATTTGTGGTTGAACAAGAAAAGGAGGATATGTGTTGTTTATTTGTTTGTTTGTTTGTTAGTTTCCTTTTTTGTTGTTGTTGGGGGTTTTTTTACATTCCGCTCTAGTGTGTAAAAACACACGTTGTTGCCGTCACAGTCTTGAAGTGACTGTTAGCCTTGGCTTTCAGGCGTGGATAAAGCTGAACAATGCCCTTCAATAGTGTAAGATCTTGTCGTTTTTGGCTGGTGGATCTGCGATGGCGAGGCATAGCAGATGATCGATCTGTCGCCCATAAAGATCCTAAGTTGAGTGGGATTGGCAGCAAAGCCTTGAACCTGTTAGTCTCGTGCCCTGATGACCTGGCGGTATTTGAAGCGCCCTCCAAGTGCAGCGTTCGAGGGCTGCAGTGCCAGGGGAACCAGAGAGGGGTTAGGGAGGGTCTACAGGAGTCTCCAACGCAGTTCAGTTTCTGCTAGTCTCTGTGTGGATCAAGGAACACTACTGTCAGATCATCAGAGCACCACGTCACACACACACCATGAACACAGTCAGAGCACCACGTCACACACACACACCATGAACACAGTCAGAGCACCACGTCACACACACACCATGCACACTATTACAGCACCATATCACACACACACACCAAGCACACTATTACAGCACCATATCACACACACACACCATGCACATTATTACAGCACCATGTCACACACACACACCATGAACACTATTACAGCACCATGTCACACACACACTGTGCACGCCATCAGCACACCATGTCACACACACGTACCCCATGCACACTATCAGAGCACTATGTCACCCCCCCTACACACACACACACACGTACCCCATGCACACTATCAGAGCACTATGTCACCCCCCTACACACACACACACACAAGCATCGCCTCACCAAGAGTATAGGTAGCACACACACACCATGTCACCCATACTGTCTTAGTAAGAGAACACAACACATGCCAGACATCAAGAGAACCCAGGTTCCATCAGGTTCCATCAGGTTCTATCAGGTTCCATCAGGTTCTTTCAGGTGCCATCTGCTCCTTCACCAGAGCCACTACATGGTTCTTGTTATCTGTTGATGTGTGGCGTTAGGATCGGGTATGTTGGAATTCTGTCCATGTGCTGCCCAGATACGAGCATTGGGCAGCACTCACGTTCCGTTCACATTAAATCTTTGTCCAGGAATGCTTCACCAGGCTCACCTGAAGTGGAGACTGACATCAACAGGACCCAAGAAACACAAAGCTCTCTACACTGTGTATATACAACTAGCATGCATAAAACATGCAACTATCTATACACTGTGTATATACAACTAGCATGTATAAAACATACAACTGTTTGTACACTGCATTTATACAACTATCATCCATGGAACATGCATCTATCTATACATTTCATATATGCATACTAGCATTCATAGAACATGCAACTATCTATACACTGTATATATACAACTAGCATTCATAGAACATGTTAAATCTATACATTTCATATATACAACTAGCATATTAGCATTCATAGAACATGTATCTATACACTGTATATATATATATATATATAACTAGCATACATGGAACATACAACTATATAAACACTGTGTTTACAGAACAAGCATACATAAAACAGAGTTATCTTTACAATGTATATGCAACTAGCATACATAGGACATATAACTATCTAAATACAAGGACATGAACTATCTATTTATATACACACAGCTTCCAAACTCAGTCCACATCTTTGGCTCGGATTACAGTCCCTTTAAACTGTGTTTGCTTGGTGCAAATCCAGTTTACAAGGAAGACATGTATCCCAGGGATGCGCAAGACAACATATATGATGTTGGTTTGACCGTGAACTGTCTGGTTTGCAGACACGATGGCTTTTCCAACCAGGAGACCCGTTGAAACTGCATTCATCAGCAACATGACCTTGTGCTTGGTCAGTGATCAACGTCCATCGCTGGGAACTTCACATGAACTGTACTCGAGTCGGAAGGTGCTTTCGAATGCTTCGGTTCAGGCTTTTTAAAACGGAATGCGATGCAATAACACAGCAATTAATAACCATAATCGAATTCGTTTGGTGGCCCTTTGGTTTTGCTGTCTTTTCCAGTTATCTACGAGGTAGGAAGCTAGAGGAGGGTAAAACATTGGCCTGACAGGGAACCTCTCACACATGCGCGGTGAGACTTAGCAGAGGAAAGGAAGCGCTGTATTAATGTGATCTATCAAGACAGCCGCTATCAGCGCAGAGAAAAGCTCTGCTGTAGTCTGTCTCATCTCAGCTCTTTATCTCAGACAAACCTGCCTCAAACTTCCCAGTCTGAGCGTTGATTTGAACAAACTTGCCAACCCACATCTGGGACACAAACGACATCAATATATTCATAAACAGTTGCAGAGCGTATATGCTTGGTTAAATACAGTATATATATGTAAGTGGCAGTCTGTAAGAGTAAAAGAGGGAAGAGCTTACAGTTCGTCCACAGAAAGGAGGCGGAACGACACGAGCCGTGAGGCGATCATCTGTTGAGAGGATGTCAGAGCTGCCAGAGTCCTTGCTTCAACGTGTCCTTGTCTGTGTCCTGGAGGGGTAGGAAGGGAGGAGAGGGGGGAAGGGAGGAGAGGGGTAGGAAGGGAGGAGAGGGGTAGGAAGGGAGGAGAGTGGTAGGAAGGGAGGAGAAGGGGGGAAGGGAGGAGAGGGGGTGCATGAAACAGCCTGGAACTAGATTTAACACTTCTAATTACATCTATCAGCGATATAGGATTTTATGTCAAAGCCAGTGTGTTTCCTGTTAGCTAAACATTACTCGTGACAGCCCAGCAATTAATTGTAACCCCAGAGAAGGAGAATGTGAGCAGGGCCCGTGTGGCCTTGACTGACACGCAGCCAGGCCTCGCACGCTCACACACGCTCACACACACACACACACTCACACGGAAAGCACAAGACATCCAACGACAGCTTAGCTATCGTGAGGCCAGCAGCTTTGCCTCTCTCCAGGGGGGCCCAGATGTAACGTAGCTCTCGCCGTTAGCGCTCGCCATTAGCGCTCGCGTCTCTCCGAGTCCAGCGCCAGAAATCCCTGCAGTTCGTGACAGCGTCATTGCTGCGGGGTGTTACTTTGGAGCGGCTCTCTCAGGGAACATACCCAAACAGGAAGCAGAGCCGTCACCTGCTTAACGAGGGATAGGTGATTTATTGGCACGTTGAAGCATAACTGAGGGAGAGGAACGTTTAAGGCGCGAGGAACGTTAAGGCGTGAGGAACTTTAAAGCGTGAGATGCGGAGGAGGGGGTGGCATTGTATGACTTAGGGAGCATGCTGTTTCCCCTCTCTGAAGGACAGCTTGATCACATCTTTACAAGGAGAGCAAACTAAATACAGGCTTTCTTGTTACCCAAGCATCTACTATATATAACTATCCAATGGGGCTATACTTTGTTTAGATGTTTCAGCAACGCATTGAGTAGGGATTAAACCAATATTCAGTCCTCCCCTCTAAGTGATACCTGTATCAGTCAGAACACACTGACATACGTTATGAGTGTGTATGTCTGTGTCTGCTGGTGTGTGTGTAACATGGGGAGTGTGTTATATTGTGCATGTGTCCACTGGTGTGTGTGTGTTTGCTGGTGTGTGTGTGTAGCTTGGGGAGTGTGTTATATTGTGCATGTGTCCACTGGCCTGTGTGTGTGTTTGCTGGTGTGTGTGTAACATGGGGAGTTTGTTACATTGTGCGTGTCCACTGGTGTGTGTGTGCGGCTGTACCTGTTGCGTGTGTGGGGAGTGTGTTACATTGTACGTGTCCACTAGTGTGTGCGGCTGTACCTGTTGTGTGTGTGGGGAGTGTGTTACAATGGAAACTCCATATACGTTCTGCAGCTTCCTAAGCATGCCACGGTCACAGGCTTACGATGTCAGTCACCAAGGTGGACTTGAGAACTTTATTTTAAGCTGAATTTACGAGACAAACGACTGCCATCATAATGAATTATGATATCTGCCAAGCTTAGCCCATTAAGCTTTGATTGTGAACTACGTAGCACCTCACAAATCAACGTTGTCTGTCTGTTGTGTAGTGCGACCATCCACAGCTACTCTTTTACCTCTGCAGGCAGCTACGATGCAGTTACAATGGGCACAGATATGTAATGTGTCCATTCTCATTTCATCGTCAAACTTGGACATACTAACAAACTTTCTTTCATTCTTTCAAACTTTTAATTGTAACTTCAGTTTGACACTATTGCTGGAGGAAGTTTAGACGACTGTCACAACACACACACACCCCCCCCTCTTTCTCCCCGGTAAAACCACGAGAAAGTATCAACTTTACCGCCGTTTTCACAGCTCAAACCAGGCTGTAGACTGTCATGCTGTCTGTATTTGTTTGGTATTGTTCACCGCAGCCTGCGTTGCCGCATATTGCACTGATAATCCCACGAGCTGTTTATAAACATCAAAAGCTCGTAGGCCTAGTACTGACCCTGTCAGAGACACGATGTTCCAGTTTGAAAAGACTTCTCCGGGAAGATTAGGTTATTTATTTTATTTTTTTCAGAGCAGAAGCTGTTCTTCGTCGGGAGAGTGTAAAAAACACGATTATTTTTGTAGGATATCAAGTATCACGTTGAAATTCAAACAACCACAGTGATTATCACACAGCAGATGCATCATAGCTAAGATAAGCGTTAGCCTACATTAAGGTTCATGAAAGAAGATAGAACGAGAAAGCAGCAGTGAGACGTTCTAGAAGGAATAGATCAAAGTCCATCGTTTTCCTCTTTCTTCTTGTGAATGATTCCGATAGGGCAGAATGTGACATCATTACTAAAGAAGGTGGTTGTGGATTCTGTTCAGGGTTACAGCCTTTTCTCCCTTTGAAACCTGCAACCGCCCGCATGAGACAGCATCGCCCGCACAAAGACCTCAATAAAGGATCTACGTAGATGGGCCGCTAGCCTGCACCGACACAAGAGAGCTAGCTACAGAATCGATGATTCAACCGAAGCAGTACCTACACACGAAAACGTAATTATACATCGGATGGAAGATGTTTTTAAATGCGAAGCTTTGACGAGGCTGAGCTCAGTTTTTGCTTCGGTGCCCGTTGATATAAAACAACGACAGGCAGTTGAGAAATTGCGAATAAGTGGCGAGCTTATCTTCCCGCCTTGGTTTTGGGGCAGGAAGCAGAGCCTCTGTCTTCCGTAATAGTCGGCAATGAGCAGCCTGAGTAAACACAATCAATGGAAGACACTGGGATATGCACCGCTGAGACTCCCAAAGTCTCCCCCTCTCGCCCCCCCCTCTCGCCTCCCCCCCTATTACCTCCCCCCCCCTCGCCCCCCCACCCCCACCCCCCACCTCACCCTGCACACTCCACGGAACCTAACAGCCCAATCTTTGTGAATTCTAAACAAATTACAAAGCGTGACAATGGCATTGATTGGAGAAATGAATTAAATAATAAATAGATGGCAGGTATTGGTAGCGGTCCGAGGAGTCAGGGGGTGTTGTGTTACAGTGTGTGGGGTAGACCTCTCTTTCTTCTGTGGCCCACACCACTTCTGGTCCCAGATTACATTCTCTTCATCCATTATTAATGAAGTTAAACTACTAGTGGCATGCTGAATGTGCTGCATGGGAGATTTGTTGCTAATCCAGCGCAAAACAGGCCCAGTCACATAATGAAGAAAAAAAAAAGAACAAATGTCAACAGTTTCACACAGGGACTGGATTAGCCCCCCCTCCCCCCTCTGACCCCCACCCACACACACACACACACACCCACACACCCACAGCTACACACACACACACACCCACACACACACACACACCCAGACACACACACCCACACATAACCCACACACACACACACAACACCCCACACACCCACACTAACACCCACACACAACACACACACACCCACAACACCACACACACACACACATACACCCACACCACACAACACACACACATACACTCACCCACACACACACAGACCCACACACACACACACACCCAGACACACACACACACCCACACATACACCCACACACACACACATACACTCACCCACACACACACACACCCACACACACACACCCAGATACACACACCCACACACAATTCACAGACTTACTTACAAGTCTGTCCTTCTCTGTTTCTGCATCAGGTCTTTCAAACACTAACTGTGCTCTAACAGTACGCCAACTAGGCCTGATTCCCAGATGCTATGACCATTAATATCAGCATGACGATCCAGCACAACAACGATTGCATTCGGTGCTTGAATCACACAGTCACCGTCCTGATTAAGAAATGAATGTAGAAAAGGCCAGAGAGAACGAATTACCACTTCCTGTTTTTTATATTGACAGACGAGCGTGGTCATGTGATTGGCCAGGAGACTACAGCCAGGATGAGCAAGGGTCAACATGACAGGTTATCACTGTGTATCGCCGAGCACCAACAGGCCACGGCCAATCGCTTGGCTTGTTATTCTACTCTGCTATGTACACACATACGGTTTCTAAGAGAGTCAGTACCCAGAGTTAGGATCTGGTTACCTGTATGCGTTTAGCAGATGCTTCCATCCACAGAGATGTACTGAGGGGCACATGTAATAAGCGCAGCAGGATCATTGAGAAGTAGAAGCGCACAGTTGTGAGCATTTCTCTGCAGTTTATTCCAAAGGACAGTGTGTGTCGACTGGCTGCTTGTCTGCACAGTAGCATAAGTATCTCACAGCAGCTCAGCCATTTTCCCCTTTTCTTTGTTAGGCCTCCTCTCCACCTCTGCTCTCCGCTTCTCAGTTCACCTCAGTGTTTCGGTCACCATCAAACCTACCCGCGATCTGTTTCTCTTTCTTTCTCTCTCTTTCTCTCTCCTTTTCTCTCTCTCTCTCTCTCTCTCTCTCCCTTTATCTCTCTCTCTCTCTCTTTCTCTCTCTCGCTTGCTTTCTGCAGACCAATTAGATCTAAGCCATCTCCCTTTGCGCCCCCTGTCTCCACCTGGGGTACATGGTCATGGGAGACGCTGTGTAGCTGATCTGTTTAACATGTTATTGATGAAGCGAGGCATCGAGGTCCTTTTATTACACCAATTTCATTCTCTGCCGATTTCTCCCCTCAGCAAGTTAGCGGCAGCTTTGCATTGATTTAGCGAGCAATTGATCAGCGACTTGCTTCAGCAATTTATTGGAATCCTTCCACCTGTAATTAAGATCGCAGCAACATATGTGTAAGCGTGCGTTTGTACGTGTAGGGTTAGTATGACCGACAGAATCTACACATTTTGGAAGTGCGCACAGTGTTCCGTTTGACTGTGAGAGTGAGAATCTACCCTGTAGGCTGTTTTGCTCTTTAAAAGGGGAGTTTAAATCATTCTTCACCAAAGCAATGTCATGTCCTAAGTCATGAGGAATACAGTCTGTCTTGTAAAACTGACCAGAAATGACAGTAGCTAATGCGTTTACTTGTAAACGTGGACCAAAGTTTAATTCAAAATTAATCCTTGCGCATTCGAAGCAGTTGAATGTTGGAGATTAATATTAGACCAGCAGAAGGCCAAAACCACCATGACATCAGCGATTCATTTTCTCTGGTACTCAAGGATGGGATAATTACAAAGAACACAGAGGAAAACAGCCAAGTACTTTTTAAATATACGTTGCATTAGCTGAGCCTGTGAAGGGAGAGAAAAACGAGGCAGGCATGGAAGCTGTTCCTGAAGCCTCTGTTGGATAGAACCCTCTGCACACCAGGCTGAAGAAGTACAGTCTCTGTGCCCTGCCCTGCATCTTCTCTCTCAGCTAGAATAATAAGGATCATCTTTAAATCCATTCAACAAGCTCAAGAGCTGTTCAGCAGTCATCCTTTTAATTTGGTGAATATACAAGCAGCTTTCTGTGATTAATACACCTAGATTGCTACTTGAACAATTGAAAAACACTAAGACTTTTTTCCTCTCATTTAAGGAGGGTTTGTGGCAGCAAGAAATATATCTTTTACCTCCTCTTCCTCTCTCTCTCCTCCTCTCTCTGCATATCATCTCTTCCCCTCTCTCTCTCTCTCTCTCTCTCGGTCTCTCTCTCTCTCGGTCTCTTTCTGTCTCTCTTTGTCTTTGTCTCTGTCTATCTGTCTCTCTTTGTCTCTTCATCTCTGTCTCTCTGTCTCTCTGTTGTTGTCTCTCTCTGTCTCTGTCTCTGTCTCTCTCTGTCTCTGTCTCTCTCTCCCTCTGTGTCTGTATTCCTGTCTGGTAGAGAAGTTACACCCACTATAAAGATGACTTCCAAGACATTACTTTCTGTCTAACTTATTAGCAG
Organism: Plecoglossus altivelis; assembly: GCA_036571765.1. Classification (NCBI taxonomy): domain Eukaryota; kingdom Metazoa; phylum Chordata; class Actinopteri; order Osmeriformes; family Plecoglossidae; genus Plecoglossus; species Plecoglossus altivelis. The sequence continues at coordinate 1,882,759 of BROE01000006.1, forward strand.
TACATAAAATGATTTGTTCAAAGATTTGTGGCTTTGGAAACACCAATTTGATTCCAAATTTTATTGCTTGGTCACACTGCGCCAGGCAGATAGAATACAAGGCGACAATCACTTGCGGTTTGGGACTAGGGTTGAGAATATCTCAACAGTTTCTTAAATGAAAGGATGTACTACATTTTAATTTCTTTGCCAAGAAGATGCGATATTGATGGATGATTCATAGTTGATAGTAAAATGCACAAACTGGATTAGGATAGATTTTATTTTTTATTGTTATATTCTTAAATGGTAATGGCTGTTATTGCATGTGAGACCTTAATCTGGTAGTTAACGTACTTCTTAGTTTTAAGATGTGACAAATAGGGAATTTAAATTTTTATTTTAGCAACGGATTCAATTTTCCATTAATTGTATTTCTTGTGACAATTTATAAATAGAATTTATAAACTAGAAACGGGTGCATGAAATATAAGAAATGTATCTTTTTTATTTTACATTGTCTTGTGAGATACTAACGTTACTGGCATAAGGCTCAATAGACCTATTTCAGCTATTTTTCTGTCAAACATGATAGGAGACCATAAGGTCGAAATGGTTGGTTGTCAATATAAAATAGAACAAAATCTATTTGTGAAATAAGTTATGTGTTTGCTTAGAGATGCAAAGCAACAGATGTAACAGCTCATGCGTGTAATGCCAATGTTTCAAGCACGGTCTGATGCTGCGAGAATCACGTGCACACACTGTGTCAACTGCAATGAGTAGTCAAAGTAATACCTCCAGATTTCATGTGGTTCATTTTAATATTTTATATTCTGCTGGGACTTTTATGATTTTAAATATATATAATATATCCAAAACACTAGAATTGTAAACGCATGAAATATGTCAATGTAAAAAACAACAACTATTTAGCTCACTTAGTCAATTCAACTGAACTGAGACCTAATTTGGATCTATATCGGGTACGTCAGCTTGCCTAGGGTTGTAAGGTAAAGAGGTGCATGCTGATGTACATGAAAGGGAGAGGATGTTACTAACTCCCATTGAGTATGCACAAGTAAAGTTTAAATGTCCAACTGTATTGCTGTCGGCAGCTTAATGTGTGCAAAGGGGTTGATGTGCTAGTTAACAGTCTGTAGAGCGCGCGTGGTCAGGTCACCTCCTTTCTCACATCACAGAACCATCAGAAATTCTTTCAAGTGTCCTTCGGCGTCGCCAAAGATGACAACAGCGAATCGATAAGTGCTTGAAATGAAGAGAAGCCGTCGGTTTGCCCTCGAGGCAAAAGATTTCATACCCGCCAGCCTTTACTGAACTTCAGGCATTCCTTTGCACCTTTCTTCGTGAGAAAAAGAAGACTCTTTTTTATTCTCTAGATGAAGGTAGGAGCGCACACCAACGCGTACTATCTAAATACGCCGCCTTTTCCCTCAGTGGTATGACAGCAGGGGTTGGGCGCGGTGTGCCAAAGGCGTGCATGCAAGGTTGCTGTCGGAATAGCGATGTGGGTTTCAAATTATGCGCCTTTGCTGTCCGGGGAGATAATAATCACAGTATACAGGTCATCTTCAGACAATGTGATGTTGACAGCCTTTCAAAGCGTTTCAGAACTTGAATTTTCTTCATGAATTCTTTAGGTTGCGTGTATATTTGTAACTGTAACCTGCATCTTTGTACTTTGACTGCATTTTCTTTCGGCCTATGATATACATAAGTCCTATAATATATTTTATACAATTGGACTCAAAAAAACAGCAGTTATCCTATGTAATCTATTAAACGAGTAAACCCATTTAAACATTTGCCTAGCACTGCCAACGTGCACTAAAAAAGCATTATATAGATAGTATTGGCATCTTTGAAATGTGGCATTAAACAATGCCTGTATGCATCTCGCATATACTATTTGTTTTCCCAGCAAATGTGTTTAAAATGTAAACCAATTCCGCCTGTAACCACACTGAAGGGGTCCGGAGAACAACACGGCCCCTTGTCGGCTTCGTGTTTTGCTTCAGTGCTTCATTGCGACGAAATTCCCATGTGGATGTGCGCATTAATTACTTGTTTAATGGGAGTATGACTGAAAATGTAAAAGAAGGATTAGGCACGTGAAACGTAGGCCCACGTCCGGTCCGCTTGGCTCACTTAAGATGCGAATGGAAAATGAGTCCGTCTTTTACGGATCTATAAAGACCATTTGCATCTTAGCCAGCTGTTCACCTCATCTGCGATTTAACTTAGATTTTATAAACTGACCATATCACTTCAAAAAAGACCAATGGCAAAATCGTGGTTTTTTTTTTAAATTGTCGTTGTAAATGCATTGCCTATTAAACGATCAGCAATTATGTGTTACATTTTATACTTGTGTGGAGAATAGTTTATCCCGTTTTACATTCAGCCGTTATTCAACGGCAGTAGTTTGATCAGTCACTTATGTCATTATAAACTAATATCCTATTTATTTTGTTCATTCTGAATTACATTACAATACATATTAGTATGTGCATGGGTATAGAGACCACAGCAAATCCAATTTTAGTTGTATAGCCCTTTTTACAAGCAATGTTACAGTGGGCTTCACATACGCCCATAGAAATGCACCTGTGATCGGTATATTTTTATTAGAGGGCCTAAAAGAGTTTAGTTGCGATTGAAAGATACTTACTACTGGTACTTTAATGGGAGAGCAATTACAAAGCAATAGCATTGCCTCTATTCAAATCACAAACACTAAAGTGTCATTCCTTTATTAATGACAAAATCCATTTCATTTACTTTATTTTATACTCATATTTATTACTCTATTTTTATTGTTGTAAGTTGAGAGCTTCTAAGTTTACACCGTCTTCATCTGCACACGGTCATACACAGACATACACAAACACACCCACTGAACGCGCACACACCCTCACGCAGACACAACCACACGCTCCTTCTCAAAGCTCGAGAGGGAGAAAAAAATGCGCCACTCTTGGAGTGTCTGTCTGGAGAAAAAAGTTGTTGAAACTGAGGACGACCCAAGGAGAGAGAATCACCCACTGAAGACATCGCGTCTGCTTGGTTAGGCTACTTCTAATTGCTTTGTATAGGTATCCTAACGCGTATATGTCACAATCTTACGCTTGGCCTCAGATTTTTTATCAGATAAGCGGAAACGCGACGTTGATAACTGTTTCTTCAAAAGGCGGACACAACTTTTATATCTTGGACCGTTAGTCTCCCGTCTTCCCTTCATATAACAAAGCCAGCGCATACCGTTGCTGTGGACTTTACATCTTTATCAGGCAGGAACAAAACAAGAGAGAAGAGTGATTAAACGCTGGTGTCTACTAGCCAACTGGTAAGTCCGGGGGCCACTTTTAACCGAGATGTGAGTCAATGCAAGTGAAGAAATTCGTTCCACCTCGGGTTAGCCTTTTCGGCGTAATCTGTGAAAGTCTGATGTGAATTTCATCACCACCGCAGTAATTTAAAGGGACATGATAAGTGAGATCGTGGCAGGTTTCACCTTACAAGGGGGATGATAATGCTGTATCGTTAGCACTGGAGTGAAACTGAATTGAATCGGCTTCACTCTCCCGTGCTTATAATTAATACAAAACGTGGGCGTATTCAAAATGTACAGACCGAAACTCTTTATCCTTCTTCATGCTGTAGACTACATTTTGTTCAAATAAAAACGTATTGCAAAACTGTACGCTGCGTGTTAACAAAACAAAATCTTAAAACCATGAAGCAATTCTACTATTGCTCAACACCAATGTATCGCCACATTTAATACTTGGTTGTGATGTTTTGACGTTGACTGGGGATAATGTCATGCAAATACTATATGTTTTTGAAGTTTATTCTGAGTAGTTTATAAAATTCCTGGAAGTAGCTAAACTATAGCCTATATAAACATGCAATGACAAAAGGCCCTTTTGAACAGTGACTTTCAATCTTGGTAAAATACTGTGTAATTAATAGTAATTGCCATTATTTAATTATTCATATCACTAATAATTTTAGTGGTTACTTTTTATTTGTGTTATTAATATTGGTGCTCTTGTAGGCCTAGTAATAGTGGTTGTGGCCTTCAAATGAGGCTAGTCGTAATGTTTTACTATTAATAATATAATCATAAAGGTCTCGAATCTAGAAATAATACATCTATTATCATTAATGTCTTATTGTTTTTGACTAGCTATTGAACTGTAATACGGATCTAAATCAACACAAATAAAGAGACTACGCATTAGGCCTATTGATTACTATTATTAGTCTCGGCAATCATTATTAGAATTGACAACCATTTCCGTGATGCTTTGGACGAATTTGATAATAATAGGTTATGTATCTTCGTTGTATGACACCAGACTACATTTATTAAAAATATTGTTTAAATGTAGGCTATGGCTGGGCCATAGACTATTAAGGTAATATCCTTACTTATTTTTAAATAACTGTAAAAACAGGCTGCTTTTGTTTTCTTTTAGGCGTGTCTTTATCCTTTTTCTTTAATATTCAGGCCAGTGCGTGAACATGTGTCGGTAAATTAGAATTAAATACATTGCCAGTGTGATTTGCCTCAGACGCGTTCAAACGGAGTTAGGTGGAAAGGTTGTATTGAATGAAATCTCATTACAGACTCTGATTAGATAACACGAGGGACAGACAATAACCTTACACCTTCTAGTCTGAAACCCGATATTTAATTTTGCTGTGGGATACCCGACACTCTTCCCCACTACAAACCAGGGTTACCCACGTATACACACCATGTAGAACTTAACCTCAAATGTCTCCCTTCTTTGAATAAAATCGCAGATGTAGTGAGCAGGTGTGTGAGTAGCAGTTTGTCGTGCACACGGGTTGCGTCTAGAGAGACGAAGAATGAGGGAAAACGGTTAACAGTATGATTGCATGCAAATTTCCCCCATCTTGAATTATCATAAGCAAACAACGGAAGCCTTGACTAATAAAATCCCATCTGTGTTACTTCATATCGAGTTAGTTTAGAGCTGCGATAATGAATTTTGTAATATTACACCGACAGACATCTCAATCAGACACTAATCCCGTGATTTCACTGCAGAATCACTCATATTCCAGCAGCCGAATAGATGCAGCTTGGTGCAAACACATCACAGTCGCATACCGTGATTGTGCTTGTGTGTGTGCGTGTGTTCATGGATTGGACCGTCTACCCTAATCGTTAAAAGATCTTTAAACCAAAATATCCCCCCAAAAAATTTCAGCACCACTTTTGTAATTAAGAAAGAATAACAGAAATATTGACTAAATTGAATCAAAGTTATTTTAACTACTTCAAAGGTTTAGAGTTCTGATTGGGTCCCGTGTGCGCATCTTTATAGACTACGCATCTCTAAAGCATAGCTGTCTACAGAGCAAAATTTCAGCAAGGTGAAAATAAATTAAGTCTGTTAAGTAGCAGCCTATTTGATTGTGTAACTAAATCAGACTTCTTCTTCTTTTCAGAGGCAGTTTTCAAAAATCTGATAATGGAATCCCACTGCCGTAAGCTTGCGTCAACTTGTGCACAATTAGGTGAGTATGTGAGCAAATATTATGGTGTCATCAGCATGGCTAGAATTAATTAATTCTGAACGTCATTAAACCTACATGTAACCTAGACTACGAGTAGGCTTTAATGGGCCTCCTGAGTAGTGATGGTCTCTCTCTCTCTCTCTCTCTCTCACTCACTCACTCACTCACTCACTCACTCACTCACTCACTCACTTACTCTCTGCCAGTCAGAACAGGTCAGAGTAACAGGCCCGCTTCAGAACCCTCGTTGTTCTTGCACGCGGGTCTGTGACAGTAGGGGCGATGTTTCCTGTGTTGGAGTGACATCTAGCGGTTGGTCATGGAAGTGCAGTTGAACACGTTAGGGCTGAAAATGGTGCATTAATTTATGTTTTAGTAGATGTTCCTAGTGAGAGGTCCTTGACGCAGGATAGACGATCCAACAGACTACTATATTAGTGGTAGCCTATATTTGACGTGGCCTACAATTATTTCCAAATCCTTTTTTGTTAAATAGTTGATACTCTTTGTTATGTGTGCATTTCACGTGACATGATTGAAGCAACTGGTGCAACATTTTTCAAAAATACTAACGTCAATTTTTAAATGTTCGGATTTATACTCCTTAAACATATGAATTGTATTTATTGACATATTTGGACAATATTATGCAGAGACAGTTTAAATTCTCACAAGAAAATATTCAGCCTCTAAAAAACGCCCGGTTACTAACACTCGGAATTTGATTCCATTCCTGTAGTTGTCAAGAACGACCTAATCTTGTTCAGTATAAACGAATTACCAATAATAGCTAATTTAGGTCATACTGAAACAATTTATTGGAGTGAGAGGGCAGCTGTACGGAACAGGGACAATTTGTGATCTTCCATTGATTAACAATAACAAGATAAACAGACACATAATTATATGAGGTATGCAATGATGACTTAACGAGGCTTGTGAACGCTGTCACCGGACAGAGGAGACACTCCAGCGCCTAGATTATTGGCGATCTTCATACAACTCTTTTACACCAGATAATATATGCAGGATAGATTGACTCCAGGGAAAACGAAATGTATAATGAAGGCCTATTCGTGAGGAGGAATATACTAATGGAGGAATCTGATGTCCTCTTAATCCTATGTAAAAAGCCTTGTTGTCCCCCCCCCCCCTATATTGACTGAATTACTAATGAATTGCCCTCTTTGGCGTAGCGCGCATTATCTGCAAAATAGAGATAGCGCATAAATTGTAAAATGAAGAGGGAATGGTTAATCCACTGTAGGTCTAGTATTACTTGAATCAAGAAGTGAGCAATCAACCATCCCCAGACTTCTATGTAATAAAGTCCACAAAAGGTGACACGATCATTGCTGCTCTCATTAGCACCACAACATGCATGGCGGGTCACAAGATATAATATCATATAATATATTGGCCATAGAAATACGGCCGTGGTTTTTGTTAATTATCACACACATAAATAATAACAAGTCATTTCCATGTGTGTTAGCTAATTAGTTGTATTGTCTGCAATGTAAACAAGGTGGTTGGTTGACGTCTCAATAGCACGCAGAGCCCTTTACCCCTTTAAGCACATCACTTCGGCCTATGCTGTGGTAAAGGGATTTATCAGAACGTTACGACCGAGTGGAGATGATGCACCAAAGTCATAGTGTCGACTAAATGCTATTTTATTATTAACCGGTACAGGAATGCAATATCGTCACTAAATACACAAAACAAGGAGGTAATAACCATGCCATTGGTTTTTGCCTCTTCCGCCTCGGTTCATCGCCCCCTACCCGACTGCAAATGAGATGGATATCAAGTGCTTTCACTGGATTAGGCTACATTTTAACTTGTTAGTAGCGCCATGTGAAGACAGAAAGTAACGGTGCTCATGTTTTGAATGTTTATTTTTTCCGTTTACTTAGCAAGGATAAACAGCGCCATTATATTAGACCTGTTTAAAATGTAGGGCAGGTGTGGGTTGGCCTTGTATTTGTTAGAACTGGCGATAAACCTATTTTTCGTTTGACTGGATGACAAGCATCAAACCCACCTCGTTTCGTTTTCTGTTCTATTGGATTATGTCCAGTAGGCTTCATTGATAAAAATTTAATATTTTTATTGTACGTTGTCCGTAATAATGGTGGTTACCTGTCCACGTGTTGCCGACAATCAGGGTTAACTAAGGTGACAAAAATAGTCTGGTACAACGAATGTTTACTTAACGTTTACGCGCCTTGATCTAGTGGGAATTACTGACAATTCAATGAGATCAGCTCAAACTCATTTAAAGTCCCTCTTCAAAATTCTTAGGCAAATGAGAGTCTTATCAGATTAAAACTAGTACAAGAGGGATCAGTAAGAACCGGGGAGGGGTGTAATACAGCGGGAAGGAGACATACCCTGACATAAGCATCGAGAGGCCTCATGAATGAAAGTCTTTGGTCAAAGAAAAGCCACTCTTGTAGACTACCTCTTTATTGTGCTTATAGAATGATCAGGACTCCGTGCGCGCACGATCTGACGCCTAAAAGTAAATGGCTTTGCTTCATCGCGGGGTTTTTTTGTTGATTTTTTTTTGTTTGGTGTAAGTTTCGTCCGGACGGGGTATTATTAGAACGGATCTGCTGCCTGTGCATTGTAGACTTCAGACATCCTCCATAAATGGGGTTTTACGTTGTAGCTTGGATATCATAATGTCGGAATACAATTTAAGGGAAAGATGACTGCAATGATTAGCGTACATTGGAGTGATGTTCCAATAGGTGCACCGAGTTTCCTTATCAATAGCGAACAGAACACAACGAGGGTGCACAACAAGAACCTTGTAAAAACGTTAACATCAAAGTAGACCATATAATTATCTTTTTCTTTGTGTCGGGGTGCAGAGAAACGATCTGCCAGCGCGTCTAGAGCACAGCATGCGTCTCATCTCTCTTTACATGCTTTTATTTGGAAGAAAAATAAGCACCAACCCCGCACAAACACTGCCAGAAATACGTGTCTTATTTCTCTGGGCGCCGGTTGGCTATGCAAACCGTCATGTCCACATTGATGACCTGTCAGAATATGGGAGGGTGCTTAGTGACGTCAAAGTCTACAGAGAAGCACAGTTGGACAGCCAGGGCGTTGGGAACAGCTGAAATGAACAGCGAGCGGTGTAGTGTGTGTATACTCCTGGATCTAATATCGCCTACCTGTCCTTGTCGCTCTGATACTCAGCGCAGCTTGCAGTATCAGAGCGAGATATAAATCTTCTCTTCCTTCAGTCTAAAAAACGCTGTTGTTTGACTGCGATTTGCGAATAATGGGATTCTTATAAAACGTTTTAATCCGTTTATTCAAAGGTGGTTGTGAACTTTAATGCAATAGGACACGAACTACTGTAAATCTTGACACCTCTGATTCTCATTCGAATCCAACGGACGTGTTTTTTGTGTGGTTTTCTTTTTTTCTTCTTCTTCTTTTTTTGGTTCCACTGAGGGAACATTATCTGCGTTTGACAGTGCTTTCTTATCGATGAACTCTATGAGGGATCCACTGAATTTGGACCATCACCACCACCACTTGTCCGGGAATAAACTCGCGTCCACGCACCACACGGCACTTGCAATGGCTTCTAGCCTGCAGCCTTTACAGAGGTCTGTGGACTCCAAACACCGATCAGAAGTGCATACTGTCTCGGACACATCCAGTCCAGAGTCTGTAGGTAAGATCTGAGCCTCGGTGCGGATAGAATCAAGAGATGCGTTGCGGAGAAAGACGGACAATCTAATGATAACGTTAAACAAAAGATGGCCACCTCATCCATACCCGCAAAGAGAGTTTGGGGTGAAGAAAGTTGTAATATTGCAGTCGCGCAAATACAAGGAGCATTTCACATTGTTAAGGGGCGCCTATTGTTTGCGTGGTCTCCATTTAATGAGCTGCTTGGGAGGCAGCGCTTACACTTTGTTTCGCTCTTGAGAAATCTCGTTTTCTTCAAACTGTTGTAATCGTACTGTAATGTAGGCCTGTGTTCAAAAAGAAAAACCTTTAAAAGTGTTTGACAATAAATATCGTCCGGATTGAACGCTAGGCTGTATGGCATAAGATACACCATGTGAATGCTTTCCAAAAACGAATAAACTCCAACTAAAATTGAATACTGAAAGTAAACTATGAAATGATTTAATGTACAGTTGACCTAAACTCTTATTGTGTATTTATGTATTGGTTTTGTTTATACCAGTATCCGTGTTCGGATTTGTTTGTTTCCAATCAAACCCATATTTAGTCTTAATTAAGATGCCACCGATGATACTTACAGCTAGAGTTAACCAACACTGTTTGACCGAGCCTCTTGTTTATTTCCCACAGAGAAAGAAAAGGGCCAAAGTAAAAATGATGACTCTTCAGATGATCCTAAAAAGAAGCGACAGAGACGGCAGAGGACCCATTTCACCAGCCAGCAGTTGCAGGAACTAGAGGCCACGTTCCAGAGAAATCGCTATCCCGACATGTCCACAAGAGAGGAGATAGCTGTTTGGACCAACCTCACAGAGGCCCGCGTCAGGGTAAGCCCCAGGGAATATACAAACAACATTTATGTGTATAATTTGGGGTGATTTGTGTCAGTCTTGTTCAAGTCTTGCGCATGATTACGCACGGCCTAAAAAGTAGGCTAATTCCACTGCTGTTCAATGGAATAAATAAATAATCAGCTAATCGTTTGAACTATTTTTTAATTAAGCAAAGTTTGACTTTTAGGTTACAAAAGGTAAAAATAAAATTAGAAATGTACACTGTCTTTTGCCGTAATTTAGCCTACTAATTACTCTGCGTTGAAATAGAACAATTATTCACTTTTAGGACGTGGTAATGTGTCTTAACTTTCTTACATGCTTAGCTTTAAACTATCAAAGTAAATACATTAACTACCATTCTTGACTTTGACAAATTAATTAACATTTTGTTAGTTTTAGCGGAACGACTATAATAACGGGCTAATAAAGATGTTAACTGTTGGGGATATAGACATTAGTCGCTGACAGATACCTATCGTGTCACTACATTGGTGTGAAAGAGGTGCAAAGCTTGTATTTTACGTTTGTCACCCGTGTTGTGTAATTAAGGTCACCGTGATTGTCTAAGCTGGCGGTGGAATACACATCCGACACCACATTAAGATGTTCAAATGACAGTTAGGCTAGTCTTGATGTGTATTGAGATTCTACAGAAACCAAAACGGATAGCGCTGCATGAGATAGAGCCAGCCGAAGGTTACGACACCAATAGCTATAAAGGCACAACAAAAAGACACATTATATTAAGGAACCTTTTTCAATTGTGAAAATAAACTAAAGGAATAGTCATATGGTAGCCGTAGATCAAATAATACATTTTTTCGGAATAATTCATTCTATATTTGTATTTTATTTGACTTACATTGCAAAACAATTCATGTAACACGATATCATAAAACTATACAGCAGGCAACTGTAGCCTACTGATTTGCGCAAGTCTGTTTCACACAGATACAAAGCCTATGTCTCACATTTAAATTCCAAGCGAAATACTAATTTAACCTATCCTTTGTTGTAGGTGTGGTTCAAGAATCGGCGCGCAAAATGGAGGAAAAGGGAAAGAAATCAACAAGCCGAGCTATGCAAGAACGGCTTCGGTCCTCAATTCAACGGACTAATGCAACCTTACGACGACATGTACCCCAGCTACACCTACAACAATTGGGCCGCTAAAGGGCTAACTTCGGCCTCTTTGTCCACCAAAAGTTTTCCTTTTTTCAATTCCATGAACGTCAATCCCTTGTCATCGCAAACGATGTTTTCCCCTCCCAACTCTATCTCCTCTATGAGTATGACGTCCAGCATGGTACCGTCCGCGGTCACCGGTGTACCCGGCTCGAGCCTCAACAGCCTCAATAACTTGAACAACCTCAGCAACCCCTCTCTGAATTCGGGAGTTCCCACGCCGGCCTGCCCATACGCCCCGCCGACCCCTCCTTATGTGTACAGGGACACTTGTAACTCCAGTCTGGCTAGCCTGAGACTGAAAGCTAAGCAGCACTCGAGTTTTGGATATGCTAGTGTTCAGAACCCGGCCTCTAATCTGAGTGCCTGCCAATACGCTGTGGATAGACCAGTCTAATTCCTGAGAAAACACGAATCCCTAGACACCGGAACGAGACGCTACTTTTTCTTTCTTCTTTTTTTTCCAAAAGGGCACTAGAAGACTAAACCACTGAAACGAGCCGAACTCAGCCATGGAGTTTCAAACTTCAACGGAAGTAATTAGACGTTTTTACCTGATGAATATTTTGTTCTGCATCGGCTAGTGCAGAATACAGGATACTTTGTTTCCTATAAGCTTGTTTATTTTGAAGTTTCACATTTGGACTCAAAGGTTGTACATATCTAAATATCTCCTCCAGTTTATAGAAGCGAATGCTATAGCTCTCCTTTCCTCTCAAGGTTCAATTTAACAACGCATGTGGAAACCCCTAAAATGAATAATGTTTTGCTTGCAAACAAGGGAATGTACATACTAAACGCACTAGTTGTGTGTTTCTAACATATAAATTTATTATTAAGTGTCTGTGTGAACATCGATTTAGAATAGCAATCCTGGGTATTAAATGACGCATCAAATGTTCCTGCGAGATTGAATTGGTTTTTTTCTGTGTATACTATTTGGTACGGACTCTTGTTTCGTTTTTTTTTCAACATCAAAAAAATAAACTATTGTGTTTTATTTAATGGAAGTAAATATATTGTTCAAAAAGTTTTGTTTGCCATTTTTGTGCTGATCTAAGCTTACAAACAACAGAACTCAACTGCTGTTCGATTAGCCGCGGCTGAATTAACTACTAGGTCAAGAAAAGGTTTCTGCAACCAATACACATAATCACTAGACGAGACCAGCGGTCCACTGGCCGGTGAAGGCAAGATTTCCCGGCAGATTAACTGCTGAATACATGTCTGCCTTCTTAGCCAAGTGGAGTGATCGTTGATGCTTGAAATAACACTGGAATCAACAAACAAGAATTGGACCACACAACAAAGGCGCGAGCTTGTTAGCCTCACGCGCTGTAGAGTCTCGAGGCCTGATCGTGGACAACAGCAGAACAAAAAAGGCAACTGCACGTATTTCCAGGACACTAATTTAATAGCCCTTATGTTGATTTGTCTGAAGACACGCATTATAGACAACTTTGTTTGAATTCATAACACAGAAGAAAAAACTTTGAAGACAATATCAATCAACAAGATTACCATAGAAAAAAAGCATTTCCATAAATGTAACTAATACTTTAAAAACAATTGTAAGCAAAAACAAAAACACAAACAACATTAACAATAGAACGTTTGATTAATTAGCCTAACTATTCTCAGCGCCAATCACATTGTTATATTTCCCCCTCAAAAATCATTTTTTTTAAATTGTAAAATCGTTTAATTTATTTAACCGCTTTTAGAAAAGTCGGACATGTCTTGAATTTATAAACTATCTTAGTTTGATTCATAAATTAGAACAAACAAATAACTGGAGGTAGGTATGCAGCTTGACTTGGAGATGGAGGAGGTGGGTACGTGATCTCATGGCTGCAGGGTAGAGCTCATTTAAGGCAGCAGATGAAAAATGTACAGGCGACTTCACAGCAAGACAATCCACATCTAAACTCTTGGCACGAGGGTGGATGTATACATCGGAATACTTAAATTGATAAAGAGGCATCTATTTCAGGTAAACTTTCTTTGTTGTTTTGACCAAAATAGACAACTGTATGCTGAGGCAAAATAACTCTACGACGGGTACTTTGCCCACGTTATAATGTACTGTAGACCTAACAATAATATCTGGTTTATAAATGGGGATGACAAATTATCGATTGTTTTATCCAGATAAAAAGTGGATCCTTGCGGATCTCCACGCGCAGGATCATGGTTAGGGAACCTAAATGAGTAATGAAGGAGACCCCGGAAATGTATATGAAGTATATTTAACAAGAACTAATTCGAAGTTTTTCACAAAAATGCAAAGGATGTAAATGATAAATTTCAGATGTATGTGCTTCTGGTAACTTGAGGCAGTAATCGGCGGACCGGGACGCGTTCTGACAGGAGGGCGAATACTCAGTCTACGACTCAATACACATCCCAATCAACAACTGGGGGAGATGACCAGATGAGAGTCAGGGCTTCTGTCTCATTCGCCAAGAAACCGCTCAAGACTTCAGACTGCAGCTCCCCTCCTGCATGGACTGCCTGAAAGAAGGTAAGATATATATTTTAAAAGTTCAATAACAATATTTCAAAAGCTGATTTTGTGACCCCAAATGACAACACTTGAGGTTTAATTTGGTCAGTGTATAGCGAAATGAAATAGACGTTAACTCTATTCTTATTGATGACTTTTCTCACCTATTAGCATATATATACGTCAATAAAATCACATTAACTGTCCGCTTCCACCGGTAAATTCACATGCTAGGCCCATGCAAGAAGTTTTAGGCAGAGCGTGAAGGGCCCCAGTTGATTTGTGTTGCCTTGAGGTGAAAAGTCATTCCCTGGCGAGGTGGACAATCATCCTAGAGTAAACTGTGCTCATGTTATAGGAAGCCTTTGGTATTCTAAGAGCTCATCTCACAGTAATCCTAACCCTGCTATCGTCTCCTTCATATTTGCATAATTTTTGTTACCAACCTTTGAAATATTCATTACAAACAATTAGACTTCTACATGCCATCGGCTGGAACACATTGAAAATAACTTGGTTCCCCATTTTCATTTTGCTTCATGAATTGTTCTTATTATACTACACTATTTTTGTAAAGCGTGACAAAAGCGAGAATGTCTAACTTCTAACTAGGATAATTAATACGGAATCAATATTCCTGTCATGATGCGCCAAACGTGAGACGGTTTAGTGGTGGAATATTTTGTTATACTCCTGGTTGTATGCTTTCAAACCACATTCACACCTGGTACTAACCTACGTAAAAGGTCTGATAATAATTAAACCAAACAGATGATCTGTTTTGGTACATAGGTCTCCACTAGACAATGGATCTTGCATGTTAATTTAATGGAGATTATTGTTATGGATTATTGTCCCCATATTGTAACTAACAAACATTTATTTTTTTTATTAAACCTACAATTTGAAATGTATTTGTAACAGCGTTTCCAAATGACAGAAATGACGTAGACAAAGACATTGAAAATGTATTTGCTTGGCTCGCGTGTAACAAGAGAATTAGCAAGTGGGCGGAACACAAGCGGGGTTGGGTTTATGTGTGTTAAAATTCAATGAAAACTATAATTAAGTGTTGAAATAATGTCACAATCAATGCCACCTTTGCAATTATTGGTTCCGTGTGATGGTAGCACAGGGCAATTTTATTAGTTTTGTGAAGGCTAAATTACGCATTGCTCTATATAAGGTTATTGAAGGCCTAGCGGGTTCCTTTGATCAATGCGGCTGCTGAACCGTCTAAATGTTAAAACATGGAGAGCTGATTGTTAGTTATGTCTTTGGCATCCATACAATTTGAAAGTTGTGAAAAAACGTCAGTTAGTTTAGTTGGATGGAAAACTGTTGAAACTGTTATCATTTCTCGGGGGAAAAATAGATTTTTCGGTTAAATATCACTGTTGACGAAGGCAGAAGTGCAGAAGGTGTTGTAGTGGATAACAAAACGCGATTTATCCTCTGCTAAGTTTGACCATACCTCTTGTGGTCAGAGGGGGGTTTGGCCATGGACCAATCACAGCACAGGGGCCGCAGCACGAGGTTACATTGGCTGACCTGACACATTCTCACCCTCACCTACAGCTAGAGATACCCCCCCCCCACACACACACACACACATACACACACCTAACAAGACGAAGGCCTACACTCCTACACTCCGCCTCCACAGATTCCTCAGGCAAACTGCAATTACAAAAAAAATCGCTTCATCTTGATATTTTTTCAGGAATTGATTACTTTCTGTGTCAGTTGGTAGCTTTTCTTTGTTGGTGTGAACAACAACGTCTATGCACAGAAATATAATATGAGTCTTCCTCCACATCAGGACCACAACCTGCTTCAAGTTTTTTCACTGATTGGAACAAAAATTTAAGACAATGCATGTCTTAGATAATGAACAATGCAAACAATCGTAAACACACATCTAAAACTTGTATTCTCCTGCTAATGTGTGTGTGTGTTCATGCGTGTGTTAATGAGTTGTGTGAATGTGTGATTAAGTGTGTTTGTGTGAGACAGACACAGTATACTGTACGTGTTTGCTCACGAGAATGTGTGTGTATGTGTGTGCAGCTTCCTTTACCGCGAGCGGCACGTTTCTGGTCGCAGGCGATGCGGAGCGTGTGAAAGCAACTAACTGAGGGCAAACCTCATGACTCAGACACTTCCTGGTCTTTGAAGTCAAATTAAAGCAGGCCGAGAAAACACACATCTTAGATGTTTTCAGTTCAAATCAATTTCTACACTCCACGCACGCTAGTCCTACAGTTGAGTGTATCCAAAGGATTTGCTGGACGAAATTAATATTCCAGCAATAGCCAAACTAAAAAGATAATTCCGTAAATCGAATGAATAAACATGTTAATTAGACACGTCTTTTATGTTAAGGGTTCAATTGAGGTCTGTTCATTTGAACATAAGGTCTAAGCAGTAACTCACCGCTTAAGTTCTTATGGGGACATTCATATGACAGGATTCCAGAGAATGACATAATAGCCTATGACAGAAAAATTACGTTCAAACGAGTCTGTCATTCATGACAGCTTCTGTATGACCGTAAAACATTACAAACAGTGTAACAGCATCTACACAACTTCCTTTCTCCACGTCTGACATGCACGAACCAATAAATTTAGATGACAACTTCCTAATTCCGCAGTCACAAAGTTCAGAGCCATACTTCCATCCATATACCTTTGAAGATTGCATATCATCCAAAACTCTGATCCATGTACGTTTCGAACAGCAACCAAAAATATTTAACATGTCTTCTCATGTTAACCCAGCCAGACCAGAGCTCGGCCCGTGATGTGACTAATCATGTTCAGACACCTTTAGTTTACACTGTCTGCCGTCACACTGTCTGCAGTTTACACCGTCTGTGTCGTCCTACACTGGGTTTTTTCTGATGTCAACCGCTGGAAGGGCTTTATTGACGTTTAAGTCCTTTCTGACAGGCTGTCGCTGACACGCAGGGACAACAGACTTCCTCAAGCACTCCATCTCACATCAGGGCTTGCATCTTTTAGGGTTTTGCGTTACAAAACAACAGCAACATACGTGAAACAATCAATCTTTGTCGAAGATAAAATGTGATGATTCCGCCCCCATTTCGCATTTTATTTTTAAGTTGAAAAAAAGGCTGAAAAAGTTTTTGTCACCATTTTAACTGTATATGCGTGTGTACTTATTAAAATTAACAAGCTTCCACGCTAATTGCGCAAGACCATAACAGCATGACTGTACTCTGACACGCTTCACACAGTGCCCTCTGGAGGCTGGTTAGGGAGTCGTAGCATATCGTTAGACACGTCTAGTCCTCTTGTGAATTTTAAAAAGAATTATATCTCAGGCAGTTTGTATACGAGACCTATAATGCACACGAGATCCGTGGTCTAGATCACGTTCGGAATCCTGGCTCCGTCCCACAATCCTATCTGACTTGCCCTCGGGGATATAAAAGTGAATCACCAACCGTAGTATAAGCAATATAGTGGACACCATGCCTAGACGAAGAAACCATATCTCAGCCCAGCGACTAAAGGACACAGGGTAGGAAGCGACTTATTGGATAGAAGCCCACCCAGAAGTGACTTATATCCTCAGCCTATATATGTCGCAGATGGGAGAATCTCTGAGGGTTAATATAGGAAATCCACTAAGGTGTATTGATCTGTTGAAATATCCCCTCTGTCCCTGATCTCCACAGGATCTGGACGACCACAGGGGAGGTGGTGGGGGAAGATGCTTGGATCTCCTCTTTTTCCTTCTAGCTGGGAAGCCAAGCAGGCAAACCAATCTGCTTTCTACATGAGAGAATATAGGATAATACCTTAAAGTAGCACGCAGTGATAAGATACTGTTGTGATTCATGTATTTTCAGTTCAAAAGAGAGAATTAGATTTGATGAAGCTTTTGTACATAAAAAAATGTTTTCCATGTTGATAATAAAAAGGCACTGTCTGAATAGTATTCAGTCTGATTCTAATAAAAACATGTTTTGATCGAGTCTGTGATTGGTGAAAATGTTGTGTAGCAAGATGATTCACATGAATGCATTAAATCAATCTCTCAAATTCAGTGTTGACATATTACTTTAAATTAGTATGCATTATGTATTTTATACATAGTAAATTATGTATAGTACATTCAATGATTAAATATGACTGTAATCTACAAAGCAAGAACCAGGCAAAGCATTCTTATGACAGTAAGCGTGACCTTGTTTGTGTTATTGAGGAAGAAATTACTTTATGACATCATCAAACAATGGAGTCCATTGGAAATGAAAAGAACATTATGACATCATCAAACAGGCTTGTAACAATGGAGTTTATTGGAAATGACCCGAACAGCATGACATCACAAAACAATGCCGTTTCTGATTGGTCCCACGTCTACCAGATCAGGTTCAGAGAATGCATAATGTTCCTAGTCGTTTGTGCCCAACATCAGACAACCATACCCCGTGGCACCAGGTCTTCTGCAGGTTGATATCTCCTCCATATGAATGAAAAGCCATCAGCTATGGGCCAAAGCCCTGAGCAGAGCTGAATCCTCTCACTTGTTAGCCATGAAATTGCTCCTGTTTATGAGCCACAGCGCATAGAAGCAAGGAGGAGAGAAAGCTGCAGGTGGAGATTACAAGCCTGTAAATGTTCCTCACGCTGGCTCGCATGTCTGTACAACCACCCCACACTCACCTGCTTTCGTCCAGCCTGTTTTAATCTTTAATAAGGCAGACATGCACAAATGCGCTCTCAGTCTAATAAACTCTGGAAAGCAATCTGCCGCCCGCTTCCTTTCCCCCCCCCCCCTCCACCCCCTCCACCCTCTCCACCCCCCGAACCCTCCCCTCATTACTGGGCACGGTGGGAGAACGATGGGTCTCACTGCTGTAATCCTGGCTGGAAGACATCTCGCCATCATTAATGAGATGGATGGAACGGTAAGACAAGACACACACGCGCACACACATACACACACGCACGCACATACACGCACATACACACACATACAAGCGCACGCACATATATACACTCTCTCACACACACAAACTCATATATCTATTCAAACGCTCTCTCTCCCTCTCACACACACTCACGTATACACAAACACACACACCCATAGAACGGAACAGGACACTGATATGACAGCCCACTACAGATAAAGGCTTTTGGCTTCGCTGCAGGGGATACGGACTCCCGGACTCCCTCCAACAGACAGCAGCTCCCGATCAAGCGGATGTTTGTGTCAGTCATGTCGACAGTGAAAAGGGAGGAGTCAGGAAATCAAATGGTCCTTGATTCATTTGACAGAATGTTGAGGGGATGTATTCTGAAGCATAACAAACGAGTCGATCGGATCTGAACTGACCATTGTGACGTCATCAAGCGGTAGTTTCTAATTCGTTAGTCTGCCATGAGGGACACAATGGGTCACCTTTTGACCTTGTCAAAGTTGTTTTTAGAAAGAGGAGCAGAGTTTGGGAGCATTTATAAAAGACTGGCTTCTTATCATATCTTGGCAATACATTCTGGGATGCAGTAAGAGCTATTTCCTGTATGGATGACCAATGGTATGGTCTTGAAGACGTCACTAATATAACGTTTGGGACAATGGTCTGCAGTCACCTAATTAGTCCTCATCAGGATATTTAGTTGATGGTTCTTGCCACAAGAGGGCAGCAAAACTAATCAAACCAATTAAAACAGTTTTTGTGTCAGACTGGTAACTGCACCTCACATTTAAATACCATTTTAATACAAAAAGACTATAGGTTAAGGAGCAAAAGTAAAAAGTTGAGAGAAATAAATAGTGAGGTAGGCCTACTGATACCGAAAAAATCGACTTAAGTACAATAACCAAGTATTTGTACTTTTTTACTTCCCATCTCTGCCTGCCTCATCTGACATGACCTAAATATTTGAAATGTATAGGGTTTATCTAGGGTCAATGAGTCGGCAAATGTATTTTATCCTTCATGAACCGGTACATTATATTTCCACTTCCCAAACCACAACACTGTGACAGCAGCTGGTGTCCGATGATTGAAGCAATGACCTTGTTCACTCACACATCAGAGACAGATTGAAAATGTCACACATATCAAGTATTATCGCTCTTATACGACTCAGACCAGTGTTTACTGAAAGGGAAATTATTTTGCGAAAGAAGATAGCTTATTATATCTAATATAAAAGGTAAATATTTGCAATCCAATATGTTTGGGTCAGTGCGTCGACACCGGCGAGCGGAAAAGACGTTTTAGCGTTGTATGACAGTTCAGTTCTCGGTAAATCTCACCAGATGTCGCTGCACAAGAGCGCATCAATTCGACCACGGACGTGGCTCGCGAGACATCCGTACAGCAACTAAGCAACATGACAACTGGAACGCGACGAAGTAAACTATCATCGCCAAAGAAAACGCATAAGCGATATCTGGACAAATCATGGAGTCGGACGTCAATTTAATGAAACGGAGAACACGTAATGGACAATAACCTTCGTTCAGAATTGCTCGAAAAATCATCCAGTAATATTTCCCTGAAGTTGTAAATAGTTTGGTGGAGTTAATAATAACACAATCACTGCTAGTTTAATACGTTTATTATGTCCTTCGGAGTGCTTCAACGCAGTAAAACGCATACTTTCCTGTTATTCAAATAGTGATCGCATGGTGACAGAAGCGATCACCCCACGCAAGATAAACTCATGATTATGTGTAACATCTGGCCTGTTCAAAGGGTGTAAATTGAAGTAATAACAAGAGGTAATAACTGCAGTCATTTCCATGCATGCAAATGCATTGCAAATACTTATTTAAATTGTAAAACAAGGTAGAAGTCGGATCAGGAACTTAACCTTGCAGGGGTTAAAATGTTGCTTTGAGCGTTGATTTCTCTAAATAATCTCTGTACAACCCCCCCAGAATATCATCAGGACGCTTCAGAACTGGAGCGTGCCAGCGTCTGTGTGAAGAAATGAGGGAATAACAGACATGTGCAAATGTCTGTTATTCCCCCAGTAGCTCTTCTGATCATTTGCCATGGACCATGTCAGAGAGGGAGAGCTAGGAGGAGAGAGGTGGAGAGAGGAGGAACGTGAGAGAGGTGGGGAGAGAGAGATAGGGGGAAAGAGGAAGAGAGAGGGGAGAGAGAAGGGAGGGATGGGGGGTGCTGGAGGGGAGGGGAGGGCTGAGGATAGAACGATGAAGCATAATGTGACCTCACATCCCATTAAATTATATTTCCTGTTCTCTCTTGTGGCCTTGTCTTTTAGTGCGCACACAATGTGTGTACGTGTGTGTGTGTACGTGTGTGTGTCAGCCAGCATGTTTCTCAACCTGACTGTCTGTATGTATGTGTCTCACTGTGATTTTATCTTTCAGTCTGTTGGTCTATGTGTCTGGCTAACATACGGCACCTGTAAACACAACAATTGACTTCCTGTCTGCCAAGAGAGCAGCCAATAGCGTTGTGCTCAGTCTCCATTAAAGAAAAGTACACGTTTCGTAATGATCCAATGTGGGGTCCTGACAGGTATTGAACCACATGCATTGGCATCCACATGGTATTTTTTCTAACATTCAAGGACTTGAATACAAACAGGTGGTCGGGGGGGGAAAAAGGGAGAAAAAAGCTGATAGAATCATACCATCAGTCAAAGGTGAAATTGTTTTGTAATGCATCTTCTGATGTTCCTAGCTAGCTTTTTGATTGGCAGGTCCAGCTGTAGTAATAGTAGGACCTAAACCAATCAGATGAGTATAAAATGTGTGCTTAAAGACTGTGTGGTGTTTGCTGAAGAGAGGAGCTGAAAAGTTTCAGCCCAAATCTGGTGAGAGCAGCTTTTACTTCAGTATCTAGGTGAAAGGTGGATTATGACAGAGCTGACACCTGCAACATATTTGAAGGCAAGGTGAAACTGCACAAGCAACTTCTGATGATCTGATAATTACTTTAACTCACAATTATCTTCTGAACAATACTGGGAAACATATTATTCACAACTAGGTGTAGGGTGGACATCTTCAGGTCAAAACAACATCTTTCTGATGTAGAATATCAGTCCCTTAGAATACTAAGGTTCACATTCTGAATTCTACAAGAGACAAGTGCCAAAACATCTGTGTATCAAGATCAATGTAAATGTTCTCACATGTTAGCAGGGGGTGCATTTCAGGACAGGACTGTATTGTGTCTTGCCAATAAATGCACCCCCTTGCTGACTATGACTGGGAAGGTGTGCCGTTTGCATGAAACTTACTCTGGTAAGTAGTCCCTTCAAAGTAGAGTAAAAGTCATTTTATGTTGGACTATACTGAACCTAAAATACATGGGGGGGGGGGGGGGGGGGGGGGGGGGCATTTTGAGTCAGGGTTGTACTGTGTCTTGCCAAGAGATAGTGACAGCAAACAGTTTCGCACTTGATCAAATTCCAGATTTCTGCTTTTGTTTATTTTTTACTTTATCTAGACCTGTGTGTTTCGCTGGGGCATTGATAGTCATAAAGCCCCACAAAAGCATAGGCCCATTCATTCAATTCATATCTTCTTTGTTCTTCCAAGAGTGATAGGCACAATACACTATTAGGCTAGAGAAACTCCCCCTGCCTTAACCACTATACATTTCAGGGACGCAAGTTTGATATCATCTTTAGCAGGGATATCAATAGCTATTAACATTCAATTGAGATTGAATTTCAACAGGCAAATACTGCTTTATGAGTTTCATTTAATGTCGTTTTTTAATGTTTCAGTTCAGATAAGAGGATGTGTATGCTTATCATTTAGATCTTTTCTTTAGTTTTGTAATGTTTTCTTAGTCTACCTCAATTCTGACTCGTGTGCCAAGTCCCGACCCCTGGACCTCAGCGTGCATGTTGCAGCAGCTATTTGGCAAAAGAACAGGCATATGTTTGTGATTTTGCATTTTTCAAACTGCTCTGATTTTGTGTTGATTGGGTTTCTGCTTTTAGTTTCTTGGTTTTTCAGGGAGTTTTTCCTTGTCTTCTTTGAGATGTTAGGTTGGACGAGGGGCAGTTCTATGGGCATATGTCAAGCCCTCAGTGACTTTAGTTGTAAAAAGGGCTATACAAATAAACGTAGATTTTCCGAGGATTATGAATCTAAACTAATAAACAAATTAAGTTGATTGTAAAAGCTCAGACTTGAAATTTTACTGGGGCACAACAGTCTTATAGTGGGTCTCGTACCCCAGTAAAAATGGTCTAACGACGCCCGTGAGTGTTTCGTCACCCAATGTCCCTGCTTGCAACACAGACCAGAAATGACTGGATCTGAAAGCTTTAGGACCCGGAAACCACCTTCTAAACGAAGAGGGCGTGTGTATAGCAACCGGCTCGAGTTGGAAGCCATACAGCCGGGCGTTCGCGTATAATTGCGAGCTACTGACAACTCCAAGAGCAATGCGAGACCAGGGGTGTAGCTGAGACAAAGCGGAACCCAGTTTTTAAAAATCACCTCATTAGAATATTACTGTCTATTCGTTTACAGGGAAGCACGCAGCTAATATGTCGGTGCTGGCTTTGCAAGAGTATGAATTTGAGAGACAGTTCAACGAGGACGAAGCCATCCGATGGATGCAAGAAAACTGGTACGTTCAATAAAGATATGAATGAGCCTACTGTTAATGTAAGTTACGGATATATGTAGGTCGACATATGCTCCATGTTCCCGGCAATTCAAGTCAGGTAAGAGAATCTGAATTCAAAATAGAAATCAATGAGACTTCATCAAAGCTGCATGAATTCAGCCCGGATCCTAATACAATCCCTTCTCACATGCAAGATAACCTACCGTTCGCTGGTCATCCGCAAATACGAGGCTGTGCTCATTCGAATGAAACTGCCCATGCAGTAGTTAGAATCTAAGAATGTAGTGTTCGTTATTCAGCCAATTATGCAGTCCATTTTACTATAAGCCTACATCTTGTTCTTTGAATCCAGTCGGTTTAACATATTTGGGTTGTTCTCAGTAAATCAGGAAAATATGCCCTACAGGTTAGAAAGATGTGTGTTTATTTTTGGCGTAACTGATTATGTCAGATCATTAAGGTGGTGTTGCAGGATAGGCTAGTCTACCGTTATCTGTCTCCGCGATGACGTGAGAATTTCTCGCGTTGATCTCTATCCACAGGGCCGTGTGGTTACTGTTATGAATGAAGAGGAACATTGGCAGGCAGTAAGAACCACTGATGTGCATCTTGTCAATCGTCTGTTGTGCTCTATTAAGTCATTAAGGCCACACAAAACCTCCCGTAAATCGTCACTGACGTCTTCCTAGAAGAGTAAAATAAAAAAAACTTACCAAGTCGGTCGTTAGCAGTCAATGTCCTTATAATCACCAGCCGGAGCTTAAAGAGGTTATTAGCAATTTCCGGAAACTGCTACTTAACGGTTACTTTAACTGAGTTTGTCATCACTACAAGCATAGGCCTAAGACCATGACCATCGACTCAGTCATTTATTCCATTGATGGTAAACAACGCCTGTCATTGATAGCATACAACGGTTGATTTGAAACAGTCGTTACTTTATAAAGAAATTGAGAAACTACACGGAACAGTATAATCACTGTCCACCATATATGTAACCGTTATGAAATAAGAGGGTTCTCAGTTGTCCATGGGGAAGAACTTGAACTTTTAATGTAGGCTAATTATCCATGTATAACCAATAGAATACGATTGTATGCAAAACGACAAACAGAAATATTTAAAAGAGCAACGTCTTTGTCCGGAGCTTATCTGCACTTCAATGCTTGACCACTGTGCTGTACCTATCTATAGTAGAATGTTGTTTAATGTTCAACATACTTTTTATCTATTGACGTGCTGGACCGCGTGGAAGCATTTTGCGGGAGCTGTCCAGATCTTGGTACTGACCACTGACCAATCAAATTTATCTTATGATGTCTGCTGACAGAGCTTTAGCCAATCACAGTGCCGTTGACCTGCACAGTGTCCTCGCCTTAGCAGTGTGGAATGTCAGACACAACTCAGGCTTCAGAGGGAAGAATGACCACCACATTCATTTTTCCTTGTTTTGAACTTATAACGTAGGCAATTTAAAGATTTACTCAAAAGTAATTTATCACGGAGTGAATTTGAATCATGATGAATGTGTATCAAGTATCAAGATTAAGTAATAATATACACATTTGTATGTATTTTTGAACGTTGGATCAAAGTAAGCTTAGTTTGTACAGACCGTCTTCAGTTTAAACACCTTAGCCATCGTTTTTACCACACAAAACAACAATTTTGTCCACACCTTTTTCGGTCAAACTGTGTTGTGCATTGTGGAATTCAGTTCAGTGAGAGATTCCCTCTGCCAGTTGCCCTCAAATCGAAATAGAAAGGTGCATCTAAGTTGACAAACCTCTTTAAGAGTCTGAGGTCAGGTGATAAGCCGTACAGGGTTTAGAGGTAACGATTTGTACAACGTCACGCAAATCACCTTTTTTTATAACAGGCTTTTAATACAGAGATCATTAGAGTGTTGCTACCATGTTTTAAATAATTGACGTTTTCTCGTGTTTTAAAAAATAAACCAACTGTGAAATGGTTTATTAACTGCAGTCGTAGTTTCTTTCGTAAATAGCTTCCTGTCTGTCAAGACCCAAGGATGAATATTGTGTAGATTTTAGCTAAAGCCCCAAGCTAGGGGATGGTGTGTTTAACAACGAATAACTTGCCTCCCAAGATACGCCCTTGCTTTGAGGTTTATGTTGCAAGCTGAGGTTGCATCACTGGTGGGGTATTTTCAGCGGCAGCTTAAGGCAAAACCACGAAAACTAACATTGTACTGCCAAGCTCGGTATTTGGTATGTACTAAACATATAGTTGCCTTATGCTCCCGCAAGACAGCGCTTAATGAAGGAGCTGCTTAATGAGGGAATAAGCAATGCTCACATCAGCGTCATCGTAACCTACATCATCTCCCCGAGGAGACAAACTCCCAGTCATGTCTTTGGTCTCCAGAGAAGGTGACACCAAAGACATCGTGCGCATGAAGATTTTAAGGTACAACTAGGGCATGTTGTTGTGTACCCATGACAGTTTACACTTCTCGCTTGCTGCCTTTGCATCAAAGTGAGAGAGGGTCTCGGTGTCCCAGACAACCTTCTGGCAGCCCGCCACAAAGATACAAATATTTAACCTGCTGAGTCATTCTCTGTTTCCAGTGGCATCACCATGGCACAGACTCAAGGTGGTTTGCTTTGATTCAGTTACAACTCAACAAGACAGGACAGTGACTCACGAGCCAAGTAGACCACCGTCATTCTGCAAAAGATGCCAGGCAATCCATGCGGGTCAAAGCCAGGGGGTTTTCTAGCGCCAACGGATACTTCGCCGAACCGCTTCAGTGAAAACGTTCATATTGTTATTTCAATCGATCCCTGTCCTCATCAGAAGCTTCTGAAGCTCACAGTAAGATGACTCCAGTCTCCTCCAGTGTCGGGTTACCCGTTTAGGCCTCTTACTCTGGTTCCTCAGCTCTTTGTTTCCCTGCCAGAGGCACCATACAGTCTGGATCTTGCCAGGGATGTAGATCACACACACAGGTTTCGTGTGTTTGCGTTTAATAACAATGTTGATATGCTGTTGTCCTTCTTTGACCTTTTCAACCAAGTGGTTCCACAATACAGCTGTTCCCTGTGACTTGCTGGCTACAGTCCAGGGTGTACCCCGCCTATGGCCCCAAGTTACTGGGTTAGGCAAATGGGAACAAGCGACACTGCAATCCCTCCCAGGGATTGGCAGTAGAAAATGTATGCATGTATGTATGGTTCCATACAGCCGTTCCCTCTTTAGTCAAACATCAACTCTTGTCGTAGTAATCCGAAAAGTGTTTGAATTTGACCCGTATTTCTCGATGGTTCTGGGCAAAGTTGCTCCTCGTTAGTCGTGATGGACACTTATCGCAGTGATGGATCGCTTTGCTGCCTTTTTGGAGATGAACAGGAAGTAGTGATTATGATTGATCCTGATTGCCTCAACCCGGAGGGACGCCTTTTTCTCTTGGCTGTCTAGTTTGCTCTCCATCTCTGGCACAATTAACGTAATAAACATGGATATTATTTAGCAGACGTTTTCATCCGAAGAGACGTAAATCAGGGGATTCGAACCCGCAACCCTTTGATCTGCAGTTTAACGCTCCACCACTGTGCTGGACCCAGGCAATAGGGATGTCGTTTGGCTCAGCGTCAAGGTATTATGGGAGCAAACTCTTTTCAAATACCTCTGTGATGGATCTTATCTCGACTTTCACAGCTCTCAACTAGGGATGTTAAATATGCAGAGTTAAAAGAACATTTGGTGCAAAAGTATCATGAGAGTAGCTCACGTGTTCTGTCGCTAAAGGACTGGGAACTTATTTGATTGTGCCTTCATGACATCCACAGCCATTACTATTCTCTCTCAACATCTCTAAATGTTTATCTAAATAAGCTTTTGCACCAACCTCTCGTTTAGCCTACATCAATCAGTTGTATGCCAAATTGTGTTATGTAGACTATTATATTAGACTTTTTATATTAAATGATGAAAATGTATATATATATATAATATATATATATATAAATAAATATATAAAGTCTATATGTTAGCTACTAACACATCTACTGATGAACCAATGTCATCTAACGTAAACTATTGTATTGGGCTGGAGGCAGATTCTTCTGGAGCCAGTAAACTGGTATATGCATGTCTTATTGATATCTTATTTATATGTCTCCCTCGTCTAGCCGTTTCCTCCCCAGTCTAAAGTTTAGTCAGTGTAGCAGGTTGCTCTGAGGGTAACTGGAGCCTGATGCTTGTGTGTAACTGTGTAGTGTCCTGGCCTCAAACCAGGGCAGCTCCAGACATACACACACACAAGCATATACACACACAATCACACAAACACACACAAGCATATACACACACAATCACACAAACACACAGACACATACACACAAGCGCACAGAAACATAAGCACACAGACAGAGACACAAGAACACAGACACACACAAACACAAGAACACAGACACACACAAACACAAGAACACAGACACACACACACAGACACAAACAAGAACATACACACAAGCACACAGACATAAGCACGTACACACACACAAACACTCACACACACACGCACACACACACGGATACAAGAACACACAGACATACACACACACACACACACACACACACATAGCCTCATCCTCACACTGCAAAGTCAGGGTTACGTAATGGATGAAGTCTCCTGCTCCAACTAATACAGATCCAAGTTACACAGCAGGTTAGCTAGAGGCTTTATCCAGCACAGGCACAGTGGGGGAGGGGCAGACAGTGGGGGAGGGGCAGGGCAGAGCAGGGGGGATCAGCCTCTTACACTACCCGTAAGTGGTTCCCTAACCCACGGGAATGTCCTTAACACCTCGCCCTCACAGGGGACTGCAGGAGCGCAGCTCCTTCGTAAGTAGCGTCAGAAAAGGAAGGTTGGGTCCTCATTTGCGTGATGAAGGACGAGGGTGAGGGTACGGCTGAGTCAGGGTGTGGGAAGGACAGGGGAGGGTTAGGGTGGATGTGGTTAGGGTTAGGACTGTGGTAGAGTTAGGGTGGAGGTAGTGATGTGGTAGGGTTAGGGTGGATGTGGTGAGGATTAGGACTGTGGTAGAGTTAGGGTGGAGGTAGTTAAGGTGGAGGTAGTGATGTGGTAGAGTTATGGTGGAGGTGGTTAGGGTTAGGACTGTGGTAGAGTTAGGGTGGAGGTAGTTAGGGTGGAGTTAGTGATGTGGTAGAGTTATGGTGGAGGTGGTTAGGGTTAGGACTGTGGTAGAATTAGGGTGGAGGTAGTTAGGGTGGAGGTAGTGATGTGGTTAGGGTTAGGACTGTGGTTAGGGTGGATGTGGTTAGGGTTGGGACTGTGGTTAGGGTGGATGTGGTTAGGTTTAGGACTGTGGTAGAGTTAGGGTGGAGGTAGTTAGGGTGGAGGTAGTGATGTGGTTAGGGTTAGGACTGTGGTTAGGGTGGAGGTGGTTAGGGTTGGGACTGTAGTAGAGTTAGGGTGGAGGTAGTGATGTGATAGGGTTAGGACTGTGGTAGTGTTAGGGTGTGGGTAGTGATGTGGTGGAGTTAGGGTGGAGGAAGAGATGTGGTAAAGGGTGGATCCGTGGTAGGATATCAGTAGGACTATTGTATCTGAGTTTAGTGTTCAGTTCAAGGTCAGAAAGGTTGATGGCAATAGTACAGTTAACTTTAGCTGCTATTTTCATGCTGATAGTTACGAGCAGGTTGTTTTACAGTAACGCTCTCATAGTCCCCAGTCTCTCGCCCTTGATTATAAATCGTGTCCTTTTAAACGTGGACCCAGCTCCCTGTGTTTGGCAGGGTGGCCTGATGCATGATGCAGACACAGGACAGAGAGAGGACACCCGGACATGGGCTCTCTCGCCCAATCACCAAGCATTAGATCAGCTCTGCTGTTTGCTTAGCTTCATCCCTGTAGCTTTAGACTCTGATTCTTAGCTTCGTACACTCGTCCCCCCGTGTTCAGAGACTCAGCCTGAATAAGCACTAGCGTGAGCGGTGACAGAAAGGCCATGAGTGCCCTTCCACACAGAATCTCTCAATGCTCCAGATTTCTGGTTCCAAATGTATGTACTGTTCACAGGGAGAGAAAAAAAATCACCTTTTCAAGCTTTTTAAGATGTTAATGTTCAGTTGCGTTGTGCTAAATGTGCAGATTAGTTGTTGTTTTTTTGGTAGCAAATCATAACAGTGGGAATTGGAAGGCGAGAAGAAAGTATTAGCTGATTCTGTCACCTGCAGTACAAACAGCAGCTTTAAACTACAGTGTTATACACTGATGCTGCATCAGCTCTGTTCTACAGAAACGTCTTTACCAGACTGCTCTCTCTCTCTCTCTCTCTCACTCTCTCACTCTCTCACTCTCTCACTCTCTCACTCTCTCACTCTCTCACTCTCTCACTCTCTCACTCTGCCCCTTTCGGTCCTGCCAATCACGGTACAGGATGCTGTCTCAGTTCCCCGCTTCAGCATTTCCTGTTTGTTTTTCTCCCAAGTTAAACTTGGGAGACTTCTTGACTGCAACCAAAATACTCATCTAAATATATCCTGTTTTAAATGGCTTTTTGGCTCCTTACTGTCTAATGGGAGTTCAAAAAACAATTGAATACGATGAACAAAAGAAGCAACTGTCAACAAATCCAGACGAATACATTCAGGTAGATACTAGTGAGATGAGAAATCCTGGTGGGTGTCAACTCAGTTCTCATGACCAGACTTTCACTCGCTGAGAGGAATGCGTCACTCTGATGTCAGTAATCCATGATGATTCATCGTATGCACCTTTCACACCAGGAACCAGGTAGTTACTAAGGTATTTTTAAAGTGTCAATGCCCTTAATTTGACTCATTTATACCGAATCTACAACACAAACGAATACTGTGTCATCCTTGGTTGTAGATCGACTCAACATGAATGTTTGGACAGAATTAGACACGTGGTTTTGTACCGCAAACCTATGAAAACCTGTGGTTGTTAGTCTAGTGGAGTGCCTGGGACTGTGGAGTTATACAGTATATACCATGCCGAACGAGCTCAACGTGAAGGAACACAAACAGCCGCTGCTACAGCTGAACCACCGACTCTTAATCCTCTCCGCCACAGAAAAGAGACTGGAAACAGCGGAGAGCTGATGTGAATTCACACTGACGTGTCAAATGCATTCCTGTTACTGGAAGGAGAGCGTAGCCCACAGCTGCTAAGAGAGCCCTCTGCTTAGATTGTCAGCTTTGACCGTGCCCTACATTTGTTTTGACCTTAGAAGCGTTTGTTTTGTTTCTGGTTCAGCTACTCATTTTATATTATGGCAAATCATAGACGGTGCTCCTCTATGTTTCCCTATTCTAACAGGGAATAGCAAATATAGTTATTTTTTTGTTGGGTATGGTTAGTAATCATGTACTCTGACCTATTTGACTATTTGTATCTACTGTTGTTAGGCGGAACAATGTGGAATCATCATTGTTGGCCGCAGATTGACATGACCTTTGACCTTTCTTAGCGTTGAAGACAGGGTGTGAGGAATTCTGGGATTGCTGCTCATCAGGAAACCGCTTGTCTTTGCCTGGGCTTTGTAGCCTACAGCTCGACACATCTCCATTCTTCTCCTCTGCTTGTTTTGCAAGGCAAACAACGATGTCATTCTGCGGTGCAAACCCAGTTGCCGTTGTGTGAAAGCAGCTTTTTTTATATAACTTTGACTGTACTGCTTTGTCCTTTGTGCTACGGAGGTGGCTTAAATCAGTTCACAAGCTAGCAGCAAGCTCAGATGGATGGCATGTTCTGTCTCTAGGGCACAAAGAACGACCTTTGTCAACGACCGAAAATGCCCTCTTAGGGATATTTGAACAGCATTAATGTTATGGAAGTAGGAAAGTGTCCTGCCACCAAAGACATTATTCCAGCAAAGAATAACACTCTACTGTTGTCTTTTTAAATTATTGATGGTTTGTTATTGATTTCTAAAAATCCTTACAAGGAGTAAACTGTGGTCTAATTAAGACCCCAAACGCCCTGACACAGAGAAACAGAAAAGATCCATCATTCTGCTTAAGACGTGAGTAGATATTAACATTATTAGGGGGGCAAATTCCGTTTCTTTCGTGGTTTTAGGTCCTATAACAGTATCGGTGGCACTATTACATGGTTTAAAGGTAGCTCTTTCATTACTGTGACAACATTAAGATGATGATTCACCTGAAAACAGTTTTAGCTGTTTGTCCCTTCCAGTCAAAATAATGCACACTACGTGAGGCCAAGAAACACACTTAGTCAGCAACATAAATCAAGAAATAGTGCTGTTTCCAACATATGGGAGCTGAGGATGCAGAATGGATGGGAAACTGTCGCTATTTACATTCTTAAGACTCTGAGGAATATAGCTAACATATGGCTCTGGTTTTCTCACGGTTACTAGTTAATAAAATGTCGGATCATTCTAGAAAATGTCTTTCTCATTTCTCATCAATGTCATTATAGAAACTTTCAGAGAAGGGTTGTGCTCTGGCCTCCCTACCATTTAAACTGATTTCCCTCCAATATGAAAACTGCTGGGCCAATCAAAACAGTTTATCTGAGGGAAAGGGGTTGGGTTTACGTAACATGATGGCTATATACAGAGTGATTTAGTCCGTTTGCTTTTTAAAATATATTATTTTCATGACCTGATGCAGAACTCATAGTATAAGCAATGTTAACGAATGTTAAGATCTGGAAATCCTTGTTAGCACCACTTAGTATCCATTGTTAGCGATGCGTCTGCGATGTGATTGATGAGTTCTGTTCACCCTGCGGACTTTCAGCCCTCCCTCCTCCTACCCAGAATCCAGTTCTTCCAGTCAGACTAATTCCCGTTCCAAATATTTTGTAGAAGACAAGCCAGGTGGGGTTCCACATTCCGTCTAGAACTCCAAGCGGCGTTACAAAGAGGTGAACCATCTATGGAAATTTCACAGAATTATGATGACACATGCTCGCAAGTACGGACACACAGAAAATGTTGATGCCAGAAGGAACGCGAATGAATCAGGTTGAATCATGAATGAGGTTTTAACTTGGATCCAGAATCAAGCTGCGGTACACAGGTCTTCCACAGTGCTCCAAGGTCTAACATTGTATCAACCATGTAGCAATAATGTCAGCTATATTTCCTCAGATTTGGTTCAAATCCCCTCAGATGACAAGGTAATAGCTGATCCACCCATTGTGATGAAGTGCTTTTGCCTTCGGGTCAATGTGACCCATTGTTGTGGTACAAAAGGTGAATCACAATGACCCAAAGACAGCACAAGGGCTAACAGAAGCACGTAGGAAATGCAATTTCTTCCACCACCACCACCACCGCCGATACGCACACACCCACACAAACCCTCAGCCCTAATCAGTGATGTGAAACTTCGGTCGGTTCTGTGTTTGCAGGAAGAAGTCCTTCCTGTTCTCAGCGCTCTACGCTGCTTGCATACTGGGTGGGCGTCATGTCATGAAACAGAGGGAGAAGTTTGAGCTGAGAAAACCGCTAGTGCTCTGGTCTCTTACCCTCGCTGTCTTCAGGTAAACACCTCACACACACCCCCTCACTGTCTTCAGGTAAACACCTCACACACACTCACACACACCCCCTCACTGTCTTCAGGTTAACACCTCACACACACCTCACACACACCTCACACACACGTCACACACACCGCCTGCTGCTTGGTCGCTTCCCTTGCCTCTCTTTTCAGGAAACACCTTCCACACCACACCCCCACGTTTCAGGTAAACCACCTCACACACCCTCCCCAACTCGCTTTTCGTAGGTTAAACCACTCACACACTAGCCTCACACCCTCCTCGCCTGTCTTCAGGTAGACACACCCACACAGACACCCCCACTGTCTTCAGGTAAACACCTCACACACCTCCCCTCGCTGTCGTCAGGTAAACACCTCACACACACCTCACACCCCTCCTCGCTGTCTTCAGGTAAACACCTCACACACACACCTCCACTGTCTTCAGGTAAACACCTCACACACACACAAACACTATCACATCCAGTCCGCTTTTTTATGTTGTTTTTTTATCTCGTTTTGTTCTGATTAGTTGCCCTGGTTTACTTGTCAGATTCCTTGTGTGTGTGCATACTTGGCCAGTTAAGCTGATTTTGATCCGAACTCAAATCATCATGTCCTTGTCCTACCTGCATCATGGCAGGAGTCTAGGGAATCAGTTTTGCGCCGATGAAGATAAAGAGTTGATCCAAAGCAGTCAGTTCTGCTGAGAGAGACATGTCCAGTCCTCCGGCACTGCCCAGACTGTTCTGACTGTGTCTCTTCTTCTCGTCTTGCTGCAGTATATTTGGTGCTGTACGAACCGGGAGCTACATGACGTACATCCTGATGACCAAAGGGCTCAAGCAGTCCG
Source organism: Plecoglossus altivelis (assembly GCA_036571765.1). Lineage (NCBI taxonomy): Eukaryota > Metazoa > Chordata > Actinopteri > Osmeriformes > Plecoglossidae > Plecoglossus > Plecoglossus altivelis. The sequence goes on from BROE01000006.1 coordinate 1,916,568, forward strand.
TGTGCGACCAGAGTTTCTACAACGGGCCGGTCAGCAAATTCTGGGCGTACGCTTTTGTTCTCAGTAAAGCGCCAGAACTGGGTAAGGTGATCGGACACCGGATGTTATTTGAGTTGTTAGTTTGTTTGTATTGCAAGTGCCTTTTCAAAGGGGGGCGGGGGGGTGATAGGGTATGTGGGAAGTGCTTTGGTGTCATTTTCTACAGAGGTTACCTGTAACCATAGCATCATCTAAGCGTATCAGGAACATCGTGTTAGCTACACCTATTAAATAATTCCGCAGCGTATCGTAATGAGCCTGTAACATATGCGAAAATGCAGACAGATAAAACCTCAATACCGATCAGTGATCTCATCGCCCAATGTCTGAGATAATTAAAAATGCCTGGGAGACGTGAGACGTTACTTTAGAAATGCCACAGTCTGTTACGCACTCAGATTTCGACGACAGACGACAGGTTAGACCGTCTTCTGGGAAACGGCTGCTTTCGTCATCCCCAGTCGGGTCTCTTGGCTCTATCCCAGCGTCTGGTTTTCTTTCTTTTTTTCGTGAGTCTGAGAATCCATTTTCTGCCCTTGTGGTCCTATTGTGTTTGCCCAGCTCTGCGGTTACTGGGTCTCCACACCCTGTCAGGTCAGGGTACGAGCCCAGTGCAGGAGTGCCCTGTCTGGGGCAGTGGGGAAGGGAGGTGGGGGCTCTGGCTGGGTGACTTCCAGAAGCTGCTGGTCCGTGACTGACTCTTTGACACCTGCAAATCAAACATGGCCTCCAGTTAGCCTCCGCGCTGTTCACAGTCTCCGTGGGTGACAGACTCAGGTTTAGAAGCGGAGAACACACTCGCTCATACGCACACATGCACAAACACAGTTTTCACACTTACCATAATTCATTATTATCCAAGCAATGGAAGCAATTATTATCTTGCAATGGAATACTTGCCTGTATATATCTCTCAAAATAACCTCACTCTATCCCTTCCTCCCTCCCCTCTCCATTCCTCCCCTCCTCCCTCCCCTCTCCATTCCCCACCCCTCCTCCTCCGTCCCTCCCTCCCCCTTCCCCTCCCCCCTCCAGGAGACACCATGTTCATCGTACTGAGGAAGCAGAAACTCATATTCCTCCACTGGTACCACCACATCACCGTGCTGCTCTACTCCTGGTACTCCTACAAGGATATGGTGGCCGGGGGCGGCTGGTTCATGACCATGAACTACCTGGTCCACGCCGTCATGTACTCCTACTACGCCCTGCGGGCCGCTGGGTTTAAGGTGTCACGCAAGTTCGCCATGTTCATAACCATCACTCAGATCACGCAGATGTTGGTGGGTTGCGTGGTGAACTATCTGGTGTATGCCTGGATGCAGCAGGGCCAGGAATGTCCATCGCACATGCAGAACATCGTCTGGTCCTCGCTCATGTACCTCAGCTACTTCATACTCTTCGTACAGTTCTTCATCGAAGCCTACTTCAGCAAGAGCAACGCTTCTACCTCCACCAGGAAGACCCAGTAAACGCTCTGGGGAGGAAGACGAGGGTCTCGGAAGAGGAGGAGGGTGGGAGGCAGTGAAAACCGATAACGGGAGGGAGGCGAGGGGGAGTGGGGGTCGTTTGAAGGACGAGCGAAGGGGAGAATGTGGGAGGTAAAAGGGGTGGTGTGGAGATAACAGGAGGGCGTTCGAGGGAGGGAGGTGGGCAGTTAAGCAAGGGTTTCAGGAAGCAGGCTGCGGTGCTTCGAGCGCGAGAATTCTGCAAACGCAACAACGCATGTGCCTTCTGTCAAGTCAATACCGAGGAGCACAGAGGCGGTACCATGGCAACAGGCAGTCATTGAGCCCCTTGCCTATACATTACAAAGCCCCCCCCCACCCTCCCTCCCCCCCACACACACAAACACACACTTTATTTGCCATAATTATGAATACGAACGGGCGAAGGGACGTTTGAATGACCAGACACAGGAACTACAGCTACTAGAGCACTCGTTTACTTGATATGTAGAGAATTAATCGGTACTTATGAAGGCGAATTCGATGTTGGACTGACACCATGTAAGTGTTTCGTCTGTGTCTTTACTCATTGCTGTTTGTCGTCTGGTTTTGAAATGTTTGACTATTTTATGACAGTGGCGTGTGAGAGTGAAAGGTAGGGCTTTTGTTTGATGGCTGCTGTGTGTTGGTGGGTCATTATATACGGTTTGGGATGAATGACTATTTCTGTAGGCCTATCCTGCACTGTAAACACAACATTTTCGGTGGCTCTGTACTTGAAATGGGGGGTCTTCACATGGGGGGGTCTTCATGACACCTTTATGAAACTATTCATTACACCTTCATGTGTGCTGATGTATCATTAACAACAAATTTCATAGCGTTACCGTCATGTCGTTTAAAGAGGATTTTCAAAATAAAAGTGTGTGCAAAAATCCTTAAAGATCACTGCTTTGAAAAAAAATATCAATATATGCAGAATGAAAATCGCCATTGAGGTAGCTTAATTAATTATACGTTCAGACACAAAAGGTGTAAAATTGTTAAATTAAGGTGTTATAAATCCATATGAAGACCTTAATATAAGTAAAGTATAACCCTACTTTCTCAGGACTTTGGTTTTTTTTTCTTTCATATACTGCATATCAAGGAAAAAAATAGACAGGTTAACATTACAAGTAGGATACAAAATACATCCTATAATGTCTTGGTTGTGCATAGTCGAATAAAGGCCATTGGAGGAATAAGAGTCATGTAACTATCCTGTAAGAGTGGCATGCTGGGAAACGCAGTCTCACTGACGTGTACACACCTGTAACAACCTCTCAAAAAACACAGATGACAAGGGAGCGTGTGCGACCATCAATTTCCAAAGACTGCTTTAAAGAACACGTCTCACGTTGTCATTTTCAGGACCAGTCAGTTGTTGGAAGTTGAACTGAAAGAATCCCATTAATATTAAAATTTAAAAAAATATAAAACACGCAATTGTCGAAATACACTGTAATGACTTCAAATAACATGTATTGATTAATGGTGTCTATTGTGCTATTGTGCATCTGCACTGTATCAATGTAAAACCATTGTTGCTGAGAATCTTAACCTATGAAAGCGAGTGGAACAAAGACTGTCATTCTGCGTTTGGTGTCGTGAGTTTTTATTTTGGTCTCGAACTCGTTTGCCTTGGAGTTACACATTTTATTCATCCCTCCCTCCCTCTTAGTCATTCACCTTTTCATTCATTTCATCAGGTAAATCACGGGTGTCAAACTCAGGTCTTCGAGGGCCACTGTCCTGAAGGTTTTTGATGTTTCCCTGCTCCAGCACACCTGATTCTAATGAGGAGTGGTTATCAGGCTTCCACAGAGATTGATAACCACTCTTTCAGGGCCGGAGTTCGACACCCCTGAGGTAAATGGTTTAATAAGGACAGTCTCTGGGAAGGTTGTCAAGGTGTGTTACAGCATTAGCACATGTCTGTGTCTGTGTGCGATAACTTGTAGCTAAAAAAGAAAATGTAAAAAAAAAAAAAAAAAGTAGTTAAACCAACTTTAATTCTTTGTTTTTTTATTTTGTGCTTTGTGCAAGGTGCCAAACTGGTTAAGTTGCATGAGCACATTCTAAGTATGCCACATAACCCGTTTCCATTTTAAGAACCTAAATTCCACTTGCTGGTTTCGCCTCACATTGTTAAGCCATCACAACATTGGAGTTCAAACAAACAGTCTTACCTTACTGTGGTGTTTGAGATACGTAGAGCAACGTTACAAGTACCATTCTGTGTTCTTTGGAACAATGGTGTCAGCCTCGTCAAGAAATACGTCGATATAACGCTGTAAAAGTACCATTGATTATCCACACAATGTTAAAAACAACTAACATGTGAATGTAGAAGCAACATATGGTGTCTTTGAAACGGTTAATTGGCAATGAGAACAAACCTGTAAGGTGCTTCAGAAGAAAGCTGGTGTAACTTCCCTTTGGCCAATCACACAGCAGAACGCTTGTTATTGGCTACGAACACAGGAAGTATGAGATGAAGAGGAAACGTGAAGAAACGTGCCGTTTATAAAATCTGTACCTAACCCTAGCCAAAATGATACGTATATATTTTAAAATAAACAATACCCTCTCCCGCTATCTTCTGTAGGAGAAGCCAATGAACTAATTTATATAATAAAGTGCATATAGGTTACGTGTGGATGATCAAATCCTGTTCAAATCTGTCTACCTGTTGAGCTGCACAACAATTCGGTAACATCAGTCAGTGAAAACTAATTCAAAGATCTGTCAACAGTAAGGCCTGCTCGTCATCCGCCCAAGACTATCGAGGTCATATTAGGCGTTCCTCGTATGCGCTTGTAAAGAAAAAAAAGAACTACAACTATTTTCTATGTTTTCTAATCTACGAAATACACTCACACTCCCTGCTTTTAAGGGTTAACAACTTAATTTTCTGCTACGGTGGCTAACGCTGTTAGCATAACAAATCTAGGTCCAGCAGGCTAAATCGGCATCCCTCGTATTTTCAAGTTGGTTCATGTGTAACCAGTCAATCCCTTATTTGACACTTTCTTCATCGCAGTACTACTCCGTCGGCATTTATTTATAATGCTCCAAAGATTATTCAGAAGTATAGATAAAAATGGCGCCTGATGCTACAAACACTTTGCATTAGTGTGACGCTTCCAGTGAAAATATGCAGAGCCGCCTGTCGCTTTGCATAATCAAAATACAATTCTGCACGGATTTGCTTCCGTGATCGTCTGGCAGTGGCCAAACATGCCGCAAAGATGCGTCGCTTAGTATCGTGTTCATCCAAGCACAACCAATTAAATGTATGTACGAGCAAGTGTATGCAAACCTAGCTGAATAGGTTTAACTCAATCAGTAAACTACTGGCCACCCGCGCCAACAAAGAGCTCGTTTTTACATCTGTCGTAGCTGATTGTAGCGGCCTTAATGAAGATGGTGGGCCGATTCGCGTTTGCTAATCAGAAGACCCTAGTTCAAACCCCGTATGGGCGGAAGTGCCTCAAAAGACCGACGTGGCTAAACATCACGAACAGTAACCGTTTCTAGTTTGTGCTTTGGGGTCCTAAATAATTACATTTTCCATGGTAAACACGTCAGGCTTATGTTACACAATACATTGTCAATTCAACGTTACATAGTCCACTGAATAACGATCCATTTCACGTGACTGATTTCATTTGGTACATTAAATGAGTTTAAACATGTCAAGGTCAACCAAACAGCAGAAACGGAGTCAAACGCGTTAAAGATTGCGTGTGCGTTCTAGCAACGTCTAACATGCGTGAATACCTTCTGGCTATAGCATGAAACAGATTATTATAGGCAGTTCCCCTCGACGTTATGTGGGTTGGTGTAGATCCACGTTTTTCCATTTTAATCATAATCCTATTTTACACGCGCTTATAATAAAAACTGAGATTGAATGTGTTGAAGTCACTCATTCATATTTGACTTGAACTTTTGACCTCAACGTTGTTTGGATTCGACGCTAAAACTCATGGATTCATGTCATTTACAAATGTCACACCCGTTAGCAGCACAAACATGATATACAACATGATCCTCATTTCAACTGAGTGTGGACCAGTGGTGTAGTCTACTTTTGTAGTGAGTATACTGTGATTTTCTCCACCAAGCTGCATACTCACCCATCCCAGAGCAAAACCCCATAAGCACCACCACATTCACTAATGCATAAAGTATGCCTTTATATGTAACTAAACATTCTGAAAGACTTCTTATGTTATCAACAATCAAACAATCAGTGATGGTGACATCAGGCCCAGGTGACATGCCACGCCACGGCAACCCCAATAGCAACATAGACGGGGTGAATTTATGTATGAATGTGTTAAGGTTCTGTCACAAAACGATGTCGTTACGTATCCTCACGCTTTTTTAAGTGGGTATACGGAAATCCTTGACATTTCCTAGTGGGTATACGGCGTATACCTGCGTATCACGTAGACTACACCACTGGTGTGGACCAACGGTGAAAGTGAGGAATACAGAGGTTAGGGTTACTCGAGAACCGGAGCTGGCGGAGAAGGGTCACTATGTTGAGACCGGCTACATACACTTTTGTTGTCTTCCGGCGCCATCTGCTGGACGGAAGAGGCCGTCATATAAGATGACTACACGGACGCCGTGTAGAAAATGACCTAAACCGAATGTGTAGATACATGTTTAGGTAAACGTTTACAGGACACTACAGAAAAAACCATTATGCAACAGCAATGCCCGTATCATTATAGTACTTTATATACTGATAACGTAACCCTGCAGTTCATTTAGCTACATAAGCAAATCATTTCCACAACACACTGAGACATTCGGTATCAGCTACATTGTAATAAAAATACATGGTACGATCGCAATTATTTATATTATTTTAATGATTCAATTAATATTACTAATTTTTTTGAACGTACTACACCTCCTGAATCAAGTTCCTGTAATACAATGCGTAAGATAAACGGCGCGCGTGTACATCTGTGTTCGAAAATGTTTGCTCTTTTTTTTCTTCCTATTGTCTTTTACATTGATCGCCACTTTAAGTAGCATTGTTGCAGGGCAATGCAAATAAGGGCGCCAGGTTGCTGGCTTAACACAAAGTTCTCTTTAAGCCTCGCGCAACACGGCACCACCACTAGAGTAGAAAGGTGACCAAAGCACTCTTCAGAAACCCGGTGCTTCGGGCATGTCTTCAAGTATAAATACACGTATTAAACCCCGCCTCCCACTTCTAAATTTGCCCAAAGCCCTGCAAAACAGCCCCAACTGTCCCAGGTCAGCAGCCGTACAATGACCTGAAGGATCAGAGCAAAGCCTTTGAGTGGGTAGCTAATGCTTTATTTAGGCCCCTTCATCTGAGGGCTTTTAGGAAGACAGTGAGAGGCCGGCACAGTGGGCTAACCGCTTCCACAGACAGACACAAGGGATGGGCTAATCTCGTGGCAGAAAAAAAAAACAAAAAAAACATGAACGTTGTGTTGTGTATCTTAATATAGATTTTTTTTCCTTCTCCAGCTTTCAACTCATCCCCCAAATTTCTGTTGCTCTTCATTTGCACTCTCTGCCCTTCTGCCTTTCGCTCTCTTTCATTTTCCATTCTTTCTGTTTCTCATTCTTTCTGCATCTCACACCATCTCTCCTCTCCTGTCTCACTCTTTCTGCATCTCACTGTGTCTCTCTGCCTCTCATTCTTTCTGCATCTCACTCTCTCTCTCTCTCTCTCTCTCTCTCTCTCTCAATCTTTCTACATCTCTCTCTCTCCCTCTCTGCCTCTCAGTCTTTCTGTATCTCTCTCTGTCTCTCTCTCCTCTGCCTCTCAATCTTTCTACATCTCTCTCTCTCCCTCTCTGCCTCTCATTCTTTCTGCATCTCACTGTGTCTCTCTCTCTCTCTCTCCCTCTCTGCCTCTCTCAGGTGGATTACCTCTCTCATCCTTTGATCCGTTGGTTTTAATTCCCAACAGCTGAAGCTAAAATGTGACAGGACTGCAACATAGGGCTCCAACACAAACGATCCACTTTCTGCTCTCAGTTAGCAGGAGAGAGAGAGAGGAGAGTGATTATGCTTCCCTTCAGCTTGACGCTCACAGATGGCGATGTAGATGTCAGGACATCTTCATCAACACCTCCTCTTCTCTATAAACACCATCCTCCTCTTCCTCTTCGTCAACACCTTCCAGTCCTCCCTACTTCATTAAGGCTCGCTCTCAACTATTCTGCTTTCTACCATTCAAATTTGATTTAGATTCACGTATTCTATTACGCAATATTGAATAAGAGTTGCAATCACTGTCGATATTCATTGATACTTTTAGGGGAACACAGAAGCAAATAATTATTTTATCAAATTTTTACAAAACATTAAAGGCCATTGAAGGCCAACAACCAAATAGTAAATATCCATAAAAACAATATTAAAGCAATAAATATTGGAAATCAAACCATTTCTTTGTTACCATCAACTCTATTGGCCCCTATTGCCCTCTATTGAGGAGTAATACAAAATAAATTGACACAAGGTTCCAATTTCATCTTTTTTCCAGGGGCGATCTACTCCTGTTCGGAGAGAGGCCCTAACCTGTCTGTTAACCGTAATAGAGAGCAATATATAGAAAAGTGTGTCTTTCCAGGAAATCAATATCGATGTGGCTGCTGATGGTTTTTCAAGGCAAGAGCTTTGTTTACCCCTCCTCTCTAAACAAAGAAGGAGTCATCTCTTATATTATCTGTCCTTAGTGAAGCCTGAGAGGAGACGACAGATGAGACTGTGGGGGGGGTAGGGCGGGGTGTCCAATGTTCCTGGGAGACATTTGGATGAGGAGAGACAGTGAGGGGGGGGCAGGGTGTCCAATGTTCCTGGGAGAGACATTTGGATGAGGAGAGGAGGAGGGATGAGGTAAGCTGGAAAGCCAGACGCCTGGCTGAAACAGAGCCCTCGCACCCGAGGACACACACAAAGCGAGGACACACGAGAGGCTGATGGAGACAGAGAGGGACGTGAGAGAGGGAGACACGCCCCTCCATGGCCTTTTCAAACATTCCTTAATCATCTTCTGTTTTCCTTCTAAGACTAAGAGACAATGGACACAAACGCCATAAGCTACAGACTCCCTGCATAACTAGCCATATCTTTACACCTCCATTCTCTTTCTAGAGGAAGTTGACTCGATTTAAGGACTTGATGTGAGGTCATCTTAGATTCAGGAAGGACAATTAGCTATATCTCAGTTGTCAGATTTTACTGTTGAGGTGAGACTGACAAGAAGATAAATCTCTCCATAGAAGAGAATGTCTTTTCTTACAGAAAAGCATGAGTTTCTTATTAGCGTTACAAACACTTTGTCCCCATCATGTACCTCTGATTTCAAGTGAAATTAAATCATGGTTTATGACATTTTAATGGATTTTAAGTCTTTTATTACCAGAGAAAATATGCAAGCATTTGATTCAAAGCCATATAAATCAGTGTTTGGTGGAATTTTGGTTTAAACATTCTACATTCACAAAGTCGCAAATATCTTCCCAGTCTTTCAATGAAAAGTTTACGCTGCACAACACAATGCAGCCATTATATTCTACCACAAACATATAGAACATTTGAAAAGTCCAGAACTCAAACTACATGGGAAAATAAATAGCCTCCGAGTTACCTGTGCATACAAACACGACGGCAGACTAACTAACCGATTGTATTTTCTAATGAAGCAATGATAATGCTTATGGTATATACATTATTTTGGTGACAAATATAATATGGTTTGTTAAACAATTGAAAAAATACAATAAAAAAATAATTAAAAAAACCTTGGTGAAAGCACAGACTGTGATCCTGTACAGTGTACGGAAATATACCGATTGTATTACTCGTAGTATAATGCATTTCAGTAGCATCTATATTATATACTGCTTGTATCAATGATCAGATGAGATATTATTTGACCAGTTTTAACAACGTTTAAAGCTTATCAGACTTTCATTTCATGACACTTCAAACGAAGACACAAGAATATGCAGCAAGGTTACTCAACCTAAAGCATCGATTTCACATTATTCAATAAAAATATGAACATTTTTCTCATATACTAAATGATGTAGTATAACTACATGTTTGTATTCTGATAGGAGATGTTGAAAAGGGCAAAGGAAACGACTCAAATGCAACTATAACGAAGATCTTAACAGGACTGTTGAAATTTCATTGAACTTAATTAAAAACAAACAAATGTTCTTCCAGTGTGTGTGTGTTTGTGTGGGTGTGTAGTTCGTATGGCAGGATGTGTGTGCGTGTGCATGACGTGTATGTGCATGTTCAGGATGTGCGTATGCGCAGGTGTGAGAGCGTGTGCAGGATGTGTGTGTGCAGGTGTGAGAGCGTGTGCAGGATGTGTGTGTGCAGGTGTGAGCGTGTGCAGGATGTGTGCGCGCGCACTGGTGTGTGAGCGTGTCTAGGATGCGTGTACACGCAGGTGTGGCTGCAGACTGTGTGTGCGTGTGCTGAATGTGTGTATGTGCAGGTGTGTGAGCGTGTGCAGGTGTGTGTGTTTGTGCAGGTGTGTGTGGTGTGAGCATGCTCAGTTGAGTTGAAGGGTGAAGGTTGTGACTCGTCCCGGGTATCGAGGCTGTGGGCGGATTGCGAGGTAACCAACACCTCTAGTCTCCACGGTCACCGTCACCATGGAGCCCCCACCTCCATGACACTGTCCCCTGGCTGACTGCACACCAGGCCAGGGTCTCTCACGGTCAGGTTAGAGGTCTCAGTAAGGCAGCTGGCTGCTTAGCACGGCGGCAGCAGAGTTCCTGCGCTGGTGGGAGTGTTGCGTGGACACGGCGGGGGGAGGAGGGGGGGCGCAGGACGCACACGCGCCTCTGACAGGACAAGACCGGGCGTGGAGGATCTGCCGCTCCCCTGCATGCTCCAGCACCACATAGAACTGGAAACAGGAAGGAGGAGGGGACAGGAAGGAGGAGGGGACAGGAAGGAGGAGGGGACAGGAAGGACAGAAGGAAGGAAGGAGAGAAGGAAGGAAGGAGAGAAGGAAGGAGAGGACTCGAAGGAAGGAGAGAGGACAGGACAGGAAGGAGCAGAGGATAGGAATGGGAGTGTTTACACGTTAGGGTTAACCCCTCTCACTCACTGCTGTAATTTTCAGTTTTTGATAGACATCTCCTTGGTAACCCTGATGCATCACCTAGGTTACCGCGGAGTTGTCGTACCGGCGGTGGGCTGGTGTTGTTAGCTGTGGTCTCATCCGTGGTGCTGCTCACACTCATGTCGTCCACCGACGGATGTTCCCGGAACAAACCCCTAGACCTGAGAGCCAGAACGGTCGACTTGGAACAACAGTGGTCTGAATGTCATCACATTAAATACATTCATAACCAGCTAGTTTGTGCATTTGGATCCTGCCATGTTTGCCGCAGGTTTCAGCGAGCAACGGAAGTCTTGTTCCCTGTAAAATGTGACTTAAATGATAGAGATGTTGGACTAGCAATGTCTAGTGTGTCTAGTGAAGACTGGATCTCTGTTCCACTGATCCTAGTCTCTGTTTGACTTCACCTTTCCATAAGACAGCAAATGCAAACAGGCCCCATGACTCGTCAACCAGAGTCTGGAAAGATCCATTTCACAGTCCGATGTTGTCTGATAGAGTTAGTGTCTTTGTTTCTCTGATCTCTGTGACCCATCCCTTCTCCAGAGGCTGAGGTTGTGTTCAGATACAACACAGGATGAATTTCAACAGAGGAGTGTGTGCGTGTGTCTGTGTGTGTGTCTGTGTGAAGAGGGTGAGTCTTAAGAGGAAGGGTGATGGGTGGGAGCTAAAACCACACAGAGGTAGTCGACCTGCATTCAAGTGCGAAAGGCAATTTGTGGCAGAGCTATTGGGGCCTGCGTAGCGTCTCCACAGGGCTATACTTCAGCGGCTCCATTTGGGGCCCCAAAAATGACCTATTTTGCTGTGTAATTGCTGTAGAACAAGCTAAACCAAGCATGTCATTGAAAGCGTGCTTTCGCCACGGAGGAAACCAAGCACACCCTCCTGAGAGGAGGGAGCTGGGGGGCTGTTTTGTGAGTCAAAACAGGTGCTTCTCCGGCATCGTGTCCCTAAGCAACCAAAACATCCGCAAAGAGAATCAGCCACTTATAGACGTATCCAACAGGATATAAAAACGAGAGAGAGAGAGAGAGAGAGGGAGAGAGAGGGAGAGAGAGAGAAAGATAGCGAAGGAGAGAGTAAGGGTAAAGGGGAGGGAGAGAGTAAGGGTAAAGGGGAGGGAGAGAGAGGGGGAGAGGGTAAAGGAGAGAAAGAAAGAGAGGGAGAGAGCGAAGGGGAGAGAGAAAGAGAGGGGGGAGAGAGCGAAGGGAAGAGAAAGGGTGAAGGGGAGAGAGAGGAAGAGAGAGTGAGGAGGGATGGTGTGTATGGTTTATATGTATGATCTCTGAGCACCTCTGCAAGTGACACACTGCTGTAGTGTCACTTGCAGCAGTGTGTGTCCTGCCATAACTGCATGTTGTTGAAACAATCTATAGGCTGAACTGCCTTTCAGGTTTGGGATATTTTATTTTTACTTGATTGCTTTATGCCTGTATTTATGTAGCACCGTGGTTCTGTGAGACACAACATTTTGTTCCACTGTATGCCCCCGTATGTAGTGGAATGACAATAAAGCTCAACTTGACTTGACTTTTAACTAACCCCCTCAACTTTTAGCCAACTAATTCACAAATTACCCACTAAAGGAGAGAAAGAAGAGGGCGCAGCAGAGCGAAGGGGAGACGAGGAGAGAGGGAGAGCGAAGGGGAGAAAAGGGTAAGGGCGAGAGAGGAAAGAAGATGGAGGGTAGTGTGTATGGTTTATATGTATGATCTCTGAGCACCTCTGCAAGTGACACACTGCTGTAGTGTCACTTGCAGCAGTGTGTGTCTTGCCATAACTGCATGTTGTTGAAACAATCTATAGGCTGAACTGCCTTTCAGGTTTGGGATATTTTATTTTTACTTGATTGCTTTATGCCTGTACTTATGTAGCAACGTGGCTCTGTGAGGCACAAAATTTCGTTCCACTGTATGCCGCGTGTGGTGGAGGTGACATAAAGCTCAACTGACTTGAACTTTTAACTAACCCCTCAACTTTTTTTAGGGCACTGATTTCACAATTTACCCACCCTCCACCCTCCTTCTCACTCACTCACCCATCCACCCTCCCTTCTCCCACCCACCCTCCCTCATCTCCCCCATCACCCACCCTCCTCTCACCCACCCACACCCATCCACCCACCCTCCTCTCACCCATCCACCCACCCTCCTCTCACCCATACTCCCCCCCCCCCCTGCGGCACCCCCGTCTCTGTCTCACCCGTAGCAGTAGGTGATGCAGGAGCACAGGAAGCATGGGTGATGAGGCGGCCCATGCAGCAGTCGATGGCCACATTCTCCTTTCTCCCGCTGGCGGGGTCTGCGTGAGATCCACCATGCAGGTCGCTAAAACTGGATCTCGCTCCATGGTACTGACACGCAGCTGGGGACACCAGGTGGCAGAGAACACTCTCACAACACCTGCTGACATTTATCCGACTACATCCATATATGCCTTGTTTTCTTTGGCTAACTTGGCGAAACACAAGTGGTGTTTGGTATTCGGAGTATTAAGATTCAATTTGTTACATTCAAAATATGATTGTGAAAAGATAGAACAGATATATTCAACTTTCACGAAGGAGCTCTCAGTGCCCGCTGTACTGTTGTACACGTTTCCCTGCTTTAACACACCTGAGTCAAATGAACGAGTCATTACCAAGCTCTGCAGAAACCTGGCAGCAACCTATTCATTTGAATCAGGTGTGTAAGAGCATGATTACATGACCAGGGGTTGATTCTCAGATCCCAGTGTGGAGCAACACTGCCATCTAGTGCTTACGTCTGGTCTGACAACACACATCACCCCACATAAAATCAACACATCTAGCGAGCCTTGACCCTAGAGGTCGGTCAGAGGTGGGTGAGGGCAGGGGTCCTACTTGCAGGCGTAGGACTGCATCTCTGGGAAGTAGAAACAGGCTCCGTCGTAGAGACAGTAGGAGTCGTGGGAAGAGGGGCAGCTCTCCACGGCTTGCTGCCCCCTGGTGGTGGACTCCACTGGGCTGCTGGTTGTCACCAGAGCTGCCTTGGTCTGCGTCTCTGTGGATGAGCAGGGAGAGGTGATACAGCTGAGCTTCCCTTGTGACCAGAGTAATCTACTCTCATCGTGTTTGTGTGGCTGTTCTCTACAGGCGCTGTCCCACAGGGCTTCATTTACACCCATAAAACTGCACTGCAACAGACCTAAACCCTCAAGGAAAACTCCCAGTACACATGTACAGCTTTTCTTGATGCAAACAGTGAACTATGAAAATATGAAGCTTTTCGTAAGCTGAAGGCATGCAGGTTAGAGCTGTGCAAATGACCTCAGAATTCTTTCTCAGGCTTCTTAGCCAAAGGCCCCTAGTGCAAGGGCCCTAGTACAAGGGCCCCTAATACACAGCCCTAGTAAAGGGCCCCTAGGACAGGGCCCCTAAGGTAAGTGCTGGTCTCAGAGCAGAGCCTCACCATGGCAGGTGTGTCCGTGTCCAGTGTATCCTGCCTGACACCTGCACAGGTACTTCCCCAAGCTGTTCACACACTCGGCCTTCTCATCACACTTGTGCGACCCCAGGGAGCATTCATCAATGTCTGGTGAGGAAGATCCACAAGTTAGAGAGTTACACAGCTCCACCATGATCATGCATGTCCATATCTCAGTGTATGTGAAGGAGAATGCGTGTGTGTGTGTGTGTGTGACAGAGGATGTGTGTGGATATGTGAGGAAGGATGTGTGTGTGCGTGTGTGAGGGTGTGTGTGTGTGGGATGGTGTGTGTGTGTGAGGAAGGATGTGGGTGTATGTGTATGTGAGGGAGGATGTATGTGTGTGTGAATATGTAAGCGTGCGACTGCATCACCTGTGCAGTGGTGTCCGTCTCCAGTGAAACCAGGACGACACTGGCAGTAATATCCCCCAGCCGTGTTCACACACTCTGAACTCTGTGTGCTGCACTGAGACACGCCCAGCTCACACTCGTCCATGTCTGCAGACAACAAAACACACACACACACACACCTTTACTTCTACAAGCCTTAAGTTTAACTGATGTCCTCCTCTTCTTCACCTACACACGGTCCCCATCCCCAGAGAGGCCCTCTCTCCCCTCTTCCTCCCCCCTCCTCTTTCTCTCTCTCTCCCATCACTCACTCTCTCCCTCCCAGACTCTAACCTGACCTCTCTCCCTCCCAGACTCCGCAACCCACACACAGGTCCCCTATACCCTCAGAGAGGCACTCTTCTCCCCGCTCATTCACTCCCACACACAGGTAACGCCCGAATTTCCAGAGAAAGCCCCTCGCCCCCTCCCTCTTCCCCCCTCATCCTCTCCTCCACCTCCATCATCCTCTCCTCCTCTCTCCCTCTCTCTCCCACGCTTTCTAGACCCACACATCGTCCCCTTGTCCTAGTAGAATTCATGGTCCCTCGCCCTTTTCTTTCCGTCTCCCCAGAGAGGCCTCTCTCTCTCCACCCCTACCTTCACCCACACACAGGTCGCCAGATCCCCAGAGTAATCCCTCCGGTCCAGAATGCCAAAGATGGCCAACTATCCTGCTCTGCACCAGCATGCGCCTAAAGCCGTTCACTACACAGCAGCCCGCAGCATACGAACAGCTGTGGCTTAACGCGAACTGCGTCTGTAGCTCTATACGCGAACAGCAGATCAAGACCTGTAGTTTTTAGCGTAACAATATAAACAGCGCTTCAGCTAAATAGCGTAGAGAGCGAAACATTAAGAACCCTAAAGAGCATTTTTAGCGTTCCTTAACTTTATCATCAGTGGCTTATTTTTTTTTTCTTGTTTTTTTATTTTTTTTTACTTTAGCAGCAAAGAACCATCATGCTGAAGCCTATCCGAATATTACTTACCATTACATCAATATAGAACGAATAGCTCATATACATTATAGATCATATATCAAATGATATCCAGTAATATTTCCATCTACGTGCGACTCCATCTCTAGCATGATCACATGCCGCATTCGATGTGACTCACCCCAGTGACGACGCCGCGCTGCATGGTTGTGAACTCTAATCCTAGGATCAGATACACTGCTCATGGTTGTGATAGATCTACCCCTAAGTATAGATACGTGCCATGGTGGTGACTCCAACCAACTAACCATAGTCATGATAACATGCCATGGAGTGTGGTCAACGGCCTAGTTATCAGATATCAGCGTGCCCAACACTAGTGTGATTACTAGCCTAGGTTATGATATCGCATGCGATGAGTTTCGCTTTGAACCTCCCTACACCATCAGTCGATGATACATGACATGGGTAGTGAACGATCTACCCTAGTATTCAGATAACATGCATAGCCGTGCTGATGAGCATCCTACTTCGCTAGTATGACATAATGCGATGGCTGCTGAGAAATACTACCCTAGATAATGATTTAGGACGTATGCATGCTTCATGGAGTAACGTGCTACCTACCATTGATACAATTGCCATTGGTAGCTGATGTACTTCTAAAGCCTAGCTATTGACACGTTGCATAGAGCTAATCTCGACACAACAAACAGTACGCCTTACTGTCATAACGCTAGCCAGTACACACCGTGTGATTCTACCTAGCTCTGATACTGCATCGTTGATTACTCTAAACCCCTAGCCTATGATACGTGCACTGGCTCGCTGACCAGGTCATACCTAGTATGATAAGCTGCCATGGCTGTGACTTCTACACCTCGGGAGGGATTAACGTTGTCCATGTGTATTTTTACCTAGAGTCCTAGCTATGATCCGTGCATCGTGTCGACTTCTAGCCCTCAGTAATGATCTCTCCAGTTGAAATCCGTGCCAGGAGTGTGAATCTAACCTAGTCAATGAATACTCTCCAAGTATGATTACGTCCATGGGTGTGATCTCCCTCTGCCATGATCCTGGCATAGCTGTTGCACTAAACCCTCCTACCCCTTATCCCTTGGAGTTACCCATCTTCTTGCTTGAAGCTAGTACGGGCTTTCTATCACTCCTGCTGCTGCTCCAGGGATGTCGTGCTACAACCGGCGTCTCGTCTCCATCTCTCTCACATGGACAGACCAGGCAGCGGCCAGAGGCATAGACCTTCTCAATCGTTCAGCGAATCCTTGCTTCTGTCACCGAGCGGATCAATCTACTGACTCGCCCCAGTCGCCTGACTCTGTCAAACCACAAACACAGCAAGAACAGAGTGTATGTCATCAGCTCACAGTAAACACAGTTTATTAACAGCCGACGCTCAGCCTTCACATAATTTCACTAGTTATCGTATCATAACAGTGACGTCAGCCAGCACAGAAACACAGCCACTAGGTTGGGTCAGGCAGAACATGTTAATGGAGATAACTGCTACACAATCAGACGAACTTTCCATGTAAGATATTGGAAGCTGTGAACATGAAAACCAAGCAGTGATGGTTGTATGTGACAGTGTAAGTGTTGGGTGTGTTGTTAGAGTACCTGGTCTGCTGGCTGTGCTGACGGGGATACAGGTGCCCCCCTCAGAGGGCTGGTAGTGGGGTAAGCAGGAGCAGACAGGGCGACCCAGTCTGCTCTCACACACCTGGGAACAGCCTCCATTCAGGTGCAGGCACACGTCCGCCCCTGAAGGAGATTAAGTCACATGTTGTTCACTCTGACGAGCCCATTGGACTGCTCCTAAACCAACCTCAACTAACCCTGAACTGCTCCTAAACCAACCCTGAACTGTTCATAAACCAACCTCAAACAGCACTCTCTCTGCCTTCGATACCATGACTGAGGTGCCCTTGAGTTTGTTCACAATCCCCACCTTCAATTCCTGCCGGTGCGAGAATCGAACCAGCAACTTTCAGGTTACAAGTCCGACTCCCTAACCATCACGCCACGACTTCCCCCACCCATGACTTCCCCCACCGGCCTGTCTTGAACAAGGCCCTTCCTGCCATCCGTCTCCTCCTACCTGGCTTGGCCATGGGATGAACCACCACAATGGACGCCGGTTCAACCACGTTGCCGTGGATACGCTCCAGTTTCTCTCCGCTGAGTTTGTCGAAGCTCCTGAGGGAGCGTCGCTCTCGGTCGGAGACCCACACACGGTCCTCAAAGACCGCCAGGTCAAAAGGTCGCCCTGGACCAATCAGAAAACACAAAACACCCAGGTTTAGGGCATCCGGTTACAAAATAATGTACGCGTGTGCACATGAGTGCGTGCATGTATGTGTGTGTGTACATGTGTCAGTAGGTTTGTATGTGTGTGTGTATACACGCGTGTGTGAGTGCACATGTGTTTCATCTGTAAATTCTGTGCTTGTATATCTTGCATGGCGAATAAAACTGATTCTGATTTGTGTGTGTGTGTACGTGTGTGTGTGTGTGTCTGTACGTGTGTGTGTGTGTGTTGAACAGAAACCTCACCTACTTCGTTCTCAGCCAGCAGTCGTCTCTTGGTTCCGTCCAGATTAGCGCTCTCCAGTGCTCCGGTTCTGCTGTCGCTCCAGAACACTCTCTCCTGAGGGAAGTCCAGCGCCAGGCCGCAAGGCATCACCAGCCCGCTGTCAGCCACCACCCAGCGTTTACGCCCATCCAGCGCCGCACTCAACACCGCTGGACGCCGACCCGTGTCCGTCCAGAACAACTTCCTCCAAGGGGGAAAACAACAACAGACTTGTGAGGATCAGCTGGAGTTAAGTGTGGCAGGTGATCTCCATCAAGAGCAGTAAAAACTGTTAGAATTACATTTAATTAAATTAAGTGACGTTTTAAAATAGATGCTTTAAAGCGGATTGTTTAAGTGTTTCTTTCTCCTGAGGTATGTATGATGAGGCACGCACTAGAATGATATTTTACTTTGCCAGAGGGTGAACAGCGATTCCTCTTGGAGCGTAGATCCCTTTCCTTATCACTGTTTCTCTATCCAGCCCGTTCAAAGTGCTGCGTTCGATGGTAGAGAGTCTGGGGAAGAAAAATGTTTCCAAAGGAACGTTTTGGAGACAAGTTTCCCATTTTTCATATTTAAAAAAATGATTTAAATACGCATTTTGTTAATAACATTCTGAGTTGGAACAGTGTTTAAAAGACCCACAGACCCACCCTCGATCAGTCCAGTACAACTTGCGGTGAAGCCAGTCCACAGCCAGTCCTTCTGGGGAGTCCAGACCCCCACTCACCACAACCTCTCTGCCCCCCCCTGACAAATCCACCCGCTCAATCTGCTTCAGAGCCGTACTGGCAAAGTACACCTAGGGAACGCAGACAGACGCAGTCACAACCACGTTCAGTATGCATGCTGAGTTGGCCACAACACACAATGCTGTTACAGGACACAACCAATAGATGGCAGTAAACCTGAATCCTGCATTGGCCCAGTCCCCAACAGCAACTAAGTACCAGTGTTTTAAACACAGCACAGACTCTCGTCCAATCGCCTACTTTGTTTCGGACAGGATCATAATCCAAGGCGATCATGTTTCCCTGAGGTTCCTCCAGGAGTCTGTGGTCACCTGACCCGTCCACATTCACCCTCCTGACGTCCACGGCGTTGGCAAACAGCAGGTAAGGGGCAGCTCCTGCAGGGGGGGCGGGGATACTGAAGGTTAGGCTGAAAGCATCCAGCGGGTGGCGATGCAGCAGTTTCACCTGACTCACCTGTGGCAGAGCAGTGTCTACCATCCTGATGGAGCTGGTAACCAGGGACACAGTCACACTCCCAGTGGCCCAGGGTGGTGGGGGAGCACAGCTGACTACAGCCACCTCTGTCTGCTGAGGAGCAGCCTGGGGAAACAGAGACACACAGAGGGACATGAAGACAGGGACACTCAGAAGGACATGAAGACAGGGACACTCAGAGTGACAATCTGAGAGACATGGAGAGACAGGGAGAGGGACAAGGATAGAGACATTCAGAGAGACACCCATAGGGACACTCTGAGGGACACCCAAAAGGACAGGGAGAGAGACAGAAAGGCAATCAGAAAGACATTCAGAGGGACAGACAGAGACAGACAGAAAGACCCAGAGACATTCAAAAAGACAGAGACGGACAGGGAGACACTAAGAGGCACAGGGAGAGACCCAGAGAGACAGGGAGCTAAATGGAGAGACAGGGAAACACAGAGAAACTAGCCTGGAAATGTTTCTGTGTTTCATAAGATAGCTGGTTGGTGGTAAAAACTGAAATACTTGTTATGATGACATAAAAAGTAGTTATGAACCATCAGTCACTTAACTTATACATAATGTATACAGTTATAGGTAACAGAATTGACATTTTAATAAATGAATCCCTTGTGTTTGTACCTGAGCAAGACAGGCCATCAGGAAGGAGTATGGATCCTTCAGAACACACACAAACAGGCCCGTTCTCTGAGCGCACACAGCTCCTATCGCACTGGGTCATGTTGCCCTCACATGGGAAGGTCTCTGTTAAGGCAAGAACAGTCTTCAACACTCAAACGCACAAGGTGCGTTTCTTCAGTAAAAACAGGTGGAGTAATGAAGGAAACGATAAGATATTTGGATATAAAAGAAGGTTTGGATATAAGCAAATGTGTCTCACGCACCGATAAAGTTGCTTTGCATTAGATGGTCACATAAGACATTCAAATGTTCATTTCATCATCTGAATTTTAAAGAGGCTCTGCAGAAGACCACACCTCAACTCCCATCTGCCAATCTCAGCCAATCACACACCTGCTTTTTCATCAGCCAATCACGCCACAGAACCAGTCACTATGATCATATTAGCTGAGTTTCTTACTCTTGTATTCTCACACGTACAGGCCAATGACAGGGGCTGGCTACAGCTCAGTGGTTAGAGGGGGCAGCAGGTTCAAATCTCCCGCCTCTAAATATAACACTCCCATCTACTGCACCCTGACTAGCCTACCTGAGGACCATGTGACTTACGACACGCTTATTCTTTACTTTATTCATTTGTTCTTGTGTTTGATACATCGTTCCACCATGTAAAACTACCAATCATATTCAGTTGTTATCGTCATTTTATCATCAGTTGTCAGTGCTGTCTTTGAATATCTAAAAATAAAGTTGTCAGAGATGTTGGCAGATTACGACAGTCATATTTAAAACTGCCATCTGCTCCCTCCACACGCAAGGAATCTAGAGACTCTCAATGTTAGCGCCCACCATGAACATATTCAGCTATACTTTTTGCCGCAAAAACCACTTTCACAGACAGAACAAGGCTTAAACAAAGGCAGATGGTTAGTGAAAAACAATCTTCTTAACCCTTGCCTCTGTGTAATCCCTTTATGAAGTCAGCTCTAATCCAAACAGGTGAAAGTGTAACCAAGTGAGAATGGCTTTTGAGTCCCCAACTTGTGATGTAACTGTACGGGACCCAAATGTACTTTACTGTACTCTTAACACACTTACACTCGTAATACTGGTTGACATGCAGGCCTACCTTGAGTTGAAGACAAAGACTGGTGCTGCATGAGGTTGACTCACGCACAGACAAAGAGGGCTGCTTATATAATGATATAATGCACAATGATACACTGCAAGTATTTAGTTTGACGGTAGATCTTAAACTGCAAGTATTTAGTTTGACGGTAGATCTTACACTGCAGGTATTTAGTTTGAAGGTAGATCTTACACTGCAGGTATTTAGTTTGAAGGTAGATCTTACACTGCAGGTATTTAGTTTGACGGTAGATCTTACACTGCAGGTATTTAGTTTGACGGTAGATCTTACACTGTGAGTATTTAGTTTGAAGGTAGATCTTACACTGCAGGTATTTAGTTTGATGGTAGATATAAAAAGGTGTCATTGCTTTCTAAGGCCTTTTAGTAAACATAACTTATTGGTGCCTTTCAACTGCCTTATACACGACACACAAAACATTCTCCATTTCCTTGACATCCATCTCGAATACAAGTTCTTTCCCCAGTAAAAGCAAGGCAGGCACGAGCACAAGGGATCAGTGTAATCTTTTTCATTGTCTTCGTAGACTGTTGTCCTGAACACACAGTAATCTTCTACACCTTGCCAAATGTGGTCTGCTAACCAGCTTAGCAGGACATGGCTGCTGACTAAATATGTCACCTATTTACAACGACGACTCATCGTCTAATCTGACTGTGTCCAGCTCAGTCCATCTCATCCGACAGAACAGGCACAGCGGCTACCATAACCACATCAGATCTGTTGTCGATTACAGGAGGTTTTCAACCAGCAAGTGCAGAGTCGAGCAGAACATGTCATATTATGCCATCAGTGTGGATTTAGGGAGAGGGTAGGTTTCACGTTTTGTGTGTGTGATACTACAGACTCTCTTTATGTACTGGAGATCTCCTGGAAGGTTTAACGTTGAGACACACCCCCTGAAGTGATTCACCCAGGCCCTGACGCTCCAGAAAGGACCTCTGGTTTGACCTTGGTAACCCGACAGGGCATTTGCACACGGCCTCTGACCAATCTGTCTGGTCTCCGTGACCCATTAGATTTATTATCCATGTCAAAGGGACTGCGCTCCTTTGAAACCGAGTCAGTTAAAACAACGGTGGAAAAATAACTCCCCCAACCCAAACATCTGAAGAGTCGATGTCTGTCGTTCGGGAGAATGTAAAAACAGCCACAATCTAACGCCTAGAAATGCACCCTAAAGTTTGCGAACAAAACGAAAACACGAGTGTTTCGAAATATTCGTTCAATTTAACCATCAACAAAACGTATTACACTATCGTGATTCTACAAGAAGCTTCAAATCCCTTGAACGGGTGTCACCTTGGCAGGTTCTCCTATCCGGCAGTAGAGCATATCCTTGGGGGCACGAGCAAAAGTACGACCCGGGAACGTTCTCACAGCCCAACGAGCAACCATGACTCCACAAGGCGCACTCGTTGATATCTACAACAGCAAAATATGAACAGGTGTTTACAAATACATTTAGATTTTTGTGAAGTGTACAGTATATTAACGGTATTTCTATGGAAATTTAATATATTGAATTATTACATTTGACGCGATAGGGATTGGGCACATTGTTGTGGGTAAGGTGATGGCTAGGTGGCTTAACGGTAGTTTACCTTCACAGTGATTTCCGTGTTTGCTGAGGGCAAAGCCCTCGCTGCACTGGCAAAGACCCTGTTCACTTGGGTTGGAGCACACGTTTACACAGGGCCCAGCGTTTCCATCACAGCCTGCGTGCACAGATGAACGTTAATAAATGCGATCTGCTTGGAGAAATTTCAAATTTGTGCAGGTGTTTAAAATGACCAATCAGAACCTGGAGAGAGAGGAACGGGGTGTTCCATTGGCTGGTTGAGGGGATGTACCACCTTCACATCAGTGGGGGGGTGTGCCAACCGCTTCAGGTTTATTTTTTCTGCCACTCCCCCTGTATACTTGTTGACTTGTCTTATTGCCCGCGAAGCGACATCAGTGTAATAGACTTGCTCCATGAATACAAATATCCCCAGAGATTGAGACCTGGCGCCAAACACAATCAGATGAACTTTGCGTTTCAATTCTACATCGTATGCGGCTTGCTAGATACAGGCCTTGCATATCCCACGCCACCAGAGTGACCTTTCTTATGCTATCATACAATGAATGAATCAGACATAATATCTGGCTATGTTCCAGATATTTTCACGCTAAACATACCGGAAAGGCTGACTGATGGTGTTGATGACATTTCCGTTGTAGTCGCAAGAGCCAATGGCACTTTCTCCTTCAGAACCGAACTGAACCCAGAACAGTCTCTTGTCTATTCGGTCGATAGACAATGCTCTGAGTTTCTCCGCCATTTTTAAAACTGTAGTGGTCGTCTCTCCTGCGACGTTCGACCGCTGGATACTGGGTGTGACGCCATCGGACAACCAAAACAGAAACCTTTGGAAAGAGGACATGTTATGGGTAATAATACATACTTCTGACAGAAGTCAAGTCTTTTCAGAAAGATGAATGCTTATCTTATAAGACTTCTTTGCACTTCACACTGCATATCCAATTGATTTCATATACAATCGAAGATTGTCTTTGTACGTGTAGTGGGAATCGTTTTGTGTAAGACATGCAGTTGTAAGGAGCGGACAAGTTATGTTGAGCTATGTTTGTTGTAAGTTCACAAACTGTTGAATCAAATGCAAGTCACTCTGAGTTGGAAACTACTGTAATGCTATAAAATGGCTGGCATGAGGCTAAAATCCTCACTAGTAAAAATGGCTACCGTTGTGTCTAGCCAGCAAATGCATGTGAGAGTCAGTAGGTTTGCACCTATGTGCCAGCCATTCTTGAAGGGAGAATACTTCATGGCGCAGCATTTATAGCACAGACTAACAAGATGGCTGCCAGTTGTGACTGGAGAATGTCATTTGTCTTGTTTCACTCATACTTTGAACAGTTTAGAGTTGACTTTTATGATAAACATAGTTTAAAAAAGAGAGAATAAAAGTAGTTACCTGTCACTTGGGTCGATCGCTATGCACGACGGCTGAGATAAATATCTTAAAACAGTCCTTTCGTTTTTTCCATTTTCATCCATTCTTTTAATCGTTCCCTTTTCTTCACTTGACCAGAAGACAACATTTTGTATCCAGTCAACCGCTAGACCCGAGAGGCCTTTTTCAGATGAGTATAATTTCTGGAAAGAATCGAGATACAGTTTTCAATTAAAGCTCCACAAAAAATGCAACTGAGTTTCAGTTTATAAATGAATTCAATTCATACTCCCATGCAGTTTGGCAAATCACTCACACAACATGTTTTCATATCGAACACCAACACGTGGATTCACTATGACTGAAGCCAAATCTACATAGGCCACACATTACCACTGTTGTAGGTGTTATTGCACAAGGGTTTTTCCAGTTGAAAACCAAACCACCTGTCTCTGTGCACCATCCACAGCCGCCTTGTAGATGACCCCTGTGTTCCTGTCAGCCCAGTACAGTCTGCCCTCCTTGTAGTTGAAGTCCAGGAGAATCGAGTTTCCAACCCCGGCCAACAGCCTTCTTCTGCTCCCTCCGTCAAGGTCCATGCGATAGATGGCCTTACCATGTCCGAAGATGAGGTAGGGCTCTGGAAAAATCCAGGGTTATCCACAGGTTATCAGATAAGTAGATCATAGATTAAAGATGCCAAATCCTGGTCCTCAGGGGCCGCTGTACTGAAAGTTGTAGATGTTTCCCTGCTCCGGCACACTTGACTCTAATGACTGGTCATGAACAGGCTTCCACAGAGCTTGATAGCAACCATGAGGACCAGGATTTGACACCCCTGTCATGGTAGTATCAGGGCTGGAACAAAGATGTTCTTTGACCCTGTGTGGTACATTCTCAATGTCAGGTTGTGGATGTACGGTCGCTCTTCTTCTGGATTATCATACTGTCTGTTGTGAGTATAAGCGCATGTTACACAAGGGCCAAGGCTGCTGCAGAAACATCTGGACTGAAGAGCCCATGGTTGGACAACTCGCTAAGAGTATGATTGCTGAATGAGTTGTTATCAAGCTCTGTAGAAGCCCGATAACGACCCATCATTAGAATCAGGTGTGCTGGAGCAAGTAAAACGCCGAAAACCTTTAGGACAGCGGCCCTCGAGGACCGGAGTTTGACACCCCTGCTGTAGACTTAGTAAGAGTAATAGACGTAGTCGTTAATGGTGTGCTGCCTGGTTCTGATTTCATTGTTCAACATGTCAGATGGATGTTTCTTGTTAAAAAGCCTATTCATAGAGGTAATGGGGTTAAGTTCAAGACAGGCTAGCTGCTTTTGAACAAACCAGCGGTATCCAAGCAACTTAGTCTTTCACACCATCCTTTCACAAGTGATAAAAATCTTCGCATGTGAATGAAGGTTGTCACAGAATCACAAAACCTTATCCCTCTCCATTTCTATAGATGGAAAGGTTTTGTTGTATGGTTTTGTACATCTCTCTTTCATAATATCAGCCATGGAAGCAATTTCCAATCACAGAAATAAAAAAGTGCAAATATTTTCAGGTGTTGATTTAAGTAGCTTGGGCAGCATGTCCGCTCATAAACAGGTCAATTAAACGCACATATTTACTCTGAGGACGAACGCTCACAAACATATCCTGTCTGCCATCCGAATGGCCTCATATTGACATCCGAAAACACGGTGAACGTCAACTCACAGATAAATAACATTGTCCTGTGCGTCCATGGGTAACGCTTCTAGATGCTCAGGAATGAGGAGGACAATGATGCAGTTAGTAGCTCGCAGCAGACAATGAGTCATCTGTATTTGAGATGAGTTTCCATGATGATCGCTAGTGAACTGCACAGGCGGGTCATAGCTAAGTGGCTTGGACACAGCATGCGGGGCCAGATCAGGCAAGTTGAAGACCTTTTCGTAAGAATGCCAAGATTGGTCTTTTTGAACTCATTATTTCGTAAAAGTTTCATTTAATATCGATGTGCATTTTTTGGTGAGCAACACTAATAGTGGTTCATATTTGGTGCAGTTTTACTGGACAAATTTGGTAAAGACATTCACATGCTGTTAATGGAAAAAACAGATAGATTAATTGTCTGATTGACTTGTAGATTAATTGCCTTAAGTGATTATCCAGCAACCTCAAACTTCAACAGGTCCTCTCTTTATTTACCCAGCTGAACCTTTTCCAATGAAAGTATGTCTTATCCCTTGTGAGATTGGCCAGTCCTTCAGTTTTCTGAGGACAGTCATGACTCGAGTCCTAAACATCCATATAAGTTGGTCAGGTTGTTTACTAGCAGGTTATCGTTGATAACCGCTCTCGATAACAAAAGATAACTCTCTCAGAAGTCTTCACTGTGGCATGTTGATTCTTAGTAAACCTGTGTGCCCAGACTGAACACACAGAACGGGCCAGAACGTCAGCTCAACTCCAGGCACATCATTCACAGGCCCGGCCAAGTTCCTGTGACGCATGGAAGTTAAAAAGTGTGTTTGTGACCCTCCTTCCTTACCCTTCTCCCAGGTGGCAAAGACAATCCCTGAGTAAAGGTAGCCATTAACCAGCTGGCCTTAAATGTGTGTATGTATGTATACAGTATATATACATATATATGTATATATATATATCCATGTGTATATAGATAGATATCTGCACATATAGATAGATATCTATCTTTATCTATATATAGATATAGATAGATATGTGTATATATAGATATATATATATCTATATAAAAAGTGTGTATAATATATGAGGTAAAATATACAGGATTATGTATTTTGGGACTTTGGAATGTGTCCAAAATCTTCCCATAAAATGCATTTCACAGCAGATCAGTTCTAACTCAACATCAAACCAGCTCAAATCCAAGCCAAAATCGAACGCAAATACACCAAAGACTTCCTTCCTTTTACTTCCTTACTCTAAATATGAATATCCCAGATCAGATTTTACAGGTTGTACATGTCCCAAAAAGTGTTCCGAGTTCGGGTACGACAGAACAGGTGTGGAAACTCACCCACACAACTCCAGTTGCTACCCACAGCCGACAGGGACCCATGCCAGCATGCCTTCCCAGGCTCCGATGCTACTGCGTTCCACGCAGAGAAACAGACCAGCAGAGCCACAACAGTAGCAAGGAACATAATCCTGAACTCCGTGGTGGTCAACGGAGCCACTCTTCACTCACGTTCAGGCATTCCCTCCGTCAGACCAGGCATAGGAGAATCCCCCGAAATTCTGCAACGGGCACCGTAGCTTCGTGGGCATCCTTCTGTGAGGACCCGGCGTAGAGAGAGAAGAGAGGGAGGTTCACATCCCCAAAAATGAGGACAAACAATAGGACAAAAGCAGAACGTTGTGTGCGCGGAGAGGAAGGGAAGGTTGGTCTGCCTGTGGATCTGCCCGTGTGGGATCCAGTGGGCTTCTCGCTCCAGCCCCCCTGGTTGCTTAGCTGTTTTGGAAGCAAAGTACGAAATTCCTGACACCCTCGTGGTAAATTTTACACATCCCAGTCTGAGTCTGGAGGATTTTCCCTGCGCAGTAGTCGCCGTCTGAAGCTGAAAGATGAGCGTGCAAGTGATGAGACAGGGCTGAAGCAAAGTCCAAGAAAATATCAGCAACTCACCCTACTCCACCCCTTCCCAAACCCCTATCCCTCTGTGTGAGTGAGTGAGTGAGTGAGTGAGTGAGTGTGTGTGTATACGTGTGTGTGTGTATACGCGTGTGTGTATACGTGTGTGTGTGTGCGTGTGTGTGTGTGTCAGAGTCATGGAATGAACCTCTTTTGTCGTCTCCCTTCCTTGAACAAATGAACTTTGACCCCCATATCTGCGCACATACATTAGCATAAACCCAGACCAGAAGACCCATAGGAACATCACCCTGGCATGCAAACACTGATTCATCAGCCCAGCACTAAAACATTTCTTACTAATTTCTTGAGCGTTCCTGCCACTCTCTGGGACAGCTGACCAGTGTTTCTCACAGTGTATCAACGCACACATGTGCGTATGTATGTCCGTCAGTCAATTAGTATTTTGTTGGCCTGTTTCTTTCCTGTTAAGTGGTGACTGTCTCCTCCAGAGAATCCGTCTGGATGAGTAATAGGGACAACGGAAGGCTTGAGGACATAGTACTTAGGGCTTCTCTTGTTTTCTGTTTATCCTGGATAACAACTGTGCCACTTCTTCTAAAACCTCCTATTCATACCCTTGTTGACTAGCATATTGTTCCCGGCGATACTGCGTGTAACCCATGAGTTGCTCTACGAGGGCTTACGGGAACGAGGGGACTCTTGTGTCTTGAGCTGGCATACAGGATCATTCCCTTAGTCCGGGGTAATGCCTTCCTCCCATGATTTCATGGGATCTTTATCCTTGGTGTTTTGTTTGACTTTTACAGCCAGCCGACCGCCTCACAAATCCATCAAATAATTTCTGTTGAGTTATGAACAAGCCAGGACCATGTTTCCCTGCATGTAGAATATAAGTTAGGCCACAAATAGATAGGCTACGATGATTAGTTTAGCTGAAAGGAGGGTGGTGAAGATGTCACAGCTCCAAAAAAAAGAACCTGATTCCATGAATTTCCAAATGATTCCAGAAGCGCTTCTCTTTCTTCCGGCCTATAGAGGTTCCTGTTCGACTCTGACCACCCTACCTCTCCGGCTCGTCGTGTTTGTTAAACATCCTGGGTGTTATGATTATGGAACAGCTGGTTGGACAGACAGACAGCGTCCAAGCACAGCTGGCAACAGGCTTGGTATCCATAGGAATGCCTTTTTCCGGTTCCACCCATGTTATTCGGATTTACAAGACCACCTGGTTAAGACAGGGATGACCCATCGATTAGCGGTCTTCACCTGCTACCCTGGGAGGCTGCACAAGGGTGCAGAAACGCACACGTTTGTGGAACACCACTGGGATGTGTGCATTTCAGTCCTCGCGTAGACACAAGTACAGTGATACACACCGGGGCAGTGCGTTCAGCCTGACAGCGGAGGAGATTATTGTGTGAGGTGTCAGAGAGAGTTGTAAGACTGCAAAACAGATGCACCTGTCGCAGAGTGAAGACAGGGCAAAAGCCCATTACTCATCAGATTATCACCTCAAGACTTTAGCAGGCCCGCTACTACCGCTAATGCATGTTATGACTGTGATGGCTTTCTACGTATGATATATAGCACTATCAAATACAGACACATGTAACTTGAATTCAGTGCTGTGTAAAAGACAGTTAGGTGCTGTGTGAAATAGGTTCGTCCAAGATGTTTATTTTGTTGCTATCTAAATTGGTGTTTCAGTAGAAAAAAGCAATATACAGTTATTTTTACGTTTCGTATTTTCATTTGAAGTCTGGAAATCATTTTGGCATCCCTTTGCAAAAACAAGTGTGTAATTTATTGGATGCGTTAATGATGAACTGCACTCCAAACAAAGTTGGCTTTAATTAAAAATAAGTGTTCTCTACAATTTCTTGTGTATATAAATATAAAGAAAATGAACACAAACTTTACTCAGATGGTCAAATGTATTGTCAAAATAGAATTTCTTTTTTTGTAGAGTAAGGCAACAATGAACTTACAGCTGAAGCTGTGAGTAAGTGGTACCTGTCACCATGAATAGTAGAAATTGAACAGATTTATGGACTGTGAGTAAAACGTTTACACCTAAAACAGACCTAAACCAGATTTGCTGTTTCACAAGACATTTGGCATATAATGTAAAAGGATCACAGTAAACAAAATGACAGATTTTGGAGACGTTTGTGGATGTGGCGCAACAGTAATGTTGTCAAAGTTCTCATAAAAACAAGGCTTCGACAATCAGTAGCTATGTATTCACCAATTCATGTAAAAAAAGAAAAAGTCTGCTGAAAGATCGCCAGAATATTACAGCTCTTAGCGTATCTGTCGATGCTTGCTTACAGCCGTCAGATGTTAATCCTAACGTCTGTCGTTCAGCACAGAAACTCAGATCGGGAGCTGTCGCTCTTGTAAGTCATTTGAGAGTCGATGCTGGATCTGGAGCAGAGCAGCATCCTCTCAGACTCATGAGTCTGTCTCCTCGTCCAGAGTTCGTTAGGGAGCGTGTTCCTCTGTTTCAGTGTGAGAGTCTCAAACTTCACGTAGGTCTCCTTCTCCAGTTCGTCGTCCTCCAGGATTGGGCTGCTCCTGTTGCAGTAGAGCGCCAGGATCTTGTACGCCAGCAGGATGATGAGAGGCAAGGCAACAGCACAGGCAACACCGCTCACGATCATCAGAAGCTTGTTCTGGCCCTCGTCGTCCAGGGCTTCCAGGGTGTAGAACTCCGTGCAGGGGTCTTTACCTGCGGAACTCCCCTTGGCCACCAGGCAGACGGAGTACCTCAGGCCAGGCGAGAGGCCCTCCAGGAGAACCTTCCCGCTCTTGGCAAACGTGTCCAGGGTTCTCTTGGTGTCTTCCTCTTCGTCAGCCGAGTAAACCACCATGAGCGGGGTGTCGCTGGGCAAGCCGTCGGCCTTCCAAAGAAGCACGGCGCTGTCTGTCGTCTCCTCGACCACCTTCAGATCCTTGACGGACTTCCAAGTTTCCTTCTTGGTGCTTTTCTCGTCTGCGGCCAGCTTCTTACCGCCGCCTCCTCCCTGCAGGATCTTGGCTGGTTTGGCTGATCCCACCTGCTGGTTGGCAGTCTTCCTCAGCGGGGTAGAAGGAGGTGTGGTCAACACTCGCATGGTGGTGGATGGTGTTGTGGTGAGGCTGGTGATGGCAACCAGTGGACTAATATCGTTGGTGGGGACTAGTTTCAGTGGCGTACTGGTGGTGCTCACAAGTCCCACCACGGAGACTGTGATCGTGCCTTCAGCGTCTCCAGCGACGTTCTTGGCCTTGCAGATGTAGTCGCCAGCATCTTTGTACGAGATCCCGTGGAGGCTGATGATCGACCATCGCACTCCCTCACCGGGCGACTCTTGTACAACTGTAGGTGGAAAAATATATTTAAGATTAGATTGGTAGGAACATATCAGCTGATATTGATCAAATACCGTCAAGTCTTGCGGTTTGAGTTTTTAAAAAGGCTGTCAAGATTCCACAAACCACCAAAATCACAGTTCAAGGATGACAACTAATTATGATGAAATTTTCAACCTAATCAAGTTAATCATCAAGCAAGTCCCTTTTTAAAACAACTTGTTTACCTCTACCTGTGTTGGCAACAAGGGAGCCATCTGACTTGGTCCAGAAAAGGTTTGGAGTGGGGTGGCCCGTCGCATCACAACGCAGCAACACGTTGCTGCCCAGTGAAGATGTGATCTTGTTGGCTGAGATCATGACGGACGGCTTCAGGCACTGATCCAGTTCAGCCCGTTGGAACAGGACACCAGCGAGGCCTTCGGGTCCACTGCAGAAAAGGAGAAGGTCCATAAGAACCACCAGTGTGTTCGTCAATTTCGAGAGCTCAATCAGCTTGGAGATCCTGCAGTCGCAAAACCACGGGTTGTCCTGGAGGCCTGTAGGCGAACGAAAAAAGAGAAGCAGGTTTAACGGTTAGTCGTGTTTGCGGAAGTAAAACGAACGGCGCCTCCTTGTGTTTCAAGGTTACATGTTTAGCTTGGATTATTACTGAAACGGATGTGTCAAAAGGTGATGAGTGTCAAGCTGTTAAGCAGATCACCAACACGCTCAAATCCATAGTGGAGGTCTTTCTGGATCAAAGTCAAAGTCTCCAACCAAGGACCCCCAGAGCTACCGACATTGTGGAAAAATGACCGAACAAGTTTTCCATTATCACAAACTCTCAC
This sequence comes from Plecoglossus altivelis, assembly GCA_036571765.1. NCBI lineage: Eukaryota > Metazoa > Chordata > Actinopteri > Osmeriformes > Plecoglossidae > Plecoglossus > Plecoglossus altivelis. Next base: position 1,948,403 of record BROE01000006.1, read on the forward strand.
TGGCATTTAACAAGGACATTAATAGGTAAAGGCAACAATATATTCCTGCTATATAGTCAGCAAGCTAACATTTCCCAGAAAGTGGGTTAGAACCAGGTGGGTGGATTTTGAGTCATGTCATCTCTTACAAATGACATTAACAGTACTTACACTTGGGTAATTCTGCAAGATAGGTCTCAACTAGAGCCTCTCAAACTAAAGCTAAATTAGGATTTCATAGTGAAGGATTACCCAGAATAAATGTGCACACTCACACATGCTTACTTGACTAACTTCAACATACTTACACGCATGCATTCACCACTGTGGTGGAACTCTGTTATCAGATTAGGTTGCTCTTAACTATGGCCAAGCACACAAACTGACTTAGGCTTATATCCAAAAAGCTCTGACACAACAGTAGTTTGTGTTCAAAGTAATGAGGTAGATGCATAACAGTAGCCAAGAGAGTGTGATTAATCGTCTTGTGTTGTCTTTAAGGAAGGCTTTTCAAGCCATGTGGCCAGGAGAGGAACTACAATAATCACGTCAATAATATAGATTCACTTTTCAGCAGTTTGCACGTATTAGTATTGTGTGTGGCAGTCAGTAACCAATTTCATATTAAAAACGTAAATGAGTAATTTCTTTGGTCATATTTCATCCTGAATGTACCTTGGTTAATTTCCCATAACTTGAGGTAATAAAGTATTAAATTTAAGAAAATGGCTATAAAGGGGGCGTTTTTAGTGATTCAATTATATTATTGTCTAAATAACAATCGAATGCCCTGGATAATAATACTCAAGTTCAATAATATTTTTTATATGTTTTTTGGGGGGGAATAAATATTAAATAAAAACCTCCTTGGGTACATTAACGAAACAAGAAAATGTCTTTGTACTCCGCTTGTTTCATTTCCATCACATAAGTGGGCCATTAAAAAGGCTTGCATATCTGTTCTATGGCAAGGACATTGCGTTTTCTCCTAATCCTGTTTCTCCTTCAGGTATGCCAGCTTATTTTGCAAGGATAAGCTAGCTTGCCCTCAAACACCCTATTAACATTATCCAGGTCTTTGAGCAAGACAGACAAATTCCGAGACATCCATTGAATAATTTGAAATGCTCCATATATCTCTGCTATGTCTGTGACTACTAAAATCATTAGTAATTATTACAGCACATTCACAATTACACCAGGAAATAACCTCCAGAAAGTGCTTGTCATCTTAAAATGGCTTTTTCAACCTGAATTTAACGGTCCCTGTTGTCTAGCCAGGACCCAAAAAATACCCGTTAAACACGAACAAAGTGAAAACTTGAGCGAAATGGGGAGGGGGTTGAATCATCCTTTTATCTCAATCAACAGACCCAACTCAAACATCCAGCTCTCTCACCAAGGACCACCTTCTGGGACCCGGATGAGGCGACCGTCACTCCGTTAAACGGAGGCCAGATATCCATGAGGTCTGACGGCAGAGTGGTCAGCTTGTTGCTGGACAGATCCAAGTACGTGATGTTCAGCAGGTAGTGGGCTGCCTCGAGAGGTACATGCGTCAGCTTGTTGTTGTGCAGATCCAGAGTCCTTAAGCTAGGCATCTCCTTGAGGGATTCCCAGGGGAAGGTAGCAAGGACGTTCCCATCCAGCCTCAATTCATGGAGGAACTTCAGGTTGTAGAAACTCCCAGAATCCACCGAGGAAACTGAGTTGTAGGTGATCCAGAGATACCGTAGATCAGACAGGTAGTAAAAAGCTTCTGTGGGGATTCGCCGGATGACTGTTTTCTCCACACGCAGCTTGACCGTGTCCACAGGGACGTTTATAGGGATGTCCGACATGTCAGGGTCGTTGCACAGCACTGACCTGTGTTAGTGAAGCAACAAAAGGCTTAGACGTTGTGCTTTAGGACACACACATGGTACATTTTTCATACAAGAATACTATTTTTATACTTTACATCTCACTTATTTTAAAGTATTATTTGTATAATTGCCTGCTTTTTTTCTCCTTCTGTGAAGGGCTTTAAGATTCCACTTTTAAAGGCGCTATAGAGAATAAAGTTTATTATTATTATTATTATTATTTCCAGAGGAGTGTGCATCGATACAGGCCATTAGGGAAATCTATAATCCCCAAATAACTGTAGAGGGGCGATCATTAAATTCTCTCTGTTTAATTTAGGTAAGATGCCTATCCTATGGATTTCTCATAAGGTTTTATTGTTTATTGATTACCTTAAATCACTGAGACAACCACTTTCCTAAATAGTTAACAATGAGCAAGTCTTTTCCGTGAAAAAATTCAGTGCATACGTAAAGGATAATAACAATACCATGAAATAACAGTGTATGAACAAGCACATCTGATATCTGATAGTGTAAAAGAACAAATACCTGGTGCCTGTTCCGTCGCTCCGTCCGTGATACACGCAGGTACACTGGGAAGGGCAGAAGGAGCAGGCCACACTGAGGCAGCAGAGCAGAACATACACGCAAAGAAGACAACGCATGTTTTCGTCAAATCAACCCCAACTGTTCACGGAGAGGCGAGGAGAGAGATCGGGAGATCGTACATCTGAACTCATTCAGAAAGGGGAGACTCCCCCCCACCCCCTCCCCGCAAAAAAAAACCCCCAACAAGGACCAAAACACGAAAGTCCGAGCCGAAGGAAAGAGAGACCGTCCGCGAGCGCACAGGAAGCAGGAGAAACGTCGTACAGGTGATTCAAGAGAAGGTAAGGAGAGGGAGGGGGAGCGCAGTAGGGGGCAAGATTAGCAGAGGATTTCATGAGGTTGACTAGGTCACACAAGGCGGGGGAATCAGCAATAGGTACATGCGTTAATCACCAAGCACGGGCGGGTTTCCCTTACCTCGATCCAACCCTCCTAACCTATCACCAAGCCCCGTAACCCCTCCCCACCTCTCCCTGCCCCGCTCCTGCCCTTAAAGGCCAGCAGGGGGGGGGGGGGGGAACCTTCTGGCAGTTTTTTGGTGCTAGACTTGGTTTCCTCGACAGGTTTTTATTAGCTTCTTCTTCCATGACACTGGTGTTGATCCACACTAAGCAGGGCAAGCCAGGCAGTGGCGTGAGGAATTCTCAAGTGACACCAGGCTGGTGCAGCTGTAGTCTGAGACTTTGACACACATCCAGACTGAGAGGAGGAGGGCTGGAGACGAGAAGGCCAGAACTGGGTACGGCCAGATCCACATCGGCTCCACGCTCTCTGGAGTCATCTGCTAAACGCTGTTTGTAGCCTGCGGTGCGTGGCGTTTGAGAACACTCGCGGTGTTGTCTCGACTGGAGTTTCCCTTCTGTTGGCTGATGAAAGATGAGAGGGAAACTGTGAGTGGGTTCTGTGAGGAATTGATTGAAGTTTGTTGACAACGAGAGCTCACTGAAAGATGGTGGTTGAATTGTTTGAAAGTTGTTGAGGGATTTCTGTTTCAGTAGAATAGATTGCATTTGATGACAGAGGAGCAAGTGGTCATTATACTTTTTTTTGCAACAATTTTCAAGACATAACATTTCATGTTAGTATATACTGAATAAAAATCAGCTGATGCCATCCTATTTGTATTTACAAAATATCATAGTTTGTGGTTGAAATCTACATGGACTTGTCTAGCAGAAAGAGGGACACTTAGTGGTAGACAGGCAGTACTGCATTACGTCACTGAGAGAATAATGAACGTCATATTATACAGTCTGTATTTTGGGGTGAATTAATTCCTTGGCAAAGCAGCAAGCACTCCAGCTTACCGTTATCTGCCTTTGAAAATGGAACGACTGAAAACACATTGGCACACGAATAAAGATGCAAGACCCGCCGTGTGTTTATTAACAAGTACACAAGTGAATTCTTTATTTATGCAAGCAAATTTGATCCTACAGGTCAGGAAAAGCCACTTCAAGCTGTTGGCACATGTATGTACAAAACAGATTCAATTATAAGCCTGCTACTAAGCATTCTTGGTGAAAGTACAAAAGACTAATACAAGGAGGAAGCTGAAAGGTCATCACACAAGACGCCACACTGGCCCAAGTATCAGGTTTTAAAGCCCATCACAAAACTAAAGAGACACAACTCAAACACTACAGTCTAATATCATCAGCATTGAATGCGGTAAGCGTGAGAGGTTTAGTACTGCACATATCAACAAGGGGGTTGACCCAGCAAGACAGTATAAGTGTAAAAAAGTGAAATAAAATGACGTTTGAGTCAATAATACTATACCATTAATGCATGTCCATGCCACAAAAAACATCAAAATTCACAGTCTTTACCTAACAGTACAGTCATCCAACTCAGAGTTGAACACCAATGCGCTTACACCTAGAGAGAGCACAGAAATGGTCGAACAAGTGCACGAAACTAGCTCTTAGAAGTACTGACAAAATGAATATTGCCAGGCAATGAAATGACAGGCCACGCGTGTAGTCTTATGGCATGATGAGGCGTAAGCAAGACAATCAGACTTTTACCGTCATGAACGAAACGACTTACTGTGACACATTTTTCTTACATCTGATGAACCCACTCTGAAAGTGCCACCACACCAACAACTTTAGTATTTTTACTGTCGAGATTTAAGTAAGACTGATAGATGAGTTGTGGATTCAACCACAGTGGTCTCTTTTCATTCTCATGTGAATCATCCTGAAATTGAAGTGCTCAACATATAGGTATGCATTTATATATCAATATATACACTGCAGATATCTGCAAAAACTTGTTTCATTCTAATATTTATAAAGTTTACTTTTAAGAAATTAAAAAAGGGGTTATGAAAAGATGTTTGCATGTGCTTATGTGGCTGGATTAAAGACAATGGAACCATTCTGTCCTAAAATAGCTTTTCATATTATCATAAAATAGTCCATAGTTTATCATTTTAATGACGAATCCTCTCTTTGATACTGACCTAGGTCACAAAGTTTCCTGTTTAACAGGCTTGGCACAGCTAGCAAATAATATCTGTTCTTGTGTAACATTTTGGTATCTATCCTTATATTGGCATGCTATTGTGAAACTGCAATTACAAAAAATCTATTGTAAGATTCGAATTCCTTTCACTTAAAGTTATTGTCTTCCCAGTTCATGGCAGTACAGTACTGCTACATTTAAAAGGCTTGAGATGCATTTTATAGTTGCCCTGTGTGTTTGAAAATAGTTTTAGTCTTCAAAACAGATCACCCCATGTTCATCAATGTAAATACAGTTCTTGAAAATGATACTTTTTTTAAAATACACAAATATGAGAAATGTGCTTGAAACCGTTTTTAAGCCACAACAGATCACCTCATAAATGGAAAAATAAATAGTACATAAAAACAAAATTAAGATAAAATCATTTTTATCCATCAAAAAAGGTAACAAATAAAAATAATACTGGATGTAAAAAAATACCCTACAAAAAAAAATAAACGGCTAATTTAAATTTTTACTCCATCCTACACTACCATCTACAATAGTACAACTACACTACACACTATCAATATCAATAACGGATCATTATAATACTAATAATAACATGACAGTCCATGATGAGAGGTGAATGGGGCTGTTGTTTTAAAATGCTGTTTGTGGGGGCGGGGAAGATGAACAGTCCCCAGACCGCTCCGTCACATGACGCACCAGTGACATCAGCGGTGGCAGGGGCCCAGAGCGCCACCCAGCCCCCCTCAGGAGGGGATGGAGGGGGGAGGGGAGGGAGGGAGGGGGGAGGGTAGGGGAGGAGCGCTAGGCCTCCCCTGGTCTTATGTGTAGGCGTTGAGACGCTCCTTGGAGCGAGTGGAGTGGATGTCGTGAAGCTCCTGCTCCTCCTTGGACTTGATGTCTTCGTACTTCTGCATCCTGCAGGCGTCTTTCACGTACGCCCAGTTAGCTGACAGCACCATCAGGTAGTGGATCTGGACAGGGGGCGCAAAGCGGGCCGTTACTCAGTCAGTCAGCCACTCAGACAGACAGACATTCAGTCAGTGAGACAGACAGACAGACAGATATTCCATCATTTAGTCAGACAGTCAGTCAGTCAGTGATTCATTCATTCAGACTGACAGACAGACACACTCTGACAGTCATTCAGTCAATGAGACAGACAGACAGGTATTCCATCATTTAGTCACTCCCTCAGACAGTTAGTCAGTCAGGTTGGACATTCTGTGGCAGTTTTCCAGTTTGTTGACACTTTCTGACCCGTCTTCAAACCTCATGGTGTCAGAGAAGCTGTAATTCTTTACTCGGCCACCAGGTGACAGAGCAGTAGCTGTTGTGAGCTGGACCCTAGTGTTTCCATGACAGCACAGGCTCCATGGAGACACCCTGTCATTGTGAAAGCATTGTGTAAATCCTGCCACTCCATTCAAAAAGAATCGTTTACAAATATGATTCCTATCTTCCTTGTCATCATCACCTAAGGACAATGACCAACCAGAGGGACTGATTTGATACGAAGTGACTTTGGTTCCCTACAATCCATCACAGACAATCTTTATTCTTTATTCATCATCTGGATTTTTTGTTATTATCTGATCTAACCTGAAGGATTCTTTTAGAAGGTTAAAAAAAATCAATCTCCAGTCTTTGTCTAAGGACCTACCCCTATTGGCAACTGTGTGCTCCAGTGAATAAATGTTTAATTTTCCCAGACGTTTGTTTAGATGAAGTAAGAATATAAAAAAATAAAAAGGCCAGACTGTGTCTCAATTTGCACCATCATCCTTGACTAACGAGTCCATTGTCTTTCTTAGAAAATGGCTCCTTCACAAATTACCGAGTGATGTTTCCAACAAGCACAGCCCCTTTATGCTCTGTTTCCATGACAACGCGGTGACACGGCCAGCGTCTCGTACAGAGTGAGAGAGCATGAAAGAGAGGGAAAAGCATCTCTCCACTGCGCCAAACTACCTCCCTTTCAGCCATTCCCTCAGGCAAACACAACTACCACCACCACCGCGCCCAAGTGGCACACAAGATAACAAGTTTATCCTTTGTGTTTTGACGTAATTAAATGATTCTTTAGCTATTATGGTCAATGGGGACAGGGATCATATCAAATCACAATCTTGTCAAATAATTCGCTTGAGACTAACAGTTGAGTACAAGTTAAGAAAATCTACTGAATTCAGACTTTCTAACTTTCTCACTCAAGGAACGTCAGATGAATTATACAGAGGTAAATACACAAACACATTTATGTTCATAATTTCACTGTTCATTAGATGAGACATCCCTCTCTCCCACAGGAGCAACTCAACAATATCAGTAAAGTAGCTTTCATTTTTCCACAGATTTACATTATTTATAATCTATGATGGTCGAGTTGAGAGGGAGCGTATGGTATGTTTATGTTTAAATCATTGAAACATCTCTCACCATGGCAATAACTGCTGCTCCCGCCCCTGCCAGAGCGCAGATGAAAAGGTGGAAGGTCATGTCCAGCTGAAACAAATAAATTAGAGGAGGGTGAGACCTCAGAAACTTACAAACTTACCTTCTTATTTATGTTTTTTATATTCATTTAGCAGACGCTTTTATCCAAAGCAACATACAATAGATCCTATAGAAAATACAGCAGAGAGTCTAGGAACAGAAATGTAGTATTCGAGCTGTTTTTCAGCATAATTTTGTTTTACTTCATCAAAGAATTTATCTACCTTTCAAATACAAGTAAATACATTTGTGTTGGCCCATTTTAGGTTTAACACTAAGGACCCACCTCGTTCGATTCACACATCTTGTAAAACTTCTCAGATCTAGTGCACACTGTTTTGGCCTCAGCAATTGGCACGATCCCTGATGAGAAAGACATGGTCAGATATGGTCACATAAAGCATTTCTGCGCAGATGTTTTTGTGACGTGTGACCTGTGGGCAACTGCACTGTAAGAGATTTATGACGGACGTATATCCACCAGGGCATGGACGCACTTGATCTGTGCCAGGGGGGTGATTTAAGAAAGAGAGACAGAGAAAGATAGAGGTAGAGTGAAAGATATAGAGTCTTAATGTGCCAGACAGAAAGAAAAGAGATCATGAGAGAGTTAGAGAGAGAGAGTTAGAGAGAGAGAGTTAGAGAAAGTTAGACAGAGAGTTAGAGAGAGCGAGTTAGAGAGAGCGAGTAAGAGAGAGAGAATTAGAGAGAGAGAGTTAGAGAGAGCGTTAGAGAGAGTTGGAGAGAGTTAGAGAGAGAGAGAATGTGAGAGTTAGAGAGACAGACAGGCAGGCAGGCACGCAGACAAACAGACATATCTGTCTCCTTGCTTACCGTACTGGCGCGGGTCCAAGCACAAAGTAACCCCCTCCAGCATGGTTGTGTTTTGGCAAATGCTCCAGATGTTAAAGTACATAAAGACAGGGAGAGAGGTGAATGCCGTCACCCCCAGCCAAGCCAACATGAAGATATACGTCAGCATGATGAACTAGAAGGGTAAAAAACAAGGGGATAACAAGTCACATTCAATGTTGTGTAAAAGTGTAAACATTCCCTGATTTAGCCAAGCAGTTGTTAAAAAAACAGCAGCTTTCTAATTTGGTACCCGCAACCCACACCCAGAACAGCAGAGACATGATGATCATTTTGTGAACAACTAGATGAATTAATTTAACTCCTTCACACCCGCCCCTCAACTGTATAGAAAAAAAGAACAGCTTTTTGCATCAGGATGTGTTTTGTTCTCCCCTCACCCAAGCACTGACGCAACGTCCACAAGTAGTGATCTTGAAGTCTCCGTACAGGTCCTTGATGGCCCCGCTGGTGAAGAAGCCCTCCACCATCAGCAAGATGCCGTACACAAAGAAGGCCGAAGCGATACCGTAGATGACGTACTTGATGATGTCAATCCTGAGGGGGCGGAGCAAAAACGGTTCAACAACACAGTATCTCTTCCAACGCGTCTCACACCTCATCATCAATGTGATCGTTGTCCTTCAGAGCTTTGATACTTCTCCTTTAGACCTTAAATATATACGATTTCATACGATATCGTACGATGTCATACAATATCGCACAATATCGTATAATATCATACAATATCGTACAATATCATACAATATCATACAATATCGTACAATATCATACAATATATACAATATACTATATATGATAAATATATGTCGTAACAAGTTTAACATTTGTCCTTAGATATCAAACACTCTATGTTCTTAGATCGTTACGGCGAGGTCTGTGTTTAGACCTGCACGCCCCTGGCGTGGGTCTGGGGGTCAGTGTGCTTACATGGTGAAGACGTCCAGAGAATCCATGGGGCTCCTCACCACCTCGAAGTAGTTCTGCAGGATGGTGACGGTGCCCGACAAGGCCTCGTGCCCACAGCCGCAGAACAGGGCCACCCCGGCGTACAGCAAGATGGTGGCAATGAGAGACGGGTAGGGGATCCCGCCCAGGCATTTGATGCAGCACTCCAGGCATCCTGAACACACATAGAAACACACAAATACAAGTAGACACACAGATACACACACACACACAAATAGACACATAGTCACACACACACACACATTGACACACACATAGACACACAAACGTAGACCAACACACAGAGACAAAAAAGAGAAGATTTTTCTGTTAGTCAATACAGAACTTAAGAAGTGCATGTTTAGCAACTGAGCCTGAAGCAGGCAGATGTACACTGAATGCTTCCGAACTCGCTTTTGGATCGATGTTCTGAAACAGGTCTGAGAATGCAGGCTAAACATCGGATGGTCATGAGTATCTTCGTTTGACGCAGAACATCTTCTGACTAGTCACCTCTGACCTCTGACCCCTGACCTGAACCCTCCGCCGCATCTATCGTCATCTAACAGGACGCGTCTGCAGGGTGAGTCATCGCTGCTCCGTTTATGGTCACGCCGCTCACTGTGGATTGCGGAGACAGGCAATCGGTATCTGTGTGTACATTTCACACCAAGCCAATTTTGGCTCGTGTTGATCCCAATTTGAATTCCAATCTAGAAATGGACGTTAAACGAGTATTTTTCTAACTGCATGTAACTCTAATGTGGTCTGTCAAAATGACTGTGCACAGTTAATGAAATGCGCAAATGTAATTTCATGCTCGTAGAAGAATTCTCTGGAGCATTTACATCATTATTAGAACCCATGATTACGTTTATTTAATTATCTTTCATCTGCATCTCTGGCCACGTTTTGCTCCGTTTTCCTCTTAGTTTAATTCAAGAAGAATCTGCAACCGAGCAATGGAATTTTAATTCCATTGAAGAGGACGTCGATAAATTACGTGTTACTGTGATTGCGGTCATGCTCGCCCTCCCCCCCAGCGTCGTCATGCGATCTCGCTCGAGCTTTGCCAGGCAAAAAGCATAAGCACTAGCGAGCCTTCCAACTCGCGCGGCTTCTGTCTCTGAGCGGAACCTGCGCTGAATACCAAGCAGCTCGAGCTCGCTAGACTTGCTGAGCAACGAGCCATTCCAGCCAGGAAGATTATGTGTCCTCGCAGATGTAATCCTGCATTCGATTGTGCCGTTATCGACACAAGTATCCCCATCGCTTCAAAGCAGTGATATCTTCATGATACGAGCTCTTATCGGTTTTAGCTGGGGAAAGTCATGCAATGGATCGTCGACTACTGTCGGCTGTCTACCTAAGGCTGCAACGGTGGGAGTGCGTGTGTGCGTGCGTGTTTGCGCGCGCGCGTAGATCCATTATGAGAGCGGGTGTAATTGAAGTGAATGATTTGTGTCATGTCCCTATTCAAGGTTTTATTACCTGAGCATTATTCAAACTAGTGTACCGCAAAATGGGCAATTAAAAGACAATATTAATCAATTTCAGAGAATGAAGTGCCGTGTGGCCAAATTTTTGGTTAAAACCTTGATTTTGTACCTAAAACTTGAATTTGTCCTGTGGATTGTTACGTTGCATCTATGCTACTACATGAGCGATTTATTGGGTTAACGTGTGAGTATTGGCCCTCGTTATTCCAGTTTGATGATTAATTTGTTTGTGCTCATATAAAGAAAGCTTTCGGGATCTATAACGAAATGCAATATCAGTTAATCACACGCAGCAACACACTAATGTAAATTGCGACTCACCCAACTAAGCCTACCACAAGTAGCTATCTAGCTAGTTGACTATGCACAAATCCTGACGGAAGACTGAGGAAATTGGATGCTGTAACCATGGAAACTGCCACGGATATGGATGTGGAGCTAGCACTGGGAGGAATAAGGAGTTGATTTAGGGGAGAATGAGGTTTTATTGATTGTGTGGTGCTAATTTGACGAAAGACTACTATTGGGCTGGTCACACCGTTTCCCACAGATTCCCGACCGAGAGCGCGTGCATCGCTGTTAGAGAACAGCACAACTCTCTCTGTCTTATACATAAAACATACTTCCGTTTGACTTTTTGTTTGGTTCTTTGTCAAACGTAGGTAATTACAGGCAGGTATAGCAATATCGTAATATCCGATGTTGGCACCTAGAGGCAGACCTTTGAAAGATGAAACGTTGAATCGTACACCCAGACTAACGGCAAGCTCCTCCCTCGATAGCTTAACCGTCATCCGATTCTCTGCTCTCGATTGATCTTGACTCTCTCTGTGAGATGTGAGCGGTTGGAAATGACATCCAGTGTGTAACTTCACTGAGAGGAGAATGCTGAATGCTTGATCCATTATTTAGCACCAGCATAGCACAGCACAGCGCCAAACATTTTCATTCATTATTTACGATCGCTGCATTAGTGTTACATTACCTACGACGTGGAAGACGGTTGCTTAATGAGCAGTCGATGCCATGCAAATACCCCTCACTGTCTAAGCTGCGGGTGAAAGCCATTGGAAGCCAGGCCCAGACTCCGTGGGGGTTTGATTGCATTGATAAGTGAAAACTGAAAGTGAAACTGCTTTCAAATCACCTTTAGCCATATTAGGCGTCGAGGGCGACTGCTTTTGCTCGTATGTGCAGCTAAATGGTTGAAAGTTGGTTGATCGTGCACTCTGACACCGTATAACATCAAGGACGATTTTACACAAAGCTAGGCTACATAAACTCTACAATATGATTCAGAGAGGCCAACCTACTTAGGTAGATATTTAATCAATTATGGATGTTGGTTATGAATGCCACACCCGCTTTTTCTATCCTGACTTTTATATTTTAATCCATGTTGCCATTATAAATATCCATTATGTTAAACATCATTGAGGAATGGGGGGCATGAATACCTTAGTGTGACGTTAGGGTTAGTCTTGTCGTTTTTACATTTTCAACTGAGGGGAATTATTGAATACATTTAATTAAAATCACCAACCATAAGAATTCATTTTTAGACCAAGAATAAAGCATGAATGAATATAACCCCCCAATTTACACACGCACACCCAAACCTTTAAAAAAGTGAATTTTGTCATTTCACCATGACCCCAAATACCCCCCTGCCGCCCCCCCGCCCCCCACCCAATCAACAGAAGGCGTCTCTCTAATACAAAGAGAAAGGACACCTCCCTTCTCCCCCCCTCCCAACTCCCACCTCTTTCCCATCTGTCAGTGTCATGTCCGACAGGCACGAGACACACACAAACACCAACGCACACGCAAACACAACCATTCATTTGTTCAATATCCTTTATCTAATAGCGTCTACCAAAGATGAAATTTACTAATTATGCGACGGTCAGTCGCCCCTCGTAATAAGAACATCCGTCGAAAACGTCCTGAACGCAGCAGGAATGGAATTCACTTAGAAGACAAAGGGTCCTCAGTGACAGAAGCCCAAATTAGCAGTGTGGGGTAAGCAGGAGAACTAGGGTGCAGTTAGATACACATTATACACCAGGGAGGGAGGTGGAGAGGCAGACATGAAAAGGTGGTGGGGGGTGGGAGGTGGAGGGGCTGGGTGTTCATTTGGGTGTCTAGCAGTGTGTGCATGCAAGGCAGACACCAGTGCATAATGATGATCATTAGATCCTAGGGCCGGGAGACTTCCACAGCGGGGCGGGGCGGAGGAGAGCTGTGCGTGGGCTGGAGCAGGTTGTGTGTGTGTAGGGGTGTGTGTGTGGAGGGGTGTGTGTCTGTAGGGGTGTGTCTGTAGTGGTGAGTGTGTGTGTAGGGGTGTGTGTGTGTGTGTGTGTAGGGGTGTGTATGTAGGTGTGTGTGCGTCTCAGGGATGGGCTTTGTGACCTCTCCTACACTCGTCTCACTTCCCCCCAGAGCGGACAGGTTCACAGCCCCCCCCCCCCCTCCTACTGAGAGCAATGTTTAATCAACCACTATGGTTGCCATGTCAACCACGGCACAAAATCTGAGAATAGGCCAGGCACTTCAGAGCCATGACCCACTTACTGTATGTCAACAAATTCAGTGGGACAATAGTGAATGAGACACATCACACAGATTAGCCCTCTGGGCTGAAAGACAGGACAGGCAGTGCTTGAGAGCTGGGAGCAGGCACAGATTTGAGTCAGGGATTTTTTTCAAGGGTTTAAGCAATCCACGATTACTTAACACGGACGGGCCTTTTGTCTACAGTGATGTATCTTGAGGAGTGAGGGAGTTGGAGATAATGTGTTGTAGAGATAAATGTACTCTGGCTAGCGTCGCGCTTGTCTGAGCTCTATAAAAGTCTTTAGAAACCATTTCATCTCTACTAGTGTATATCCCCACGGTTTACCTACAAGGTCCAAAATGTACATTGATTGTCGACTGCAAAAGCCCTTCAAGTTATTATCCGGTTTTGTGCGAGCCAGCAGTTCCTCTTATCTCTGATCTAAACTTGCAGTGGTGACTAATGTTCTTCCTAACAATGAGACAGCCTTCAGAAACCAGGCAGTGCTATCCAGGACAAGCGAGGGAACAATTGGTGGAACTCCCTTGACCTCCACTGGGCTGGGGGGTCAGGAACTGACATGGGAAAGGGGGTCAGGGGAGGGGAGATTTGGGTCTGAAATCACAGTGTGGGACTAGTTACCCCACATTTACACCCTCACCCTCAACGTCTACCTCACCAGTGCCTCCAAAACGCAAAATCATAACTCTATGATGTTTAGATGCACATGTGAAATATGATTTTTTTTCTTTCCACCCTCCCCCTTCAACGCTGTGTTTTTCAATGGAAATATTCAGAGTCCTGTGTTTGTTTTGTGCTGTGAGTTATCGTAGGATCATATCCTTGAGCTTTATCTGACTGATCAAACAGACGGGGAAGCAATCCCTCACAGAGAGGATTCTTGGCTTGCCTAATGCTAACAGGTGTGCCTCTCACCATTTTTCCATTCGAATCTGTGGCAGATCAAAACAGAAATTACCCTAAAATGCCATTTAACTAAACATTCTCTTCAAATCCAGATTCTGTCTTGTTAATTAAATGATTACTACTACTGTTGACACAATATAGATGACATTTTTTTCTTGAGAAAACAGTTGTAAAAGAGGTTTTGTCTGTCAGGGTGTTGGTTTGCTCCCCGTTGCTAGGTGCTAGCTCGGTACGTAGCATGCAGCGCTACATTTGGCTAACAGCTGAACTGAGCAGACCCCACCTGGTGCATTTGACTCATGATCTGAGATTTGCAGCCTCAGAGGCGGAAGATGGAAAGGACTTAGCAAACTGTGTATGTGTGTGTGTTACCACGGACACCTACATGTCTTATTCATCACACCGATTTATTTGAGTTCTAAAGCTACTTATTAAATGTCAACATACGGACTAATCCTCCTAATCAAGATTAATGCCATTACCATCAAAACATTTTGATGTGATTTTTAGGTCTGATCATTTGGTAAATGTATGAAATCAGAAAATGCAATTTTAAGGAAAAAATAAACACATAAGCAGGGAAAGAGCTACAGGTGACCCTGTGTGAGGTGGGCAGGGGCGTGTCCTGGTAGGACAACCCACAGAAAGTGCTTCTAAATCAGCTTGTGTTTGTGATGATGTCGTATCATTCAGGGCCGCAGTAGATTCTCCCTTGTAGATGACATTAAATGGGTGAATAAGCATGAATGTATCCTGTAAACGACTCGAAAAATCAAAACAAAATTCCATATAAAGATGGATCCCAAACCCCTAACCTGATTTGTTTGCGTGACAATCCAAAGCAGTCGTTTGTTGTTTCAAACAAAAAGGACGGTGTTAAATCTCTTGTGTCTACAAAAGTTAAAGCAGCTCTCCATAGTAACAGACTGCCCTGTGTCTCCTATCTCGCCAACTCCAGTTCTGTCAGCTTCACCATGGAGATGTGAAAGAGAGGCTCGCTCAAGCAAAAATCACCAACAGTCAGCCAATAGCTCAAGCGGTTCACACAGGGTGTGGTGCTAAACCTTTCTTTTTAGGTCATGAGCAGTGTTTCCCTCCTTGACTTTATGTCAAGATGAATGTTGCTTGTTTGCGTGGTTGGGTTTGGACGGGCGGACTCAACTGCAAATACTGACCTCCAAACAAGGTTTTGAATATTTGCTCTTGTGAACAAGATGCACTGTATGTATGCAACCCTAGAATTCACATAAATAGTCGCTTTCCTAACACAGTGTTTAGTGATTAAACATGCCATCCAGTGGACTTGGAAAGACTGTTACACTCTGTTAGATAATTCAATAACTCTCCTTTCAGACTTCAGCTAATCAAACATCCCTCATCACAAACACACAACCGCCACACAGTCGTCCTCGACGATGACAGTGTTTTCCCCATGTGTCCCCCGCCTAGCGATGAAAGAAGCGTTATCTTAATAAAGGGATGAATCAGTTCCACGCTGTTGAATCCTGACTCCAAGAACCCTTCAGAGAGTCTACACAGAGAGCAAGATGGGAGGACGTTAATCTGGTCCACACAGCCTGCAGCATACTGCTGCTCCATCTGCATGTTTTATGGATCCACCTCCAGGTTCGACGGAGGGATGTGCTACATTAAGGCCATGAGAGGCCACTGTTAGCTCCACAGAAGAGTTCAACTAAGTAATTATAGATAGTTAGCCATTTCCTCGCCCGGATGAACGGACCGTCATGTGGAGCACAAGACAGACAGGCAGGGCCAGCTTGCGTGATAGCCTCTTTCAGTTGGTTAAGCATTCTTGGAAATAAAGTGACCTACGTTCGAAAGGCTCTCAGAATGGCTTTAAGGCTAGCACTGACATGGTTTTCAGGATCGTGCAGTCTATCTTATAAAAGGAAGACTTGGAGGTATTGAATCCAATATGTGACATCTGTGAACGTTTCTCATGTCGTGTTGTGTTTATAGACCCGATTGAGACTATATCATAAACATGTACACGGCTAACGAAAAGATCCAATGATGTCAATGACATCATCATTACCTCTGTGGAAAACGCAGGCAGCAGTTTGCGTCAAATGAGCTTGAGAAATGGCCGTCTCAACTCGTTTGAACACACACACACGTGTAAACACACACAGACACACATGCAAACGAAAACACGCACACACTGACAAACACACAAACACACACATGCAAATGAAAACACACACCTGCAAATGAAAACACACACATACTGACAAACACACACACACACAAACATGCAAACACACACACACACGTGCACACAAACACACACACCACATAGTGCCCAGGATACCAAAATGTAATCTGCAGAAACAAACATACAAAGAGTGGCTGCAGGGATAATGACTAGACTTTGACAGCACCATGGCAACTGTTTTAGCTCTCTCCCATGCCAGGCGCTGTGAAGCACTGATGAGAGGAAGGGGAGGAGGGGGAGGAAGGAGGGGGAGGGAAGAGGGGGAGACAAGCACAGACATATGAAGCTCTGTCACATGCACCAAACCTGGGAAGGAGAGAATGGGGAAGGGAGGGGAGAGAGGGGAGAAAGGGAGGGAGGGGAGAGGGAGGAGAAATGGAGGGAATGATGTATGTATAGATATAGATACACCTATATCAATTTTTTTCTGCATGCAACAAACCATTTGTGCTAATATGGCCATTGAGAGGAATGCAGATCAAATCTTGGCACCGGCAAACATGAATATATTAAAACACTCTTATTTCTGCCTAGATGCATGTTATACATTCTGGCACTAAGGTGGGGGCTGGGCTTTGCATTATAAATAGCAGCCATCTCTTCAACACAAAAGCCTGCAAACAACACTTTGGAAGATGAAGGAGAAACAGACCTCGGTCATGCGTCATGCGACAATGTAAATCCACTTATTTCGGAGCGGCTTCTTTAGATACTTTCAGACAATGGGCTTTATTAGTACAGAGACTGTGTTAGGCTCTCCTGTCTTTATTTCCCCTCTGAAGGCACGGCAGCCTTATCCAAGACACAAAGGCAACACAGCCTGAGAATTCACAGCCAAGCCTCACAGGGACCGTTCACACCCCTCCGACTGCCTCGACAGCAGTCACACACACACACACAAACACACACATACACACACACACCCCTCAGATAAGCAGACACTCAATGGACAAAGGAATCACCCCCCCACCCCCCAAAAAACTGCTTTTCATATTTCAAGAATTCAACCAATGTTTTGTGCTGTCAGATGCCGTTATTGTTGACACTAATCACACACACAGACAAACCAAAAACATGTTGGCGAAATGGCATTTCTGTCTAAATTATGACAAATATCTGCTTGTTCTCTCTCACCCTTCTGGTTCTGCCCTTCCTCCATGTCTTCTTCCATCGTGGCTATTCTAGATGTGGAGGGACTAAAGATGTGTCAAGAAAGCTCCTCGCTTTGCAGGTTCGAACCCTGTAATTTAAAATTCTGGTATTATCTGACGGATAGTCCACAGGGAACTTCTTTCTTTCTCTCTCTCCCTCTACGCGGCAACAAGAGCGTTAGTCAGCACTGATTTCAGTCAAGTCGCTGTACTGCGAGTAGGGTCAG
Source organism: Plecoglossus altivelis (assembly GCA_036571765.1). NCBI lineage: Eukaryota > Metazoa > Chordata > Actinopteri > Osmeriformes > Plecoglossidae > Plecoglossus > Plecoglossus altivelis. The sequence goes on from BROE01000006.1 coordinate 1,966,236, forward strand.
TGAGCCTGCCTTGTGCTGTCCATCGCGAGTCACAGTGGCGAGTGCTTAAAAGCTCGTCTCTATAGCAGAGACTGGAGGAAGGGAGAGGAGGAGCAGAGTGGAGTGCGGGGGGGGGGGGGGGGGGGGGTGTATGTGTGTGAAGGGTGGTCTCAGTGGTGGGCAGGAAGAGTGTGAGTGTGAGGGGAAGGGGGTGGGGATTGTTACCAGTGCAGGTGCTCGGAAAGCAAAAAATACACAACAAAAAGCAGAGAATCTGGACTAGAACACAGTCTATGAAAACAGATCCTCACACTCTGAGCGGAGAAGAAAGGGGTGTTTCTCTGGCGACGTCTGCCACCCGGCCATACCCAGCCCACCCTGACCACCCCTCTTCTTCTGAGAAAATGGTTAAGCCTGTTAGCCCTCTTGGCTATGTTCTGCTGCATTAACCGAACCTCTCCTTCATTGGAAAAAATAAAGATTTTCCGAAATCAGAAAAGGGATTCTCCTAATCTTGTTAGTCATACAGATTCAATTTCATTACGAGAAAGACGTTGTCATGGGACTCTTATCGTGTTTTTGCATGTATGTATTCATGTATGGATGTATGCACTGTATGTCTGTGAGGATGGATGGATGGAGTTGGAGTGTATAAAGTATTTGTAGCACTGTGCATTACAGAACCACTGTGAAGAATAGATGTCAGCATGAAAGTTAAGTTTCAACTTTGTCGTTATGCATTGAAAATGTAACGAAATACCTGTTCTGACATTCCTTACCTACATACCCCCAAAACAAGATGGATGGATGAGTGAATGAATGAATGAAAGGATGGATAAATGGATGTGTGAATGGATAAATGGATGGCGGATGGATGAAAAAGAAATAGATGGATGGCTGTATTGGAGAAAGCGAACAAGAATTCTAGAACTATGCGAAAGATTGGTGCGTTTGACCAAGTCTTGATGGAAACATCATGATATGGAATGACGTACAGGTGTTGTGTCACACTGCCACTCAGGCAACCAGGTGAGAAGGTGTAGCGTGCTCCTCTGCTACTGAGTGAAACCTAAATGGCTTTCAAGTGCCAACAGGTAGAAGGATCACATGCTGTCTATCAATTATGCAGAGTATTACGTAACGTCATATTGCATCATAGACCAAAAATGGAAAACTAAACTCAGCTGATCCTTGTAACCATGGTGAGTGGTGTCTGAGGGAAAAAAAAGGTAAACAAATTCAAGTAAACAAATCGGAAATTCCTTCATCCAGCGGCGTGTGTAGTGGGAACTCACGCGAGAGAAGATCTCCTTACACTAGCTCCTCGTAATGCTCCTCATAATGCTTGGCTATATTTAACTTTGCTATTGAGAGAATAAGAAGTCGCTCAATTTTGTCCCAGTTGGATGTTTTGCTTGGGGGCGTTGCGGATAACGTTTCACGTTGAGTTATGCATAGTGGTCACAGTTACACGCAAGAGGACTCTTCAACTGGCCCAAGTTCAACTTTCTTATCTCTGTCAACATTTGGATGTAAGACCATTTCCTTTCTGAATGATTTGTTGTTTTGTTTTCTGTGATTTTTTAGTTTTGAGAAAGTTTGATTTAACGAAGGAAGTCTGTGCCATATACACATCTTGGATTGACAGCATGAATGGAACAATCCATGCTTTCCAAAATGTTGAAAGATAAGAACATCTTAAAAAAAGAAAACAAAACTCAGATAATGTTCTGTTGTTTATTACCCCCCCCCCCCCCTATGGCAAGTGGCCACAAAATTGCTAATACATAAAATTCCTAAAAATATGGCCAATCCATGACAGCTGCCACCTCCATATCTTGCTAGCAACCAGCCAGATTGCCTCTGTGAGCTCCTACCACCACACAAACACACACCACACACCCACCACACACACAAACACACACTACACGAGGAGACACACAAGGAAACAACACACACCACCCAAGCCAGCCCCCGACCCCCTACTCACTGATCGCCACACAAGACACTACATCACCTGGCCAGCAGCATCAACCACATGCGCGGTACACACAAAGCGCCCCACCCTGTCGGATATCAACTTTTCCCTTTCCCAACCCAACGGGTTTCTTTTTTTGGGTGGGTGCTGTTAACGGGGTGAATTTTGCTGTTGGGGTTGGGACTATATTTCTGGGAAGCCTGAGTCCCAGCAGATACCCCTCGGATATATTCCTGTCTGTGTCTCATAAACTTTAACCCCCCCCTCCCCCCCCCCAACACACAACCCCCAGCGCCTTCCACCCCCTCTCACGCCCCGCCCTCCCCACTGCTTTGTGTGAGCTACGTCGGCTAGCATCATTGACGGACCTATGTCGTCAGATGCAAGGGTGAGGCATTAGCTAGGCTATACCACTCATAACTAGTGCATCTCAGTCCTGCTGAATGATTGTGTAGGATGTCCTCATGTGTGTAGTGCCCATCCTGGGCTAGTCACACCTGAATGTGCGTTTCACACCTGTATAGGTATTATGCCTTCCAGAGCGGCTCGCAATACTCCTCTCTGTGATCCGGCTGATCTTCTTAGCCTACTAAAAGTCGTCTCTGCTGTGTGTGTGGAATGCCTGCTGTGTGTGTGTGTGTGTGTGTGTGTGTATACGTAAAATGATATTGCCAGCGCTTGTGCTCATCAACAGAAGGAGCCAAAGAAGCTCACAGTAAGCTTATTACCGTCTCCTCCTCGCGCCCCAGTATGTTCGACTCGCTAGTTGCCATAGCAACCGACCCTCAGATATTGTTCAATAGAAAAAGGCGGACAGATATGGAATAAATAACAACATCAGCCCTCTAACCCCGGACACTCCCTTTTAGCACTGTACACTCGAGAGAATAGCGATAGAAAAGCTTTATCGACGATAATTAAGTTTTATTTAAAACGTTCGCTTACTATTACATCGACAGATTTAATAACCTGGGATTATATTGACTAGGATATTAAGTGTTTAGCGAATTCATTGTATAAATATGACCCAGCCTACGCTATAATGTTAAACTCAACCCACCCAAATAAAGTTAATTAATCAAATACCAACAGTGATAACTAGGCAACCATAAAAGAGGTGTTTGGGAGGTAAGAGTGTGTTCCCGTTCAGCGAGCCAGACAGCACAGGAAGATTCAGGAGGTCAACATTTACAGCCCGCTACCAAGACAAGCCAACTGCTTAAGACTTCAGTTCTCTTTCAAAACCATGGGAACAAGACGTGATCCAACAGAGAAGATTTATTTTAGCTCTAAAAGACACTTAATGAAAACAACGGGATGGCGGGTAAGATAGGCTATACATGACTCACGCTGTATTTCTATTATAATGCATAACACAAAAAAATTGTGGTTTTCAACCAGGGGAACTGACAATATCTACATAGGCTATGGCAATACAGTGGCTAAAAAGGCTATCAAGGTTTAGCCAATATGAGGTATAGATACATTTTTAAGACGTTTTATTAGAAAATAGATAGCCTAGTAGCATACTGTAGATTGTATCTGTGTCTAGAGTAGGCCCTAGACCTAATACATTGTTAATGGTGACTTTAAAAATAAACGTCCAAATTGTCCTTTGTTTTGACTGACAAGAGTAACCTAGTTGGGATATACGGCACCATTGAACTTCACAAGGGGCTACTTCAAACAAAGTGTTACCGATAAAAATGATAATTATCAGTGTCAGAGGGGTCTGGTATAGATCATATCAACACATTATTGTTCCAGCGGCTAACCCTCTTAGACCACATGGGCCACTGGGCCGGCAGCCAAAACCACTTCTCATCTTGTCATCTTTTTACAGTACGTTTACAGCTCTATTGTAAATTGAGAACCACAGGGCGGTGAGAGATTTACAGGGTGATCTGTAGAGCTCTTCCAGTAGAAGGATGCATGCTTTCATTTAGCGGTAATCGGACTATTCCAATCCCAGGTACATAGCAAGCGGAACATCAGTCTAAAAACCTTTAGCCCTGGAAAAAAATCAATCAGCTTTATTTGGATAAAGACCTATAAACGAGTTATAGGTGAACCGTGTAATTTTATTAGAATTGTGGAGTGGCGCTACAGCTGTTTTAAGAGGGATGTAGGGTTATAGGCGAGGTTTAGTAGAACTTTTATCGTACATGGGTGTAAATACAGACTCACATTATTGGATATGTGATCAAATTTCAAAAGAAGAGCCTACAGAATTAAAAATAAAAGCTATGCAGGGAATGTGTTTACATTAGTTAATTGCGCTCTGTGTCACGTATTAATGACCCGGACAGACTTACATAAACACTGTCAAAACACTGACATAACAGATGTCATTACCAGTAATTAAAGTTGATATCAGCCCATAGCCCATGCCTTGCAGACAGCTACCGCCACGACGAACCATTTGGCTTGGAAACGGCTGTCTGCGAAATGGGCATATTTAAAATGGTTATGTCACGACAGCTGCGGCAGTTAAAAGATCAGGTAAACAGTTGTGACAAGAGGCTTTTCGCCTGATAATCCTGGTTATCCTTCTCCCTGTGCGCTGCCTATGACATGCTGCATGTGGACTATCATATCAACAGTTAAGAATATCGCTGTTCACTGTTGGAGCGCTTGCACGATACAGCAGGTACATTGGAGACAGTGAAAATCCTCATAAAAGTTTCACCCACAAAGTATTTATTGTTCACATTGGGGGAAAGTTCATTGACACTGTTTGACACAAAGCACCAATGTCAATCTTCCATTTGTGATCAACAGTATCACACACAACATTGACTGCGCAAAGAAAATGACAGTTGAATTACAAAAAGAATCACCGCGTTTCAAACCGACTTTCACGACAACATTCCATTCGTGTCGTCATCTGATCAACGGTGGAGTGTGAGGATATTTCTCTACATGCAGTCACATCAACATCCCTCCACATCCTTCATGTGAAAAAAGAACCATTCAGTTATATTCATTACTGAACTCCATCGCTGATGCTTTAAACCAGACAGACCAGTGCCATCTACTGATAGAAAGGTGTACAACGACGCAAGGGGAGAATCATTTAATTTCCAACTGTAGTATGTGACAATCTGGTGACAAAAACAATACTGCATGACTTTTACATGATTTATTTTAAATATAGTATATTCTATATGATCACATTCTATATGATCTGATATTCGATCTTGTATCATCTGCTACTTTAGTCTACAATGTTAGGAAAGCCTTAAAAACCAGTGTAAAAGCCTGCACATGACAATAAACTAGTTGATAACACATGAAGGCTTTGTGGAATTACTATTGGTCTATTTAAACCATATCTATATAGTCTTTAGAGGATTTCAATGTGAAGGTATAGTAACATACCCAGATATTTCTTGAATCATATCTCTCAGTGTGTTTTTTAATTGGACAAGGAGCGCTTGTTTGGTTGTCGCACTTCAATCTCCTTGAAATAGACATGGGGCTTATTTCTGACCGTCGAGGGACAAGACTCTGAAAAACAGGAAATGGAAAATCGTTGTCTCACAAAAAACATTTGTTATATTCTCTCAAGAAAAATAACTCTCAAAAAAAAAGAAGAAAAAAAAGAAAAGCTTTACTATCATAAAAAGATAATTGTATGAATGAGTTACAACAGGCTGTGCACACTGATCTTCCCCGTACGTACTCATCCCACTGCTGACGGACGCACTGGTCTCCGGGTCCGCGTTTCCGTGGCGACGCGAGGGCGGATGCTGAGCTAGCAGTGCTCCTAAGGTGGCCTTCCTGTTGAAACGCTCTGCACACAATGTACAGTATCTACTAAGTAATGCGTCACCAGTCTGGCTGATGTTTTCCTAATCATTTCACAAGCTCATACTAAAAGAGCATGAAGAAACCGCTTATTAATTCAGTGCTTGACTAGAAACACTGACTCACGCCCAAGTGAACCGTCCGATTCAGAGACCTACATCCTGACTCACTGGGGATTCAGATTTAGAGATCTCCATCCTGACTCACTGGGGATTCAGATTCAGAGATCTACATCCAGACTCACTGGGATTCAGATTCAGAGATCTACATCCAGACTCACTGGGATTCTGTTCCCTCTCTGCTGCTCGCTGTTCCAGGTGCATGTGGATGATGGCCTGCACCTTCCTCTGGTTGGTGGTGATGCTGGGCTCTGCGATGAGCTCACTCAGGCGCAGGTTGGTCTTGATGGCCTTGGAGGCTGTGGAGCGTGCCACCATGGGCAGCTGCTCCTGGTACCCTCGGTCAGTGAAGTCCAGCTCGTCCTTCTGGAAGGTTCTGATCCTGGGGGAGGGAGGAGGAAGGGAGGGAGGGGGGAGGCAGAGGGAGGAGTGAGTGAGTGAGAGGGAGGGAGGGAGGAAGGAAGGGGGAGAGAGGGAGGAGTGAGGGAGGAGTGAGTGAGAGGGAGGAAGGGGGAGAGAGGGAGGAGTGAGTGAGAGGGAGGAGAGAGAGAGCAAGAGGGAGGGAGGAGAGAGAGCAAGAGGGATTCAGATTCAGAGATCTACATCCTGACTCACTGGGGATTCAGATTCAGAGATCTACATCCAGACTCACTGGGGATTCAGATTCAGTGATCTACACCCGATGACACTGGGATTCAGATTTAGAGATCTCCATCCTGACTCACTGGGGATTCAGATTCAGTGATCTACATCCAGACTCACTGGGATTCTGTTCCCTCTCTGCTGCTCGCTGTTCCAGGTGCATGTGGATGATGGCCTGCACCTTCCTCTGGTTGGTGGTGATGCTGGGCTCTGCGATGAGCTCACTCAGGCGCAGGTTGGTCTTGATGGCCTTGGAGGCTGTGGAGCGTGCCACCATGGGCAGCTGCTCCTGGTACCCTCGGTCAGTGAAGTCCAGCTCGTCCTTCTGAAAGGTTCTGATCCTGGGGGAGGGAGGAGGGATGAGGGGGGGGAGGGAGGGGGAGAGGGAGGAGTGGAGTGAAGAGAAGGAGAGAGCAAGCAAGAGGAAGGGAGGGGGAGGGAGGGAGGAGAGAGAGCAAGAGGGAGGGAGGGAGGAGAGAGAGAGCCAGATAATGGAGGGGGAGGGAGGGAGGGAGGAGAAGAGAGCAAGAGGGAGGGAGGGAGGAGAGAGAGCAAGAGGGAGGGAGGGAGGGAGGGAAAAAAGCATCAAATTATGAATGATAGGAATAAGGGGTATAAGAGATCCCAGGTTTGACCATGCTTGCAATACTGTTCTTCAGTCAAACTGGTCAGACTTACCTCCTGTTTGTCAAGACAGTGTAAATCTCCTGCATCAGCAGTTCAGCAGCTCCTGGTTTACAGTGGATGGTGCCATCAATAGCCTCCTTCATCAACTGTATATTCTCCTTCTGTAGAAGCTGCAAGTGGATCATATCACTTTGGACAACTACATAGCATCAGAAAAACGACAAGCAATGTTAGCATGTTCACTGTCTTTCGGTGTGGCGTTAACACTGGACGTACCCTCTCTATTTGAGTCCAGTTAGCCAGTTTAGTAGCAATAGAGGTGCCATTTTCATACGAGTGCATTGTAAGGTGCTCAGGATAATACCAGGAAAATATTTCTGCCACCAGATAGCCATTAGAAAAATCTCTGAGGAGAGATTGGAACCGATTTTGTTCAGGACAACACAAAGATCATATTTGATCATATAAGATAAATAAACGGGACCATTTCTATGTACAAATAGAAATATGTGATTGTGTATATTATGTGCCTACCTGCGCACATTCTTTGGTGAAAATGACAAGTCAAGGCTTTGCAACCACTTCAGGACTTCTCGTGGTAGCCCCGTCCTTTTAGGAGTTTGTGAATATGCCATAACAAAGTTACAGTATTTGCGTCGAAACGTTTTCCTATAAGTATTTGATACGCAAGAGCTGTAGATAAGTAAACTAATCGAATACTAGTTCTAATAAATCATCTTTATTTGACGGAAAGCTAACTTAGCCAGATAGCCTAATGCCATTTTTTAGTCGTAGACAATTTAATGTTTACAACTCCATGACAACGGTATCTCTTCTTCTACCTTTCGTGGTGAATGCGTCAGAGGCTGAATTGGCATTGTCGCCATCTAGTGGATATATGAAGACAAGACATGGCCACGTTCTTAGGGTCAAGCGGTTTACTGGTAAATCCAGGACAACCCTCTCATGATGTGATGACACCGTGGAGCAATTTTCAAAACGGCGGCTATGAAAGCATGTGCACTCAAACTATTTGACTGTTGCACTCTATTTCATCAAGTACAGTCCATGTGTTAGTCCCAGAAAGCAGAAACAGAATCACAGCACTGTCTTATGTCTCATCTATAAAAACTATAAAGACCTATCTAAAAGCAATTGGCTATGCACACGACAGTGATACGTATCACACAGAAATAAATAAGCCATGTCTAAAACTTTCAACAAACATAGGAACGTTACTTTTAATTATAAGAACAAAGTTAAACTATCCCGTTGAATTGATTGCATAACCCGGGCCGCCAACTTCAGGTAGCTAACAGTTACGTTAGTCCTTTACACAAACGTGTGTTAGGGTGATCTTCCCAAAAGGACAAACGATGTTCGTAAAGTTCTGTGTTGTTACCATTCAAGTAAGAGGGAAAAGGGGTTCAAGACTATTCGAGCTACGATTACGAAGGTAAGAATGAATGTATCTGTCACCTAAGATAGCTAGCTGAGCGATTTGAGCAGTATCATCGGCTTGGCTAGATAGTAAGCCATTTTAGTGACACAATAAAATAATCAATGATCTGACTGTCAATATGCGTGCTAATCGTTCGTCTTAAAAGATAATTGATTAGTCATATGTATTCCCAATGGATAACACAATGTAACATGTTTTCAGTTTCAAACTCTAGATATCAGTCGGTGCTTCTGGCTTTTTTCAATGAACTATGTCAGGTCTCTCTCACCGAGTGAGAATGACACTTTACACTACATCATCAGTCAGGCCGATTTCCCCTTGAAGTACGTGTTACGGTCGTGTGCATGCAGCTAATTAATTACAATTATGCAGCTAATTAATTACAATCTCAATACAGTGTTTTGGTAGGTCAACTGCACAAAAACTCGAATCATTTATTCAAGTGTCAAAAGTGTCCTTCCTGTCCAAACAGAAAACGATGCTCATTTTTCTGTGCCGGTGCGTCATCTGTACTGTAGGTAGTTTTTGACTGGATTGGGCAACGGCAGTCGGAAGATGAGGTGGAACCGATCACGGCCGACACTCTCTCGGATGCACTGGCGGCAGAGCTGGCTGAGCAGACGAGGCGTGACTGGGGGAAGAAACACGGACGACTGAGGAACTCTTGAACAACAGAACGACTACCGGTACAATAGGTATAATCCTCAACACAGTCAAGACAAACTAGTAGAGATGCTATTTAATAAAAAAAGGTATATGTTTATGTTCTTTAGGGTCATTTTTTATCATTTGAAATTCAAGTATTTCCATAACATATAATTTTGTAAAGTGTATTAACTAATCTGTAAATCGTAACGTTTTCATTTAGCAAACATATTGATCCTAGAGACATACAAAATATGATTTTCTTACATCTTGTTTGTTACAGCTACACATAACCTCAATTATTCCCTGTTGCAGTTGTGGTTAACTGACCCTCATATAGCATCAGAAGCCTCTCTGTCAGGCTGCCAGGAGGAGACACCTCCACCGGCCTCTGGAACTCCAGGTTCCTGGCGTTGATGTCCGCCCCAAAGTCCAGCAGTATCTTCACCATGGCTGTGCAGTCTTTCTGAGCGGCGGCGTGCAAGGGCGTCTCCAGGTACCTACCCGTCTGGACATTGGCTCCTGTGGTGAGGGGACACGTCAGAGCTGTCCAATCAGGGCGGTTCGATCCCACAGACTGGAGAACTTACACTTCAGCAGGTTTTTGTTGTTGTTGTTGTTGTTGTTGTTGTCATCGCTTCAACCTTGTTTGTAACCCACCTGTTTCAGCTCATCGACCAAACAATCATTAGATACCAGCTTAGCTTTGGATCAAAATCCCAACAGGGTGTCGTCTCTGCAGCGACAGAGGCAGACAGCTCCCAGGTAAAATCGTTAGCGATGCCGAGCAGACCGAAGGACGACCCGCGAAAGCTCTCACCTTCCCTCAGCAGCATCCGGGAACACTCCAGTTCCTGAAAGACGCAGGCGGTGTAGAGCGGCGTGCCAAGGTGAGGAATGTCCATGTCCACATCCGCTCCCCACGCCACCAGAGCCTCGACGCACTTGCTGTGACCTGCAAAGGTACAAGAGAAGTGGATACCGTACTGGTACAGTACAAGTTGGAGGATTTCGATCGGTTTAGGTGCAGTTCTATGGGCGTATATGAAGCCCTCTGTGATATTGCATGTGATGCTACACAAATACAGTTTGATNGGGGGGGGGGGGGGGGGGGGGGGCTTCAAAGTGCGTCACCAAGCTTTGTTGGCTGCTGTGTATATTTTTGTTTCGGCGTTCCGTTTCCACTGGCTTTACTGACTGAATACCTCGTTCAAGCCGTTTGGTCTGTTGAACGTACCTTTGCTGGTGGCTTCGTGGATAGGTGATGGTTGAAACACAGGAGCCTGAGGCCTAGCACCCCTCTCTAGGAGCAGGTCTGTGCAGCTCATGCTACCCACAAAGCAGGCGTTGAACAGGGGCGTCCTCCCATCGATGGTGGTGACGTTCACCTGCACAGAGCGGGGTGTCAGCGTCACTTAAGGGGGACGAGGAGGGTATCCAGAGAGGGGACAGGGGTCGGGTGTTACGACGGCGGGATTTCGTTCGATTCGCTGATTCGATGGAGAGAGAATGACTTGTGAACCCGCTGTTGGTCATATGGCCTGGTGTCTGGGGTTATCGTGGGCTGGTGTCTGGGGTTATCTTGGGCTGGTGTCTGGAGTTATCGTGGACTGGTGTCTGGGGTTATCGTGGACTGGTATCTGGGGTTATCGTGGGCTGGTGTCTGGGGGTTATCGTGGGCTGGTGTCTGGGGTCAGGGACTTACGTTGGCTCCTGATTCGATGAGGAGCCTGGCGCAGGCTACATGGTTGCCCAGGCAAGCATCATGAAGAGGACTCACGCGGTCCACGGTGAGCGCGTTAACATTGTGGCCCTGTAGATTCAAGCAAATTACGATGAAGTACATTCACATTTTTGTTTTCACATTTGGACTTATTCGGACAAAGAGCGCTCGTAGAGAGTACGGCAGAAGATCAAAGGATCGATGTTATTTCCGAGGTCAGGGTTAAGAAACCGTCTCTATCAACCAAGTTTGCGTTTCGATTGTCTAACACAAATGATTAAGAGCGACAAACAAATGTGACATATTTGCTGGAAGCGACTCACAGTTCAATGAAGTAGATCGAAAGCAACAAGCTCACACGGTCACAGTGCAGCTGACCTGTAAAATGAGGTTCCTGAGGACGAGGAGGCGGCCCTGTCCAGCTGCGTCGTGTAAAGGAGAGCGGTCGACCCAGGACCCTGAAACAGGAATAACATGAACAAATACAGCAGACAGCTAGTATTCACACAGAGGACCAACTGAAGGAAAAGGAACATCAGCTGTTGTCATTGACTGGTGTGTTTCAAAACAAACAGCCATAGAGGTGTTTCATGAATAGATAAACATTTGTCATGAAACAGCAACATTTTATGAACGACAACAAAAATCTTTCTTTTACTGCTTGCCATTATCCATGCACAGTTCAGCATTTTGTGTAGAATCAGCAACATGAATCACCAAGTTTATGATATTCACCGATAAATATTAGATGCATACTATTATGTAACTGCACTGTTGGCTAAACTCCACTTTACAGACTGTCCTCATCATCACCAGCATCATCATCAATTCTCTTCACTTCAGTCAAATAAACCGAAAAACCTCCCCACCCCCCTCCTAAAATAAACGATGATCTATAGAGGAGTGGCATCCTGTCAAACAGTAAGTCTCTGGCTACCTCGTTAGAGAACCGTGATGAAGGCTACTGCTAGCTGTTCATTCTTCACCACAGAGAACATGCAACAGTTTGCCCAGACACTCTGGTTTTGCCAGCAGTCAGTCCCTCCAGCTCCCTCCAGCTGAGTACCAACAGTAAGTAGGCCAAGAGCGGACCTAGCGACTTTCATCTAAACATCGGGGGGGGGGGGGGCGAGACTAAATGTTCAAACTCTGCTGCCTAATGTTTTGGTTTTACACATTATCCCCAGTCCTTTCGTCTGAACTACTGTTGGTCACTTGTGGCGTAGAGTAACATCTGTCAAGGCAGCTTCCAATCGCAAGACTATGCATGACAGGAAGCGATTATTGACAGTGTATGATAACCAACAAGTGTATGATAACTAACAAGTGTGTTTTTCCATTCTCCTGTCTCTTCCATTCTTCCATGTCTCCTTTTCCAAGTGTCTGATCTGTCCAGTGCCACGGTCAAGCTTGATATATATGGTGGTAGTGAAACCAAACATACAGCACAGAGCACCATAGAGTTGAACTCACCCTGTCGTTGACCATAGTCGTAGAACTCTGCAGATATCCTGGCAGCTTCCTTTCTGTTCCCGCGGATAATGTAGAAATAAGTGAGCAGGTTCAAGCTTATCTTCACAAAGAGTTTGAAGCAGAACAGTGCCAAGATGCTGAGGTAAACGTTGGACAGCTGGACCGCGAAGGGCTTGTCGTTACCTTCTGCTAACTCTGGCATTGCCCTCTATTATGTTGTCTACTATAGGAGATAATGTGCTAGTGGCTGTTAGTCTAGTTCCTCCTCAGACACCCACTGGTCCTGATTGTACAAGCTGGTAGAATAGTGCAGCTGCCGTTGTGCCTGCGTGAAAATAGTTTAGCATTCTCCTATTTCTAAAAGGGGAGGGAGGGAGGTTGAATATTTTGAGGTTAAAACTTTAATTTGTAATATCCAAAGGGGATTTTGCATTCTAGAAGTCATGGAGAAAAAGATTTAACTAATTGTGTACACTTTTTTTTTAAATTATAAATGGTTGTGGGTGTTGAGTAGGATACGTGTTGATTAGATAAAGAACCCTGATTGAGTTGAGTTAAGTCATACCGACTAAACTTATTGTCGTATTAAAGCACAGCATTGAAGTACCCTGTTAAACCGCCAGGGGGCAGTGCAGCACAACATTTATTTATAGTCAAAGTAATGGACACAATAGTCTTATGCAGTGTATTTTTCTTACTGTAATGTGGTGGTGACAGGCTGTGCATCTTTCACAATGAGCTTTGTTTCATGGAAACACAAACAAGAATCGGTTAATCAAACTCGTTTGCCATAATGTCACGTGATTCGTGACGACACGAGTTGACAGTGAGCGCGCGGGATTTAGAAATGTGGCGGATTGTTTGGTTTCGTTGTTGACATATCAAATCTAGGAGATAAACAACATTTATACATCACATTTGGATAACATTCCCTCTTAATATGGTTGAAGGGCCGGGCTGCACGCTGAACGGAGAGAAGATTCGCTCGAGGGTCCAGCAAGGACAGAAAGTTAAAGAATTCAGAAGTCCGACGACGACGCAGGTATGTTAAACTAATAAAAGTGACAGGTTAGCTAGGTGCTGTCATGCATGCTAGTGGCTAAACGTAGTGATTCTGTAAACTTATGTTGCTAAAACAACCGATGATGTGTTTACAGAGAAATGACCCAAATGAAAGCTCATTCCAGATCCTTGCTGGGTGTCAGTACACTGGAGTTGCAACCTTGGGAAAGGAACTTTTCTTATACTTCGGTGAAAGAGCGTTGAGGTAAGACGTCCATTAACGTAGGCTAATCAAGAAGCTATGCACTTATTAAATAATGTCAAGTTTCCAATTTACTCAAAACCTCTTGAAGCAGTTGTCACATGCTTGACCACTGAGCAAAGCTTGCCACTGTACACCAACAGTATCGCTAACATGCTAGGCTACAGACTACTGATCTTTTACCGTTTATAAAAACTTCCTCAAGCTAAATCACTCATCGTGAGTCTCGTGTCTTTGACAGAGTTCACTTTGGTATGAATGGGTCAATGCGTATAAACCCTGCCAAGACTAAGGACAGGAAAAGCCCGAGTCCGATACTGGAAATCTATCTCACCAGGGACATCATCTGCCTCTTCGACTCCACTGTTGAAATCAGGTAATCGAGAGAGAGAAAGGGTTTGTTCCAGCGTGTCTTGTCACCTGGTGACGGTTCGTCTATGTGCAACAACCATTGATAGACTGTTGGAACTCTACTTGAAGTTCGTTATTTTATTTTATCGAAACTTTTTTTTAACCCTTTGAAACAAGTACATTTTAAGAACACATTCTTCAACAACAAAAAATCTCCTTAGTGTGTTGTGTTTTGTGTGAAACCTTTTTCCATGTATATATATTTTAGTCTCTGAAACGAATAATAAGTATATAAATAGATAGATAAAACTCCTCAAAACCTTTGTCATGTTGTATTGAAACATTTTTTCAACTTTTACAAACCTTGATTAACGTGCAGACTGACTGAGGACTGCGAGCAGAGAGTCCAGGCTATGCAGACCCTGGATGTGTGCTCTCCTCTGTTCAACTCCAGCCGTGCTGAGGAGCTGGTTCGAGGACAGAGAGACAGGATGCTCTGTGATGTTCTCCTGGACCAGACTGTTCTGCCTGGAGTGGGGAACATCATTAAGAATGAGGCCTTGTTTGACTCAGGCCTCCATCCTGCTGTAAAGGTACCCAACTGTTGTACTGTAGGACTCTTAAGGTTGTATGTATTTTCACTGCCAGGTTGCTAAAATGTGATTACCTTGTAACCTGCCTGCTAAATACAGACCACTGATTAACTGAAGGCTGATATACCGTTTACAACTATTACGTGGTGTAGATCGCTGATTTTCGACCGTGCTTTCAATATGCAACACTTGTGTGTTGCTAGGGATACGAGTAAAAATATAACTGTATGTTTGATAGGGTCTCAATGTGGACAGATGGATTCGTGTCACTGTGGCAGTGACTTTAGACTTCAACCCAAGCGTTTGTAGAGTAAATTGCATGTTCACTTTTGTTCGGTAAATGTTTTGTTTTAAAATACAGAAGTGACAGAAATTGGAACCTGCAAACTCATGACTTGCAGTCAAACCCTCCAAAACGAGCCCTTTTGTTGTTGTCAATCATTGGACGATCCATGTTTAGTGATTTGACTGATTTCCTTTTTAATGTATTTTTTTAGGTCAAGCAGCTGACAGATAAGCAGGTCCACCATCTAGTGAAGATGACGCGAGACTTTACCCTCCTATTCTACAAGGTAGGGCTCAGGGGAGGGGTCTGTCCTCAGTCTGTCCTCACCAGGGTCTGTCCTCACCAGGGTCTGTCCTCACCAGGGTCTGTCCTCAGTCTGTCCTCATTAGGGGTGACTCGGGGGGTCTGTCCTCACCAGGGTCTGTCCTCACCAGGGTCTGTCCTCACCAGGGTCCGTCCTTAGAGTCTGTCCTCAACAGGGTCTGTCCTCAGTCTGTCCTTACTGGGGTCTGTCCTCAGAGTCTGTCCTCACCAGGGTCTGTCCTCACCAGGGTCTGTCCTCACCAGGGTCTGTCCTCAGTCTGTTCTCACTAGAGTCTGTCCTCACCAGCGTCTGTCCTCAGTCTGTCCTCACCGGGGTCTGTCCTCAGTCTGTCCTCATTAGGGGTGATTCGGGGGTCTGTCCTCACTAGGGTCTGTCCTCACCAGGGTCTGTCCTCAGTCTGTCCTCACCGGGGTCTGTCCTAAATCTGTCCTCACTAGGGGTGAGTCGGGGGGTCTGTCCTCACTAGGGTCTGTCCCCACAAGGGTCTTCCAGCCCAGTCTTGTAACCACTCAGTCACTTAAACACTGTGTCCTTCTGTCTTCTCATTTCTGTCTTAAGTGCCGCAAATCAGGCTCTCCTCTCCACAAGCACTACAAAGTCTACAAACGTCCTTGCTGTGGCCAGTGCCGAAACGCCATCACCGTCTGTCGCCTTGGCGACCACGGCAGGATGACGTACTTCTGTTCGCGCTGTCAGAGCTCCGACCCGGGAGAGGTCGACCTAAGGTGAACCTGCGACATGGGATGTGTGGGGAATATTAATCAGAGGGTTTGCAGCCAACCAACCAGAGGGAGGGAGGGAGGGAGGGGGCGGGGCTGTGAGGTCTTGCGTAATCTCTGATGTAATTGGAGTTCATCGTTCACTGTAGGTGGATAAACCTGCTGGAAAGTAAAAGGCGCGGTGGGAGATTGAATGTGCATAGTGAGCGTGGACTGTGCTTGTCAGACAGGCGCTAACGCTGAGCTTCTTGGTGTTTGAGGAAGGCATTAAAGAGGGTTTGAGTGTAAAGCTGAACAGCACTGCTCGCAGATAAAGCTCTTTTATGGACCGTATCGCTAGTCCAACCCATCATTTCCCATTGTTGTGCGCGTCTTCGAGCATTAAGTCAGCTTTGGAAACCTAAATGCGCTATTTTCCACAAGAAATTTCATTTATTTTAGTTTTATTCACATACCTTTTAGTTTGCAGTGTTGCAGGAATGTTGCTACTGGCGAACCAGACGACAGATCGTCCCTGAGTCATGTTAATCTTCCCTATTTTTATTTATTTATTATAATTTATTTCTAGCAAACTTCCTGCAAGAAACAGCTTGCTGGACTGGGCTTACCGGCCGTCTGTGGAACCCAGCGATGACGTGGCCAGGAGAGAGGAAGAAGAGTGGGCCTGTGAGCTGTGCACTCTGGTTAACCAGCCTTCAGTGAAGACCTGTGAGGCCTGCTTGTCTCCCAGGACTCAGGGTGAGCTGTTAGTCGTGCCTACAGAAGCACCACCCGGTTAAACCGTCCTGCCCACGTTCGCATGTGATATTCAGAAACGAGGAAGATAAAAATGCACTGAGGCGGTTGAATAAGACAAATTGACCTTTGGTGCCCCTCTCCTCTCTCACAGTCCCTGCAGACGAACGGGGTGTAGAAAAGGCTGTCTTCGCTAGAGATTTCATCAAGTACCCTTGCAATGCCTTTTCGAAACCGCGAGAGGAGCTCAAAGTCAACCGCAAGGCTGCGTTTGGAAGCACCACCCTTGTTTTTACCGACTTGAGCAAAAAGTCAAACCAAGCGAACCTTTCTTTTTCCCCAGCCAGCAGTCATCTGAATTCCTTGGCGGGGGAGAGAGGTTTAAATAAACACAACGTCTGCCAAGGGACAACAAGTCCCAATTATGCCTCTGGTGGCTGGCAGAATAAAAGCACAGAGCTCTCCAAAGGGGGATCGTTGGCCTCCTACAGTCAACCATCGAAGAAAATGAGAATTGATCACAGTCCTTTTCCTGGTAGCAAAGCTCACGATGTAGCCCGCCGTGTGAGGTGAGTGATTGGTACGCTCAGCTATTCATGAGTAAGAAAGTTATAATAAGGCAAGTTTTTGACTTCGGGGAGGTAAGTGGGATGAAAAAGCATCCCACAGTGGAATTTTTAATGCGGTATTGTTATAAAAGTGCCGATTGATGAATAACCACGCTGGAACTGGAATGCAGACGTGTCAGGCGATCTCCAACAAATCTTCATGTTTTTCTCCCTCAATATTTATGATTGCGTGGAATCGCATTGATCTAATCGTGGAATTGGTTCGGCGAATACGCCATCAGAAGGTTCTAGAAGTTGCCGGTTAACGGTGGCCGAAATGAAGACGTGTCTTCTACCCTTGTTCTCCATCAGCTCCTCCCAAACCAGAACACCAAACGAGGAAACGCAGGGTGTTCCCACAATCCCCTGCTGCGCGTCCCATCAGTGTCCCAGCGTCCTCCGCGTGGTCCACAAGGACGGGGACAACAAGGGTAGACAGTTTTACACCTGTTCTCTTCCCAGAGACAAACGCTGTAACTTCTTTGAGGTGAGAGAGAACCCATACACACCCTGACTTATAATAAACATAATTTAACTGCGAAGTGGTGACGAAATCCTCCGGTCTTTCTCTCTCTCTCTCTCTCTCTGTCTCTGTCTCTCTCTCTCTGTCTCTCTCTCTCTGTCTCTCTCTCTCTGTCTCTCTTTCTCTCTCTCTTTCTCTCTCTCTTTCTCTCTCTCTCTTTCTCTCTCTCTTTCTCTCTCTCTCTCTCTCTTTCTCTCTCTCTGTTTCTCGCAGTGGGCTGATTTACATTTCCCTCTCTGTAACCATGGGAAACGCTGTCTCAGGAGGACAGTGCTCAAACTGGGGCCGAATAATGGACGGAATTTCTACGTATGCAGCTTCCTGACGGGCAAGCAGTGTGACTACTTCCAGTGGGCTTGAAACATGGCCAGGTATTGCGCCATCCTTCCTGGTTGTTGAAACTAGACAACTTTTAAGAGATCAAGAATATCATTCATGCGGTTAGAGTACACGCTTTGTAACTTTCCAATGTTTCCTTATGGTAAACACTTATGGATCGATGCAATTAATATATTTTTCCCTTCCTTATTCATGTTTCATCGATCATGTCTTCTGCATTTGTCTGGTGTGTCTTACAGCATATTTGTCTCTGTCAAGGAGTCTTGAATAAAAAACACATTTTACATTGAGAGAAATCTCTTGATATGCAGGCTTTTGTGGACTGGTAAGAGAAGCCTCATTTCAGATATTTAATCTCATAAAATTATGTGTAAGGCCATTCAAATGTATCAACACTATAAAATAGACTGAATCAGTTTAATTGTAGATTGCAACTTTTAATCAAGTTCTTAAATCCCTTTACTTAAAAAACAACATTCAGGATAGCTGTCGAAAGATCAAGTCTGATGATTCTTAAAATAATTTTCAATTAACATAATTGATAGTAGAAAGTAGCATAAAATGCCAAATATGTTCAAGATCAAAAACAGTCCACTGATTTCAGCAATGGTACATTGGATTGGGAGTCCGACACCATGAAGGAGAATGTGGAGAACCCAGGAACCTTGTTGCAAGCAGCACCTTTTGAAAATAAGGAGAAGGGAAGCAAGCTCAGTTCATCTATTTTTGTAACTCACATACTCTTGCTAGCTCCAAACGCCACTCACCATAATGACCAGTTGTGTTGGCACAAATGACGGCCCCAAAGAATTCTGGGTAATACTTCTTGATCCTGGAGATGGCTGTCTTGCAGGCTAAGGAAGGATCTGTTCCGGTCCTCATCAGCTCAACAGCCAGGAAACTAGACTCAGAGAGAGAGAGGGACAGAGAGAGAGAGAAGCTCAGAGAGAGAGAGAGGGACAGAGAGAGAGAAAGAGGCTCAGAGAGAGAGAGAGGGACAGAGAGAGAGAGAGAGGCACAGAGACGGAGAGAGAGGCACAGAGACGGAGAGAGAGGCACAGAGAGAGAGAGACAGAGAAAGAGAGAGGGACAGAGGCAGAGAGAGAGAGAGAGAGAGAGAGAGAGACAGAGAGAGAGAGGCTCAGAGAGAGGGACACAGAGAGAGGGACACAGAGAGAGGGACACAGAGAGAGGGACACAGAGAGAGGGACACAGAGAGAGAGAGAGGCTCAGAGAGAGAGAGAGAGAGAGAGAGAGATGGCTGTTAGGGTTAGCACTGCTTTCATATCCTTCGACACCTCGGCGGTGGAAGTAGCCGCAGTCCTGTCAAATCACATCACTAGTCCAGCGTTGACTGTTCTGCCTCAGCTGTGGTCGAGAGAAATGTTACTGTTGCTCTCTGTCTGGAAAATAAAAGACGGATACTTGGCCACTTTTAAAACTGCTCTTCTGGCCCTTGACTGTACTGTACTAACTCCAAGTACTGTACTAACTCAATCTACTGTACTAACTCAATCTACTGTACTACTCAAAGTACAACTAACTCAATCTACTGCACTCACTAATGTACATCCAACTCAGTCTACTGCACTTACTAATGTACTGAGCATCCAACTCAATGTACTGCACTCACTAATGTACATCCTACTCATTCTACTGCACTCACTAATGTGCATCCAACTCATTCTACTGCTCTCACTAATGTGCATCCAACTCATTCTACTGCTCTCACTAATGTGCATCCAATTCAATCTACTGCTCTCACTAAAGTACATCCAACTCAATCTACTGCCCTCACTAATGTGCATCCAACTCATTCTACTGCACTCACTAATGTGCATCCAACTCATTCTACTGCTCTCACTAATGTGCATCCAATTCAATCTACTGCTCTCACTAAAGTGCATCCAATTCAATCTACTGCACTCACTAATGTACATCCAACTCAGTCTACAGCACTCACTAATGTACTGAGCATCCAACTCAATGTACTGCACTCACTAATGTACATCCAACTCAGTCTACAGCACTCACTAATGTACTGAGCATCCAACTCAATGTACTGCACTCACTAATGTACATCCTACTCATTCTACTGCACTCACTAATGTGCATCCAACTCATTCTACTGCTCTCACTAATGTGCATCCAACTCATTCTACTGCCCTCACTAGTGTACATCCAACTCATTCTACTGCCCTCACTAATGTGCATCCAACTCAATCTACTGCCCTCACTAAAGTACTGTACATCCAACTAATTCTACTGCTCTCACTAGTGTGCATCCAACTCATTCTACTGCCCTCACTAGTGTACATCCAACTCAATCTACTGCCCTCACTAATGTGCATCCAACTCACTCTACTGCACTCACAACTGAACTCCCTGTTAGGTGTGTTTCCCTGCTGTGCGTGCGTGTCTGTGCACGCTAATTCCCGTGCTGGATGAGGAAAGCATTGCAGCAGATGGGTCCCAACCTGGGCAGGAAGCGCATCATCACGTCTCCGTCCCCGGTGGCGGCCGCGCCCCCCACAGTGCTGTCAGCGTAGGCGCCTGCTCCCGCCACGGGGGAGTCTCCGACGCGGCTGCAGGGCGTGGCACACAACACCGACACGTTCAGTTACACTGTCAACAAACACAGTCTTGACTTCAAATGTAAATATGACTTGTCAGGAGAAATCATCTGGATATGGTTCGTATTGTAGAGTGACAGTTGGGTTGCACTTGTTGACTATCCTAGGTTTGCGGTGTGGGTACTAACGAGAAAGTTAAACGCGGATCTGATATACTGTGGTAAAAGCCAACCAATGATTATGAGTCATATAGGAAGTATGAAAAATGCTTCTGCACCCTGGGATCTTGTGGCTTGCGCCATTGGTTGATGTTCCCGCTGCCACATGACCATCCCGACCAATCGCAATCATTCCTATTTTGAAGACATTTACACAGTTATGAACACATAATTGCATTTCATATATAAAAATATATACACACACATATAACAAGGAAACACAATTGATTTGAATAACCCTATGAAAATAATAAATTATCAATAATGCAAAGCAATGCATTCAAAGACATGACAAAATAAAAATTCTGCTTCCCAGGCCAATATTGAGATTTTATATATAAATATTCATATATACATTTAAATGCATGTATATACAAGTATTACATGTGACGATAAAATAACTACAAACTATGCTTAAACACTGTAGAAACACTATACCATACTGTCTTAGCGATACAAAACCTAATGTCTGCGTTTTCAACACCTATCATAAACTTTACCAATAGTGTCATGAGCATGTATGTCAACTTGACGCTTTCTCTGGCTTCGCTTCAAAGTGGCTCCCGGCTTGTACGGCCCACAGTTCTTCGAAGGATCTGGAAGAACGCTCTGTTGAATATAAAAGGAAAATAATGTGCACACCATGTATAATGTACTGTCTGCCACTAGTTTCAACAATTCCAACAATACGAAATCGCACCGGTTTTTTTGTTTGTTTAAATCGATGGTTTTTTTTAAACGTATACATCGACGAGTCATACGTATCCAACCTGGTACCCAGTTTGGCGGTAATGTATGCAGGGTAGCCGAGGACGAGGGTGAGTCAGATCTCTACAGGGCTTTGATAGTGCCAATGCTAACAGCATGTTGGGATCAACAGTCGTTCTTTCAGGCAGCCGTCAATGCATAATTCATCCAGAAGTCAGATTTATTCATAGATTT
Organism: Plecoglossus altivelis; assembly: GCA_036571765.1. Taxonomy (NCBI): domain Eukaryota; kingdom Metazoa; phylum Chordata; class Actinopteri; order Osmeriformes; family Plecoglossidae; genus Plecoglossus; species Plecoglossus altivelis. The sequence goes on from BROE01000006.1 coordinate 1,988,170, forward strand.
TAAAGATAGGAGGTGATGTACTTACGGGTTCCATGACAACATTGTACAATTTTGTTGAGCGATATAAAAACGGCGCTTCGTTCTTTTGACAGTTTGGGCGGTATTAAAAAAAAGACTGAGTTGAATAGAGCTGAAATTCATCCTGCATGACATTCTGAATCTCAAATGAGCAGCTGCAGTTATACCTAACACTTTCTTCAAACTGTAGGAAGCTGAAGCGATGAAATACTAGAACACACCTTCCGATAATTGGGTTGGCAGTTGTCCTTCAGCCACTGACTGAAAATACGAATAGATTTGTTGGTGGTAAGGTCTTCTGCTACAAAGCCCATATTCTCAGCAAAAACCGAAGCTGCAGACGAAACAAAGATCAGATACTTCACACAAGGTCAATAACACACCACATCTTATATTTGATACAGCACTTTAACAAATTCACTGAGGACTGAACGTAAATTATTAAAAAAACAAAACTAGTTTATGACAACATAGATGTCATTTTACCCAAACTTTTACAATACCTGACTCTCCGACTAAGAATGTGTGCTCAGTGTGTTGCATCACAGCTCTGGCTACTCCAATAGCGTTCTTGATTCTCCTCAGGTCCGCCACAGCCCCCACCTCCATCGTGTCCCTGCAGAGACAGACAGTTCATCACGGGTGGCTGCACACGATTGTCATGCGAAAAAGGAAGACATCAACAACCCCGAGGCCATTATAGGGCTGTAATTGACTCGCAGTGGAGCTTTTGGATCAATTCCATTTCAATTCCCCGTAAATCAGGACACAGTCGGACACAACAAAAGCAGCTGAAACTGGGTTGGGGTTTTTTTTACAGCAGGAACTCTGTCTTTGCCCCACAACTTAGATTCCAGGCAAGGAGATTGAAATCCAAGCACTCCCCCCAATAATCCTTCTTTAAACGTACACTCTGCCAATCGCTGACCTTCAATTTAGGAAAACAACCGTTTGGATTGTGGCCCTGTTTCTTTCGGTGATGAGATGAAGGGGTGACTCTCACCCGTTCATGATCATGGCGTCTAGGGTGGTTTCTCCTCTCTCATCTGGACTTCCCCCAAAGCCCACACTACCGTCACACTGGTCCACCTCGCAGCGGCTACAGCCCTGCTCCACCGCGTCCAGTGCCGATCCTCCGGCTTGCAGAACACTCCACGCTTCGGAAGGACAGAAACAACAGCGCACGTTCGTATTGTCCAAACTTTGAGCTGCTTGAAGGCCTACTATAGCGTGCATAAGCGCTGACACAACAGTACTTTCACATTGACCCTAAAGGGATTCTCATACCGTAGGAAATTAATGGCTGTGCCATATCACCATTTGGACACTGATCCTTTGGCTTGCTTTGAGGATTAGAAAGCCAACTGGTGACATGTTGAACAGCTTGCAATTTGCAATTCAGCGCCAAGACAATTTCGGAACAATTTGAGAGAAGAGTTAAATCCCAATCCTTGTTTAAGCAAACTGGTTTGAGTTTTGACATCAGAATTGCTTCACATTGTTGGTTATAAAGACGCACGAAGAGGTTTTTAAACAGTAGAAACCTATACTAACGTGTATGATGTGAGTTTAACATTACCTGTGGACGTAGCATCTTTAAAGGGCCACGTGTTAATGACAAGTGGTAAAGTTGCATGTCCAAACGGCAACATAAGAATATAAATCAAGAACTTTGTCATTTTATCCAAGTTTTGTCTAAGTTTCCAAACTTCGGTGGAAAACGTAGAACCTGGCTAAAAAATAGGGCAGAACGAAAATAATACTTTTAAAGCGACTTGTGTATTCTTCTTGAAATGACAAACTTGGTCCACGGTAGTCTAGTTGTAAGAAATTCGTTTAAAGTGAATGTCTTGATCAAATATAATTGTGACTACATTTTACGTTCATCCATTTCTATTTCCTTGTTTTGTCACATGACACAAACTCCTCGTCATAATTAAAGGGACAGTGCATTCTATATAAATTAGATCTATCTAAAGTTTCCGGTGTTGAAGTATAAAGAAACAGATCTTTGCTTTTCAAGTTTTTATTGTACTGAATGACAAGTCGAACTTAAAAGAACATGATTTGCTGATCCATTAGTTTTTGTTGGTCACTGGATTACAGTACTGGATTACAGTTACCAACATAGATGAATTACAATGATCACAGTCAATAAACAGCTTGTTGCACAGATGGCCACTATTAAATGCAATGTTGAATAATATGGATTTTCCAGTAAAGTTCCATGTACAACTATGTAGTTATTGGTTAGACTTTCAGTGAGTTAATCTAATTCAGTGACATTTTCACGTCTGGCAGTATGACTCACTCATCTTTGGTGTGATGCAACACATGCTGAGAAAGGAACATTATTTTCAACCTCAAAGATTGCCTTGAGGAAGAGTCAAAGTTTCTTGAGAACAAAAAAAAACGTTGATATGAATGGATCTCCTGATTTCTGTCGAAACCAGTAGCTACAAAGCACAGGCCAGGTAGACGGTAACAACACAATATAGTCTAACCTTGAGAAAGGAACTCTAATACCATATCCACTATTCCATTATTCATATAAAAAACATTTTCTTTCATATTTTATTCATTGATCGTTCTTTAACCATGGTAAGTCCCATTGTTGTTGCAAGGCATCTTACAGAGGAGGTGGAGGGGCTGCAACAGGAGGATTATGACTTTTCTTGGGTTATTGATTGAAATTAAACAGCTCCTACTAAAGGGAATTGCCCTTTAAAGACTAACTTTATCAATCACAGTTGCCCTTTGAGGCAATCTCATGATGTCTCCCTAAGCTTTCTCTATGCCTCTTAGGACCATGTAGAGGCAATGCCTATATTTTCAAAAGAAGTGATATCAATCTGAAGTATAAAAAAACCCCATACATATTTATCTTCCTTATCTGATCATATGTCAATGAAATTATGTAATTTGATTAAATATGACTGTTTAGTTAATAAGTGAAACTTAACCAATTATTAATTACTTTGTGTTCATCAGCACAGTGGCCTTGCTGGGGGTTTATGTCTAAATTCTGGAGAGAGAAAAAAGTTTTTAGTCTGGAAAATTCCTAATTGTTTCTCTTCGACAACATCAATATCTCATAATTGTCGAAAAAGTTTTGACAAACATTTCCGGTGTTCTGGTATTTTATGCTACCTTATCAGATTGTGCTACCGAACTGTGCAAAATAAATAGGCTAAACCTTGACCCTGCTGTACCTGCTGGGCATGCACATATCCTGTTGGTAGATCATGTTGTCCCTGCTATAATTTGTCTTTTTTAAAATGTATTTTTATTTTATTGTCACTACCAACGTACAACTAATATGTTGACTGCCCTCTTCAGGCACCACAGAGAAGTGTAAGATGGTCGTTTTTTGTTAGGTAGCTGTTTGGGACAGGGTCGGTTATAACTTAGTTTTTTCCCCCTACCATTGTGTATCCTAAAAATAAAATTTAAAAAAGTAATTTATAGACCATTACTATGCTCAAGAGACTTCTTAATGAATATTTTTTTGAAATCATCAAAGTCAATGGGTTCCTTTCAGTGTCAAATCACTGGGTCGAAACAGATGGTGGAGAAATTTGTCAGTAGACCTGGCTTTGTATGCCAGTGTTTGTATCACAAACACAGGAGTCCACGGGTAGGATTTAGGAGGCTCGATAGACTATCGAAAGCGGTTAAAAGGAAGCCTTTGGCGCTACACACCAGCTAGGTACCCAGCAGCTGCCCGAACCTGAAGATGAAAATACTTACTTTACATTTGGCATTAGAAGCACAGATCTGTGCTTCAAAGAACAAAAACACTATTTTATGGACTGGTTAATTATTTTGCCCTGCGTTTAATGTTTGCGATTTTCTCTGTAAAAGGAAAATAATAATAATGAGAGAAGGCACAAAACCAATGTTTTTACTTATTAAATAGTGCCAGTAAAATAATAATTGCTGTGCTAATTGCTGAAAACATTTGTCCAGTATCGCCACCTCTTGCTTCTTTCCACTGGCCAACTGGAATATCTTTGTTTTGTCTTTGTTAGACATGCTATAAAGTTTTATAAATAACGTTTGGTTTGAAATAATATTACTTTGAAATATGTTGGATCAGTTATCTAGAGTTTAAATGTGTATATTTTAATTGAGAGATAATTCAGAGTAAACACGATCGTGGTTCGCATGGTGTCCAAGTTCACATTGTGTTAATAAACACATGTGTTATCTTTATAAATTAGGAAAAGTACTTGCTAGCTATTGTGGTTGTTGAGAGTGCTAGTATAGTAGGCCATGCTAGGTGGCAGTAATTCACCTCTTTGTGTTAGTTTGTGATTCTGTGCAGTTCCACTCTGGCAGCACTTCAATCCCACTCATCACACATTTTAGACAACAAAGAAAACATTGCCAATTCAAATTGTCCTTAACCTGAAAACTGACCTACTGTGTCCTCCATACAACATCCCAAATCATTTAAAACCATTAAAATCACAGCCAACATCTAGAAGAGATGAAAGCATCTTAATTATCCAATCAAGACACACAGAACAAGGTAGGAAAGACAACAGACTGCTAAATCAAGTCACAATGTGATTGATTTACCTATCCGGTGGATGTGGCTGAAGTGAAGCCTGTGTACTATGGTCTGAAAGCCCATTGAAATCTGATGGCTAAAGTTTAATTCTCCCTATGATTTGATATGATAATCTTACCAAAATCAAACCTTTCAAACTACAACCCTTTCATCATCTTAGTCGTTTGATCAACGTTTGACAATAGGATGATCTGTTCCGAGGAAGTTTAAAAGCGTGATATTAAAAAGTAAAGTTATTTTGAGTCGAATTGTTGTTGCTTCAAGTAAAAACAAAACAACAGCCTCCATCTTAAGCTTGAGTTGTCTTTATTCATTTCCCTGCAGCCTAGGCAACAGACGAGATAGCTCGTATCGAGGGAGGAAAGACATGTGAACTACCCTATTGTGTGGTGAAGCATTTGACCAGAGTTATCGAACGGTACTGATCCTTCTGAAACCCCAAACGATTGGTCTATACGACTGTACATAGGACTGAGGGCATATGGCATTTGAAATCATTGAAAAATACTCTGATATTTCTGCTTAAAGCTGTACCATGAGCCAGATGGGCTACTCTTGCTCTTGGGAGGCTATTCTTTTAGTTTCTTAACACCAGACGAGCCTAATCAACACATCTTACAAATATGGAATCGCGAGCAACCATGAAAGCTTGTTTTTTTTTTTTTTTTTACATGCCGTTGGTTTGTGTTTTGAAAGCCTCTGCTAAGATGGTTCTTGTTCAACTGCATGTTGTCCAGCCCATCTGTTCCTTCTGCCTTCGTCTGTCTGTGTAACAGGCTTTTTTATTGTTTATTGTTGTGTTGTTGCCATATGTCTCACATTATGTAGCTTGTCGGTGCTTCTCTTTGTTTTGTGGTGACCTGTGTTGTAGCTGCGGTTTCGTTTTTCCTCAGTTCTTCTGTTCAGCATCTCTAGGATGTTCGCCTTCTCATCCACCACACCTTGCTAGCCAAGTTGTACTTATATATCACGAGCTGGTCTCAACTTTTTGTTCGACGTGCGTTTTACAGTACGACCTTTAAGGTTCTTTTTCTGGCTTTTACTGTAGCTACAACGGACAAACGGACACTTTCATGGGGGGGGGGATCTCACAGAGGCCTCCAAGAATAGTCTGAATTCCACTGAGCGCAAGTTTTCCTGTACTATGTGTTATGAAACATCTTTAAAAGATTGTCAATTTGATGATTTTAATTCCCATAGTCTGTCATCACTTGATGACTGCAATAAAACCATACTTAGGAACGTGTAAAAACAAGGGCAGTTTTATACTTTGGAGAGTTGTAAATGTTAGTCAGATAAATATGTTTGCTTGTTTAGGTTTGTTGCTAAATTATAATAGGATTTGTTTTGTTCTCTTCAGATACTGTAGGTTAATAAATAAATAAACTGCAAATTAATCTCAAATATACCTTGTTTTTTGGTCATTTACAACATAGGCTTTTGCTTAAAGCAGCACTCAATTCTTAATGTGATTTTAATTAGAATAAATGGAAGAGAAATGATTGCTGCAATTGAATTAGATAGTCAATCTAAACACCACAATTAAATTGTCTGGTTGGCAATAGTTTTTCATCAGACTTAGACGACTCCTTTCCCCCCTGAGTTCTGATTCCCACAGACAATGAGAACTCAATTGCCAGGTAAAGATTTTTGGGAGAACATTTAATTAAAGGGTAATTTTGTACCCTGCAACGGAAAAGGTCTTGAAGAACATTGTATTTTTTGTTTGGATCATTTGTTTTTCTTTAGGGCCGAGGGAGTGAGGTATTGACTTGGGCTCAAATTAGGCTGTTGTGAGGCGATGAGCCCGTTTGTCGAAACGCACCAGCGAACGCCACTTCAGAAACGAATAACGAAGCGTGTTAACTCTCCCCTGTTCGTCATCATCAAAGTCATCAGCGACAGCGCTTTGATTGGCAGACGTAGACAAATCAATGTGATTGACTAACTTTCTGTGCCATGGCATCTGTCTCTCTGTTACTGTTCGACGATACTGTGAGCATAACAAAGAGAACAAGCTTTGCTAATTTCTTTTCACGCCAGAAAACTGTGAAAGGAATTGTGATAGGCTACTCGATAAAACATGTGTTGCGCATAATTCTCCCTAACTCTCCGACACCCAATAGCCTTCTCAATTCAGATTAATTAAATAATGAATAAGATATCAGACAGAGAGGAGTGAGAGTGGAAACACAGATGTTTTGAACATTTACACGCAGACTCCTACAGAAGACGTTTTGTTTGTTGTAATTGCTTGTCAGTGCACTGATCCCCCAAAATAGAAGTCGATTTCCTCGACTGCAAATTATCCAAAACATAATCTTGTATAATTCAGGCCTGCCCAAAAGAGAGGAAACAATGTTTACTTCTCTCCTCGTCTGACAAAGGATAATTAACACAAAGATGTCATGACATTTGATTTAAACAGTAGAGTTACGTTACGAGTCAGTTACTTTACCTGTCATCTTTTCATTAGTTTGAGAAGCCACAGGACGGTATTACCCACCTTTCACCGCTGTCGCCTAATCGTCAATATGAGGATATGTACATTCCCCAGGGAAGTATATTGTCAATATTCCAATTCCGTTTAGGGTTAATTTAATTTCAGCAATTGTCTCACAGTTGGTTGATTCTAAAACGACACATTTCTTTCACAAATGTTGTACGACAGAAATAGATCTGTTTTGAATTAACACCAAAGTTTACGTTTATCAACTTAATTACTCAATTACCGAGTGTATAATTTCTTGAACATTCCTTACGATCAAAGTACTGCCTGCACATGTGTGCAAGTAGCTTCATAATTTGACAAGCTTTCCAAACGCATGTTCTATAAACAGTTTTGTTTTTTCATAGAGATAATGGATTGGATTATTTTCATGTTGCAAAAAAATAGTATAATTTGCTCTTTTCTGATAAAGATGCAGTGGGTTTGTCTTTCAGTCATCTTCTCATTAATGTGTCTTGTAGATAAGGTGGATCATTCCGCAGTGTATTGCATGAGACCATTTGGATAAGTTTAATTTATGGAGCATAGAGAGATTCCGCGCTCTGACACAAGCAGCGGGGGGTCTTTGAAAGCGGGCCTCGTTGCTGCACAGCAACGCTTTGAAAGTCTTTCCCTGGAGCGAGGTTGAAATCAAAAGCGAAGGCTAATACGCCTGGCACGTTACAGCGTACTCCTAAAAAAATACTCAAGTTTTTTTTTCATTATTCATAGCAGTGCCTTGTTAGGAACATTTCTGACATGATAACCACACATAAAAGTGTTGACGGAGAGAAGCAAGTATGATCACAAATAGCGGTCTTGTTCTTGAATAAACACTCAAGCCATGTTTTTGGTTGGTGCTATTCTACATTGTTTTGAATGGAAATGACTGCTTTCTGCATCGTTTGACCCTATCTGCACCCCCTGCTGAGCAACAAAGATGTTCTGCTCCAGGTAACTAATTAACGATAGAACACAGGTTCGTGACTACTGTGTTCCTACAAGAAGACACACAAAGAACTGCCACCAAAAGTGTGAATACTAAGTTGATTCTACACAATTAAACCAAAGATACACCCCTTTCGAAGGCGACATTTGAAGGGGTTGCCTTCATAGAGGACCTGAGATAGGTTATCACAGCAGTAAAGCTGCGAGGATTAAAGAGAAGAGAATACTCCCTGTATCAACAATTCTACTAATGAGAAATGCATCTCACAAGCAATGTCTCTGGAGAGGAGAGGGGGTTCATTTACATAAACAATAAGTTGACTGAACGAAGAATTTTGAATAATTGAGTATGTGCTACAGTGCAGATGCATGGTATAATGGGGACATCTCTACTTGGCGAGCGAATAAGTACTTTTGAAGAAACATTAAGTCCATCTTCTAAAAAACTGTCATTTCCTGTCATAACAAAGTAAACTATTGTTTTGATATTTGATATGGAAACGCTGAATTGCTTCAGACTACATGGTCACTCCAGAATGCCAGCTTGTCGAAAAAAATGGAAGCCTTTAACCACTTTTGCCACGTTTGTATGAGGAAGTCGAGTAAACGAGACTGATGGCAATATCTCGCTCTGTGGTTTTTAAGTACTGTGGAGCCCAGGCGAAGACATCTGGCACCTGGTGTCATGCTGAAACAAGCCTGGGGAGGTGAGAATTAGCTTCCTGGAGTCCATACGGTGGAATCATTACTGACACCTTAAGAAAATCACGAGAAAATAAGTTTCATGGAAAAAGAAAAGTAAAAAGAAAAGAAGCGAAAACAATTTAAATGACTCCACTTACACCATAATTACATCATCGGCTAACTTTTACATCTTAATTCTACGAAGGTTACATTTTAATAAAAAATGGCAATCGTTCAACCAGCACCAAATGTGTAACTTCAAAAATATGTAGATTGTCAACAAGTACAATTGAGATATTTAGATACTATCAATTTATATAGTATATTTCTGTGGAGCCGTAACATAGTGACTGAGATGGTGTGAGAGGAGAGAGAGAGAGGGATAATGAAAGAGAGAGAGAGGGATAAAGAAAGAGAGAAAGAGGGATAAAGAAAGAGACAGACACACACACAGAGAGAGAGAGAGAGAGAGATAGAGATAGAGAGGGATAAAGAAAGAGAGAGAGAGACAGAGAGAGAGAGTCCATTTAGCTGCTGAATGACGAAGTGAACAAGGACTCTAAGGCCATGGAAAAGTGGATCGAAGCAGGTGGTGTTGATTCCAACAAACAGCTGCACAGGAAATGACTGACTACATCCAAGGACAGATAGAGCGATGCCCCTAAAAATCTCACCAGATGTCACTGGAGACAGAACATCCTCCAAAAGGTCACTAGATATTACATACAGACTTCACCAACTGGGTCAAATTTTAGATCTGTAGGTTAATAAATATAATTACCTACAGATGCTATTGCCTACTTCTACGAACACAGGAAACGCCAGATCACAAAGATCAATACGATGTTTTTCACAAATCAGTTTAAAAAGTATCGCCGTTCAATAACAATAACGGACATTACCGAAGTAGCGTAAAGTCGCTAGATTTGTCGCTAGATATATGTATTTTTTGCTGCTAGGGTAGGTCAAAAGTCACTAAATTGGTAACCATGGCAAACGTAGGCTACACCATCGAAGCCTAATGTAATAGAACAGATGTAAACAGACAGTATTGTCGGGGCCTAATTTAATTCCCAGCACAACCTGCCAGAAGACCTAGCACTCGCAGTAAAAACCACAGTACCAACATCCAATAAATTAGTCGATACGTTTTCATAAAACGTGCAAGTCCTGCTAATAAAGTCCATAGCTCGCTACTTAAGTGCAATGTGCCGTTATCAATGAGCATAGTTAAGTGCAATGAATTCAACATCATGTGCCGTATTTACATGGTAGAATCCATTCGTCACTAGTAAGAGTGCCCTTTGTCACACACGCACGCACGCACACAAACACACACACACACACACACACACACACACACACACACACACACACACACACACCATGGCATCAGCAGCTGTTTACACAGCTCTCATCCAAAAATTGCTGAAAAGTGACCTTTCCCCATGGCCTCATAGCTGACTTGGGTAACAAGTGAATGGAAATTGGTTTTACCTGAGTCAGGTAATCATTACTAAATGAATTTGGACGCAGGCCGAGGCTATAAGTGGGATAAATATATACCTTTGAGATGAATACAAATTTCACTTATGGAATGAAAGGCAGCTTCGCTATTGATTTTGGAAGTTACACTGTCATTGCCTTTCATCGCTTTCCTGTTCAACATTAAAACAATGAGTTTTGAATTTGACATCAGTTTATTGGGAACAGTTGAGCACTACAAAGCAGGCATCGTCCATGACCGGACTGCCCAGTGTCGTAGGCCGGAACACAGGCTGAGATACAAATGGGCGCTGGTGATAAGCACATCCTGTGCACTTGTGATGAGCACTAGGAAACGCACACAACAATTCGCTGCATGCGGTTTCGTCTTCCGTGCCGCAATCATCTATTTCATCAACAACGCCATCACCATGATCGTCGCCGCGGCGATCATCGCCGTGGTAACGACAACCGCGCGGGTTCGTCAGCGTTCCCCTCGGCTCCTTCATTTATCACGCGCATCGCAACGCGGCGGTGACGATTCGTCGCTGTGTGACCGCAGCAGTAGCGTTCGTTACCCTAATAACAGATGGAGGTTTAACTACACACACCTGACGTGTGTTGAGGTGTCAGTCCTGGCATGTGGAACAGCTGCTGTGATGTAGCCTGTGTTTCAGAGCTGGACTGCAGTCTTCAATTATTCAACCCCTCCAGCTGTCTTATATCAGGCCTGCCTCAAGCTCTATAACTCTTCAAGCTCTTATTTTAGATTGAAGTCTTGGTTTTTAGTCAGGCGTAGGACAAGACACCTATAGACAGACACTTCATGGTGGTGTTATCGTTACAGATCAATAGCTCAGCTCAGAGGCCCAAGCACCTACGCAACCTAGCTCCTTGAAAAACTTAAGTCAAATCCCTCACCAATTTAGGGCATTTTCTTGCAGAATTGAAGATATTAGGCCCCGTCCCCCCCAAAGCGGACTTTTTTGTAACCCAAGATATCTTTAATTATTGACTGGCGCCCTAAAGGAAAGTGGTTAAAGACCCCTGTATTTTCTCCAAGCGATCCTCGAAGAAAGGAATGGATCTTTGTTAGGGGCTTCCTGGTGAGATGAAAGTCTAATTATCTCCCTAGAAAACGACTGGAAAGGGTTTTTAATTAGGACTCAACCGAATCTGTGCACTGAGAATTTGTGCATTGTGATGGATGGTCTATGCATCTCCTTAGTGACTGCAGATAGATGAATATCAAGAGGAAGGAGAGAGGGGTGGGGGATTGGAGGATAGAAATTGGTGGGGGGTGGGGTTTGGACAGAGGGAGGAGGGGGGGGACTGAGGGTAGAGTTTGGTCAGAGAGCGGGGGAGGTGCTGGAGAAGGTGGGCGAAAGCACAGTCGCATGATGCATGGGGTAGGTCAGACGGAGACAGAGGGAGGAAAGTAAGGTGGAGAGGGGAAGAGAAAAGGAGCTGGGATAGGGTGATAAAAAAGCGGAAATGGAATAGGAGAGTACTAGGACACACGGAAAAGAGGAAGTAAAGAAATTGTGGAGAGTGGGGAGAGATTGAGAGAGAGAGAATAAGAGAGGGAGAGAAAGAGAATGAGAGAAAGAATGAGAGCGAAGGAGAGAGAAAGAGAGATAGAGAAAGAGAGATGGAGAAAGAGAGGGAGAGCGAGAGAGGGAGAAAGAGAGAGAATGAGAGAGGGAGAGAAAGAGAGAGAATGAAAGAGAGAGAATGAGAGGGAGAGATAATGAGAGAGGGAGAAAGAGAGAGAGGGGGGACAGAAAGAGAGAGGAAGGGAGAGAAAGAGAGGGAGAGAGAGAGAGAGCCCCCAGCAGCAGCCATGACGGGACCCATTTCTAGCTGAGCGGATTGGTTAGCCTCTCTCCACACCCCCTCCACCAGGCTCTTACCTCCCTCTCATCTCTGCAGGGGGTCTCTCAGCCACCAAGCCCCTTAATGCTCCCCTCCACTCTGCGGAAGGCATGCCAAACACGTAATCAGAATATAATCACCACGAATGAGGAGGTGGCTGAAGCGGCTGGAAAGTGATCCTGTTTATTTCAGCCCAAAGTTGAAACAGACTGATAGAGATAGTGACGTGTGATGATTGTACATAACAACGGCTATGAATGCAAATTAATCTGAGAAAAGAGAGGCGTACGTTAACAGGATTATGTTTAAAGCTAAACTCGATTATGGTCTTGAAACGGTAAATGTGAGCTACGCCAGGTGCATTCAAATGGTTGTGGGATGTAAAGCCAATTGGATGTGAATCTAAATTCATGTTTCATTTATGCAGAGATGAACACGCAGTGCAAAATATACAAATAGAAGCAACAAAACTCCAGGGCAAAATGAATATAAAGACCAATGTCAAGATTTATTTTGGACAACAGTGTTGTTAATTATTCCACGTTAGTACTGTAAAAGCGCACGATATTTTCGCTTTAAAAGTAATTGCTATGACTTTTAAATCTATAGATGCACACAGTAATTTTAAATAACAAACTACCCAACTACGTTGTAAACAATCACTTAAGAATCTGTACCCCGCCACCCTTCAAATCGATTAATACTAAAGATACAGTGCCGTTTCATAACGGAGGATAAAATGAAAACTTGATTGCCGTCTTTTAATGTCATCGTTTATGTTCCCTGAACGTGTTACTTTTTGTGATGAGGTGAGCCCTCACTGCTGGCTCTCTCTGCCGAACTTCAGTGACGGCAGTTTGCTGGAATTGGCCTGTCATGGCTTCCTTTGATGTGAGCTAACCCGAGAGACGCTGTCCCAGGTTCAACCTCGGCTTTACCTTTGATTGCTGGGCCGAACGCCGAGATGCCTTCTGGCCTTTTACTCTGATGAGTGTAGGATGGTGAAAAGTTTTCTTTCACAGTCAAGTGCTTTTTTCATCGATGAGGAATGTCCGTCATTTTGCATCCAAACGTTTCGCTTTCTTAATCCCGCAACAACTAACACTCAAACACACAATCACAAACACTCAGGTGTGAAAACGGAATTCAGCTGTAACGAAAAAAATGGAAAAAATAGAACGTCCTGCCTTCACTTTAAAGATAACAACATGGAGGAGTAAACCGTATCTACCGCTATACTGTTCATGGTCATCGATAGCGTCAGCCATTTTATGGCATATTTCTCTCTTTACACAGTGAAATGGATGATCTGCTTTGTCACACTGCCGTAGCTTGTACAGACAGAAGGCCTCTTGACAAATTAACCCACAGCCAAAAAACCACTCAACCTTGTCACGTCTATGAATTTATCATGAGGAATTTCATTCCACTTTCTACCGTCTCCACATTACAGCTCTTCTGCCTGAACTCCTTTGACTCTTAACCTTCTGCAGACACTTCAATGGTAAAAGAAAAAGGTCAAACCAAATCATTTTTGTAGCATTAGACTACAATATAGAGGATACAACATCACAAAGTTTACAAGGATTATACCAATACTAGTCGGTTATGACTGCATGTTTTTATTGTCCAACAAACCAGCCGTTGCTTCATATTAAGTGTGTTTTCTTGCATTATTAGCAGTAGTTTTCATCCTTAGTGTTTATTAATAGTGTTGTTTTTAATCCTGATCGTTTTAGTTCTGCTTCTTCATAACGTTTTTTTTCCCCGCCATCGTTAAATACCGTCAAGCCAATATACAAGATATCTCCGCCTTCAGGCGCTAGCTGATAAAAGGACACCTAGAGAAGGATCACAATGTCAGAGGGAATTCTATGGTCACATTTGTTAGGGCTGATTGGCTTTTAAAAGGTGATTACAGCTCCTGGAATTAGATGTGTAATAATCGCCCCTTCGCCATGGTTCTATCTCTGGATACACATGCAGACTCCCTGGGTCCAACCCTCTGGAAACAGACCCCCCACGGCTCCACAACATGTGGATTTTGATCCAAGAAATCCACAAAAAACTTTCCAAACATCTAATCAAACTCTGAAATGCTAATTTAATGAATATCGTGCTCTGCGATAAGCACATTGGACATGCTGTAGTGTAAGAGAACTGTCATGTTTTATTTCATTTCATATATACATGAAGTTTTGGAATGCAAACTTGCTTGCTTGAAGTGTTTTAATTAGATTAGCAGTCTTGGGTATTTTCTAACTGACCTAAATTAAAGCACTGACACCATTTCTGAAAGATATCGATTCACATTTCATTAAAGATGTTTCGTAACGCATCAATAGGACCCAAACTAGGACTGAACCAAAAATCAATGGAGGTGTAAATGTGTAACCAGTAATGTTTAACGTTTCAACTCAGTTTGAAACAGTGTTTACTTGGACACCCATCTAACCTATGTTGTTCGAGCAGCATCGGAGTTCTAAATCCCTGCAGGATTGTAAAACACCCCATTTTAATGTTAGTTTCAGATGGAGGGTAATTTCCTCTGGAAGAGCAGGCTAATTAAAGACGTCTGGTGAGTTGCAGGCGCATTTATGGCGATTTAAAGCCGTTTCTATTGTGTACGGCTTAAACCATGGGGTGAGGTGTTCACTTAATGAAGATGACCAAATCAAAAATGCGTTTATTTCATATCACGGGGCTGTTTCAAAGAAGAGAAAATCCACACATAAGATAAAGATCACATCTACACATCACTTCCCCCCTGTAAAGCTTGGATTATGTACTAATGTTTCCTCTATAATGTCAGGAAGGCTAATAGATGGTTGGAATGCTCAGCTTGGTCCTCCAATCACAGGGAAGCTTGTCTTGTATTGAACAAAGTTTTTCTGCCATGGGAGACCAATTTAAACTCAATTATCTCCACTCCCTGCTGCTCTGGCTCTCAGTAGTGTTCGACCAAGTCGCCATGTGAAGATCCTCTCATCTTTAAAAGATATCTAGATAATTATTTTCTTAATTGCAAACTTAAACTTCGACGGCGCCATTGGGGACCCGAGGGAGTGTTGTGTTTGCTTTGCGGTTGCGCTTCAAGATGGCAGACTGTTGTAGGCCGCCATTTAGATACACCTGTCTGTCGAATACACCTGTCTGTCCAATACACCTGTCTGTCCAATACACCTGTCTGTCCAATACACCTGTCTGTCGAATACACCTGTCTGTCGAATACACCTGTCTGTCGAATACACCTGTCTGTCGAATACACCTGTCTGTCGAATACACCTGTCTGTGGATCCAGGTCGCTCAGCCTGCTAGCTCAGATGTGGCTGTAAACAGACAGGAGTGATGACAACATGTCTTAGTATTGATTTACCACTTCAAACCCTGTGTACCAGTCAAAGCTGGTGAACTCTTTGTGTGTTACACAAAGCGATGGACAGATGTCAAATAACTCTTTGTGTTCTGACACTAATGACCTCGAGTTTACCTGTGACACAGACGTCAACAGTTATCTCTTGGGTATTCACACACTATGAAAGTTAGGTAAACCGTAGCTGATATAACAACAATAAATACTATACCTTTCAAAGTCTTATAAACCTCTTGATAATATGCTACTATACGCTCATGTTGGTTTTACAGCGATTTCCTGAGGTTTATTTTATTTAAGGTCAAATCTCTCCACACTATAAGGGATTGCCTTCTCATGTTAAGATTGAGTGTCTCACCTCCAATCAAAACTCTTTATTATCTTCTTCTTCTTCGCTTCTTCAGTTTCCATCGTTGGGGTCTTCGTTCCTACTGGCTGGCAGACAATCCCCTAGGAGATCTCTCTGGAGTCGACCTTGTTGTCGTCTGATTCTGCTCTGCGTGGGACAGGAAGGCGCAGGGAGACAAGATCAGCTGGGGTGTGATTGGACCAGAGCCCTTCACACCTGATAAAGGTCACAGACCTGAAACGGTAGGAAAGATAGCTAATGTGGAAGGGCTGTGTGTGTGTGTGTGTGTGTGTGTACATGTGCTATTTACAACAATGACTGCTCATATACAATCTGAGTTCATTGGACAGAATAAATTGTTCATTGCTCGATGTAATGTGAAATCTCAATATAATTTTGATTATGTATATTTGCAATGGACAATTGGACAAGATGATTTGACCCATAGTTTGTTGATTCCAGAATATTCTTTTTAATGCATATACAATTGCTTCACACCTCCACCAAACCCCACTAGTGTTAAGTAAACTTTTACAAACATCCAAAACTGGGATTTTCAATCATCTACAAACCAAAGTTTGAATGATGATCCTTTTCTACTGTAGTTCAGCTATGTTGCATGTTCCCAGCTATAACGACCTGTTTTTCTGTCAGCAGGAGAGAGAAAGTTATATGAGTGGAATTAGATTGCATTTCCCAGGCCTTCATTGTTATTTGAGGTCGAATAACAGATTGTTCCTGCACTCACATGCAGAGGCAAAATGCAGTTGGTGTGTAATCAATCCTTTAGAGAGAGAAAGAGGGAGAAAAATGGAGGGAGAGAGTGATGGAGAGAGTGAGGCAGGGCGGGAGAGGGTGATGGAGAGAGAGAGGCAGCGAGGGAGATGAAGGGAGAGGGTGATGGAGAGAGTGAGGCAGGGAGAGAGAGAGTGATGGAGAGAGAGAGGCAGGGCGGGAGAGGGTGATGGAGAGAGAGAGAGGCAGGGAGGGAGAGGGTGATGGAGAGAGAGAGGCAGGGAGGGAGAGGGTGATGGAGAGAGTGAGGCAGGGAGAGAGATGAAGGGAGAGGGTGATGGAGAGAGAGAGGCAGGGAGGGAGAGAGAGAGATTGAAAAAGTGAGGCAGGGAGGGAGAGAAAGGGAGAGAGATGGAGAAAGTGTGGCAGGAAAAAAGAAGGAGGGAGATGGAGAGAGTGAGGCAGGAAGGGAGAGGGAGGGAGATGGAGAGAGATAGAGATAGAGACAGAGAGGCAGGGAGGGAGGGAGGCAGGCAGGCAGGGAAGGAGGGAGGACTGGATGGATGGAGAGAGGGAGGGAGGGAGAGAGAAAACGGCACAGTGCTCTTACGGCTTTGCAGAAAATGGAATAAATGTGACATTAGGGACACGAGTATCATTACCTTGATGAATTATGGGAGGTATAACGATTATGGAAATTGTCATCGACTGATCATCTGTCTCAATTTATTGTAGCTCAGTGCCTCGACGGCCCCGGACTGAAACGCTATCATGTCAGTGGGGGTGCAGGATGTCGTCAATGCGTTCCTTGCCCTTACAGCAGTGCTTCTTTGTAGGTCGGCCGGGCACCATCCGTTGCTATCCAATACGTAACAGTGGGTAAACACGACTGATGTTACAGGCACGGAGGTGTTAATTGGCCAATTGGCTTGTCTGCATGAAGGTATATTTCTTACCTGGATCTGCCAGGGATTGGATAAAAACATCTTAATAATTCTCCACATGATATGATGAGAACGCACACAGCATTCACTTTGAACGTTTTAGCTTTCGTCTGAACTCTGGCTGTTTTCGTTAGCATAGTCTGTAACATGACACGTAAATTACCATGGAATGGAAATGCAGTTGTACACACAACAATATTGTTTAGCGTTTACAGTGTTCTGTCACCTAAGGGAGCTTGTTAGTGCTATGTTGTATGTTTATATTACTTGATTGTACAGTACACTTGGCTATAAAAAGGTTAAAGACATATAAACCACGCAGTTTATACCATGGACTATGATATTGCTTGTGTTGCAGATATATTTAAATATGATTGCCCCCTTGACATCTATAATTTGCTGCACAATAGCAAAATTGGTAATTCTGCAAGAAAATAAATCATGGTTATGTCAACCATGCTCATTAGACTTCAATTTATGAAAACGTGGCGCAGGATATGAGGATTTGCGAAGGTCTAGCTAGACTCCGTGTTCGCCTCAGATACTCCTTCTCTGGAGACATTCTAATCGCGGCTGCAGGAACAGAAGATCATAATGGAGAACATATCTCTTCATTAGCTATGTAGTTGGAGAAGACTCCAGTTCATTCTGGCCTTAATGTATGGAACAGCTCTTATAGTTTATTTATTTATATTT
The DNA here is from genome assembly GCA_036571765.1 of Plecoglossus altivelis. NCBI lineage: Eukaryota > Metazoa > Chordata > Actinopteri > Osmeriformes > Plecoglossidae > Plecoglossus > Plecoglossus altivelis. The sequence continues at coordinate 2,006,341 of BROE01000006.1, forward strand.
TCTTCCCCTTTTTACTCGGGCGCTGTTAGCGGTCACTTGCGGCGCGTACTTGCGAGACTCCGGTTCAGGCGTTCTTGCAGAAGCAAAGGTCTTTTCACTGAACTATGCGTTTACTTATTGACAGATTTCCCTTGTCCGGATTCGACCACTAAATCCGACATGTCATTTCTTTCGCTCAAGTCCCAGTTGGCCTCCACTTTTAGTGTTTCCAGTCTACCAGTCAAAGAAAGAAGTCAAGGCAATTTAAAGGCATCTAGAAATGAATCAGTTATTGAAAAAATGTGGTTTCCCGTTTTTCTTTCATGGCGTACAGTGCTATTCTTTAAATCGCACCTCTGTTCACCGCAGTTTAATTATTCATACAGTAGTACTGGATGTGTTGGATGACACTGTGGCGTTTCAAGCCATAGAATCCACATTTAAACTGAGATGTCAGTGCCAGTCGAGTCCTGATAAGATTTACACACAAATAATTTCTTGGTTTAGGAGAGAGGTACATATTTGAATAAAGATTCATGTTCAAATCTGATCCCAAAAACGTAAATGCATCATAATTTCAAGGTTCAATTTGTCCAGGCCTAAAATTATTTTAACTATAGTCATTAATGGTTATAAGACTACTGTAGTTTTCCAGTGAATCTAAAAGCATTGCTTAAACCATGACTGGATTTTTTATTTCTTAAGTTAAGTCAGGTTTTGAATTTCCAATTAACTTGAACTGAAATGTTCTTTCTAGCTTTTAACTCAGCATCACTACAAAGCACCATGTTGTGTATCATGTATAATGGAACTCTTTCAGATGGTCAAATGTATGTCCTAAGGCATGCTATGTTTTGCAATACCAGATGTATTACAAGGCAGATAAGTACTGACTAATTATAGGATCACACCAATATAAACGTTTTTGCAATGCTTTAAACATTTAGCATAGACTAGACGGCAGTTGTTTGTAGTCAGTAGTATGTCATACTGCTGTGTACTGTTTGGAAAGGCAACTCTTTGAGGGAAAAAAAAGCAATTTTCAGGTTCAGAAAACTGTATTGAGAGTTATACTACATCCTAACATCGGTGACGTAACTCGGACGGATTCTTCCTTGGGGCCAAATTCAAATCCCCTCTCTGTGACCAAAGGTGAAAGCTTTTTTTGTTCTCTTGAAGGAATTCATTTCCACATGAAAGGAGAAGTTCTGTCCAATCCTTTTACGCACTTCCATTTAGTTGCAGAGCACAATATTGTACTGACAAAGGACAACATTCCTGCTCTGTGTGTGGATAATGCACTGTATATACGGGGAGTTCATAGCCATTGTTGATATTGCTCTTTAACAGACAAAACAAGACATTACTCTGAACATGATGTTATCTGCACCACTGGTTTGATTCCACCGTGGCAAATTCCCTTTATGAAATACAGTGTGACAAAAAAAAGTCTGTGTAATTTGTCAACATTGCTTTATACCGTCTTGGAAAAGAAGGGGAAACCTTTCATTCTGGTTCATGTTATACAGGCCGTTTTCTCCTGTGATTCAGTATACCTACAGAGCATCACAGGTAGATCCTGGGAGATATAGCAGGGAACCCTTTATTCCTGAATGTTTGCTGTACTCCTGGGCTTCAACATGTTGAAGTTTCTGGTTCATATCATTGTATATTCATATAGCACACATTCCTTGCCGAAGGAGGCACCATCTACACAGCACAGGGTAGTGGTTGACTCACACCCACAGAACAACGTTCACCAACTGACAGATTCTGGGTTAGGTGTTACCGCTCAGGAAAAAAACAACAAACGTTTTCACCTCCTTAGCAGTTGAATAACAGAGTATTTATAAGTACCATACATTAAGCTACAGTTATCACAGTTTTATTATTCCTGCAGCTGTTGAAGGGGCACATGTCCAACAGAGGGCACAGTAGGCTGTGTTTACAACCACATGCATGGGGCCAAACCAAAGCTGTATTAAAGGGCTTATTAAAGATTTGCCATAAGGCTCTTAAAATACGTCTAGGTAATGGATTCCATATAGCCAGAGACGTTTATCAGGACCAGATACCTGTGTTGTTGGCCGTTGCCTCTTAGGAAGACTGAACAGAATATGTTTCCATACATGATATGTGCTGAAGAAGCTTCTCTGGGAGACTAAGTATCAATTTCGACACATTCTGCTGTCTGGAAAACCTACAAACACTTTCATCATTTCATGTAAATGTGTTGGGTTGGGGGGGGGGGGAAAGGAAAACATGATCGCAATTCAGAGTAGTCTAAAATAGTAGATAGCTCACTACAATAGCTCCAAGAAGAATTATCTCCCTACTCTTCTCCCCTCTCTTTTCCTCTCTCCCCCCCCTTTATGCTCTCCTCTCCCCACACCTCTTCTACTCTACTCTACTCTCCCCTCGTCTCCCCTCTCCTCCTCTCCCCTCCCCTCCTCTCCCCTCTCCCCTCTCTCCCCTCCTTTTTTCCGTGTTCTTTTCTCTCTTGTGTGCCCTTGGATGAAGATTGAATGGCAGAGTTGGAGATAGATTGTTGGGCAGTTCCCTTTCATGTAGATAATGCCATTGATGGAGGCTGCTTGTTGATGTGCTGTGTGGATAATACCGATCCAGAGCTGGGACTGGTTGAGGAGAGCGAAGCTGTCCTCCATGATAACTTCATCGCAGCATGCGGTCGGACGTGGGGGAAATTCAGGAGCGGGATTAACAAAGAAACTGTCCAGGCCTGCAGTGGCCAGAGCCCTCCTATGGAGCTGTAGGGCTGCAAACCACAGCTCAGAGTTTCTGATCTGCTTTTGGTAATGTTGGTGTTGCATCTCTCTTTTAAAAGAGGAAAGCGTGGATCCCATATCCTTCAGTTGGCTTTTTAGAGGGATTAGCCGGCCAATGCTTTTGTAATTAATGAGAGTCCATTTTCCCCTGTTGGTAACATCACCAGTCCTTCTTTTTCTAGTGTGTTTTTTCTCTCCCAATTGTATTCATCAATGAGCAGATTATAGATTAAAGTTTGGATAAATGCTTGGAAAGTGTCACACATAACTAGGGGCCAAGCGATTATCTTTGTGAAGAAACTCAAGGTAGGGCGTTAGCACCAAAATGCAGTAATCATACTTTAAACTGATCATAGTTTAATTTAATATGCAATTTCATGCATGAAAATCTGTTATATAGTACCTCATTTGCCAAATAAAAAGAAACCAATATGGTAGGTCATTTTTAAATGGTCTCCTTGACCTTAATTTGATGACTCAACAGAGATCAGATCATTTTAATGTGTCCTGAGGCAGGTCGGAAAAGGTGACACTTGATGTGATACTCATCCTGAACCTCTACGTGTGGCTTATGGTCACACGTTGGCCACCTATATACTCTCTCCATTTATATACAGCATCTAGCGCACTATGTGCATCACGCTAGCATATGTGCCTACAATAAATGGGCTATATTTATGAACTCTCGCGTGTAAAGCGCAGATGTGGGTGACTTTAACCGTACCAAAGGAACAACTGCAGGCAAGCCAGAACAACCCGTGAAGTAGTCCAGCACAAATGAACACAAGCCTATATCCTCGTGGATGCCGAGACTTCGTCGGCGCATTTCCGTTGCTTGCAAGTGCTTGGGACAACAAAAAAAAAACAACCTCACACGAGCACGTGTCGAGCATCGTTCTCCTTTCCCTATTTGTAGCCTACTGGGTATCTGCAGCCTATGATGAACGACAGGAGTCCGACCGAGACGAAAAGCAGGCAGGTTTGTGAGAGACACCCCTAAGCGGTCGGAATGATTTGAGGGAGTCCTTTGGAAGCAGCACGTTTTATCTGACAAGGCGGTCAATTGTGAAATCTGAACTGTAACCCACCACACGGCATTTCGTCCGAAGGCGGCTTCTCATCTACCACTTATCTACCGCCGAAGATAGTCTGGAGCAGGGGTTTTTTCCTTGAAGGATTTGAAGATTTGAGTGCGGAATATTTATTTAACACCTTCAGCGTCTTCGCCATCTAAGAGTAGACTAGTCTTTTGCCGAGACTCTGGTGCAGTTAATAAGTTTGGATGTTTCAACGTTAAGTTTCGCTACGGTCACCGACAAAGGATATTACAATAGTAAACACCAGGTAAGAGGCTAAACAAAAGTGAATTTCCATGTTTACTAAATCAACTCGTAGGCTAAAGGCAGGATTAGAGAAAGACGTAGCCTACAAGTTAGGAAACATCTTTTCACAAACCAATACTCTTGCATCATAGAATAGGAAGCTTTCGAGAAAAAAGGATATCAATGTGAGACAGTCCTGTTTGATTGCCTAAAGAAAGCCCGTGTTTTGACATATGTTCTCCAAGAATTTCGAGCTTTCAAGTACGTAGTAAAACTATACCTATTTTGAAGAAGGCTGCAGCATACGTAGTCATATTAGCACCTGTCTCGAGGCTAAATTGATAAGTGTGCCTTTGATGAGTGCTCGTGAGATATCGCTGCAGTTAATTCGGTTAGGCGCTTGGAACAGGAATAGCGCTCAATGTCATAAACATTTGACACCGAAAATATCTCGACACAGTTGGGACAAGTTTACTGATCCGGCAAATGCTCCACTGAACATTCGATTATATATCATAATCGTCTCATCAGTTTCCTGGGGAAATATGCAACTGTTCCGCTTTCAACAATCTGCTAATGCCGTTATATTTAGACAGAAGATATTGCACAACGTTACTATTATTATTTTTCTCCAATTCCCTTTAGCATCTGCATAATTACTAATTTTTCCAATTTGTTCAGTTTCCTGACATGTTTTGAGTACATTCCCAATTATTATAATGACATACCTTCATGGGGTCAGCTTGACCAAAAACCCATTAAACAATGTCAAGGAATTGATTAAGTTGAATAGAGAATAACAAGATCATTAAACTCTTACATCACCATGCAGCCAAGCCTTTACAATGGAGGGCTAATCAAGCTGTTACTCGGTTTGAAACTGAGAGAACAAATCAAGGTAAATTGGAAAATGTGGAATATTACCACAGTCTTTCTCTAATGCTAATCATCTTGTTTTTGTAGATTGCTTCTTATCCGTCTCTTTTGTTAAGTGATGTGACAGAATCCTAGTAGAATGAAAAAGGTGAAAGCGATATCTTGTCATTGACATTGTAACATATATCCGACATTTCATAATGTAGCTTGGCACAGCACCGGCGAGATGTCAAACCAGTGGTAGAATATGTTCAGCACAGAAAATCGCCCTACAGAACAATGGCCCACGAGGAAATGGACAAAACGTGTATAATGTTTCCCCTGAATCTATTGCTAACACGCTTAGGCCCAACCCAGTTCATCCTTGAGGCATAATACCTGGACTACAAACTTTATTGCCTTTTAATCCTCTAATCACTAGGCGCAATTACGTGTATTGATAATGTGGAGACAATGTAATACCCTAGGCAATCTCATATGGTTTAAAGCTTAAAGTCTTTTTCATTTTTATTTTTTGGCAATTAAAATGCATTTATTTAAAGTAATTACATACAGAGTAATTGTCTCCTTCGTGTACAGCTGTATAACCTAAACTAATGAACCCTTCTAGCCCTCATGCTATAGAAGGCCGTGTCGATCTTCAAGCACTGGATAGGATAAACAAGATGGAAGAATTGTTAGTCTATCCGTGTGGGATCCAATAATTGAGTACGCAGTTCTCTCATCAAATACTTAAGGCCTATTTCCATCATTCTTATGACCTCATCTCATAGCATACTGGCAGTCCTATTGGTCGTTTCCGAAATAAATTGACCTTCTGAAATTTCACAGTGGATGTGTCAACTTGCATGGCTGTTTCCACACATTAAAGCAAACATGTAAAGGTTAATGCAGCCTGTCAAACTACCCCAGAGTCCTGGTCTCAGCATATTGGTTTTATGTCATATTTACTTTGCATAATTGCTGTCTTCCAATCCACTGTTATTAACACGCAAGCACAGTCTGTGTACGACTGTAATGGGATTGACTGAAATAAATACGATTTTAGTTTTTGGAGAAAAGAGCTAGTTTGGTTGTGTTTTAGTTTGCTGGCAGCGCAGTTGGATGTTGCAGTTTCAAAATTATGATGGTTTTCACGAAAGTAATGTCTATCTTCAGCAAGATGGCTGACATTTTGGCGGCAAGTGTTTCAGAAAGTGTTTGGAAATCGGCTAGACTGACAGTCACAGTGGCCTTTGAAACTTGATTTAATAGACAGATTGACTGAAACTGTCCCTTGATTCGACCTTTAATAATAAAGGTGAAATCTCACCAGTCACAATGCAGATTTGGAAAATATGGCAAGTCATAATTACACATTCTGGCTGATGTTCTGGTTACTCCCATGTAAGTTTTCTTGCAAGTTGTCGAATTTTGCTGTAAATGTCACCCAGGATTTAGAAGGATCGCATGCTCTTGAAATGTGCTTATTGCAGGGATATTTGAGGACAGCATTTGATGCATGGCCCCCATGGTCTTTCGACTAGTGTGGTTCTCAGAATCAGACAAAAAAGGCATAGCAAGGACAGTTTGCCACCAAGCGTGTTGCAGTAGGGTGCCTATTTTTGTTGTTGTGATTTTGAGGTGAAAATGACGTTGTGTAACTTGGTATCTAGGTCAGTCTCCCATTGATGTGGTAACATGCGAATAGAAATGCCCCAATAACTTAACACTAGTTGAAGTCTTTGCATAATTGACGTGTTTTCTTAATGATACGGAAGTTTATGAAACTGTTCTTTTTCTCTGAAATGTAATGGTTTCCCTTTGATTTGTGACATGTTAGAGCTGAGCCATTCATGGCTATTGTCATCAACACTTTGTGATTATGAGAAGGGCTGTGTTGGGCCACACATCAATCGAGGAAAATGCCAGTGATTGTCTCTCGATGGTACTGAGGCATCTCTCTAGTCTGGTCGCTGGGCTGCAAGCTCTGCAGCTTTTTAGTTCTGTCTGTCTTTCTTTCTTTTTTAACACTTACTTCTGCCTTCCAGCTTGGGCTGGAAGCCACCTGCGATTAGCCACAGGATGGTATCCTGCTGACTCCAGACTGCAGGAACCACACTGCTTGCTCTGGAGCCTGTCCCTTCAACCAGCGGATTTACATTCATATCCCAGCATGCTTTGCTTTTGTTTTTTTTTGGGGAGGGGGGGTTTCTTTCTGGCTCCTCTCACAAAGGGATTGAGAAGCCAGGCTGGATCTACAGGACTAGGTTTGAAACAAACAAAAGTGTATTTTAGTCGTTCCGCAGAGGGACTAGAGGTTAAGAACAATCTGTTTTACTGCAGTGTAAAGCCTGCGTTGTTTTTTGGTCTGTCGTACGAGAACCACCACGTCATACAGCTCTTTGTTCCGAAAGACTATTTAAAAGAAAAGGCAAAGAAATTTGCAAAAAACATTTTTTTCCCACCGATCTTTGTATTTGTCTCGCAGTGTCAACGACGAATTTTAGATCTAACCTTTTCACGGACCATGACAGGCCTTTTCAAGCGTCAAACCCTCAGATCTAGTACTGTTGTGCCACAACGCCACACAATGCAATGCAGGGCCTTACACGCTTTCGCTGAGAGTGTGGGACCTGCCATGAGCTTCAGATCAGGGGCTTTTGTGGCCTGTGGACATCTCAGTGGGACGTCAGGCGTCAGCTATGCTTGTCGATGGAGCCAGTTGAAGGCCTCAATAATTCAGTTGACTCGACCTCTGCGATGCTGAAAACCCCAGTCGGCTGGGCGATGAACACCAACGATAACGTGAGGTCATGCCAGTGACTCACAACGCTCACAGAGAGACCAGCCTGCAACGCTTTAGTCACTTTCGTTTTCTTTCGACATTTTGTTTTTCCTGTTCGTGTTGTTTTTTCCTGGTTCTGTCAAGCCCCCCCCCCCCCCCCCCCCCCCCCGCCACAACCCGGATGAGTGGAGAAAATCAGTGGCTCTGTGACTGCGTTCTGGAGCTGGATGGTCATCGCAGGTTGTTGAACGACTATCGTTTCCATGGACGGCTTTTTGAAATGGACATTTCTCTTTTGAGGCCTGCTGTGTGTCTGCCTTCTGACAGTGTGTTGTCGTGCCCCACATTTCCTAAAATGCTGACAACCCGTCATTAAAATCCTGTCTTTTCTTTATCTATTGTTAGGTTTGTGTTTAAAACCCATGGATCTCAAATGGAAAATTCATTGTAATTTCTCCGCTCCCTGTTAAGTGCAAAGACAACCTCTTGACAGATTCCTTCCCAGATGTATCCGTTTCAAGCCTGTCTCTGTGAAGTACAGACCATCTTTCAACATCTGCTCTGACCAGATTTTCTTTTTTACATCAATTTTCAGCGGTTTATGCTCTTCTGCAGTTTTTTTTATAGGAACCAACTTCTGTGTCATAATATATCATCATCTCAAAAGCTAAGGGGGCGGTTTAGTCTGTGGAATAAACATTCTAGATGCATTTAAAATACTTACAGAGTCAGCACTTGAATATAATGCGTCCAGCCCCCAGTATGCGGATGCATGCAAACGCCATCACACTTCGCTTTAAATTCCTTTTTCATCCATTTTAAGAGTTTGTTTATATCTGGTGTTTTTTTTGTTGATGCTATGACCATCAACATAACCACTGCTTCAACACAACACTGAGGCTTCTAAAACAGATGGTTTGACAACAATATAACCTACAGTTTTGGATTGATCTTTATTAAGCTTCATCATGCTACACAATAACACACAGCCAGATCTCACTGAGATAATGTTTTCAATTTAAGGTTCATTTTAAGTCCAAGTCCTCATTTGATTGAATTCATTAGAAGGAAATGAACAAGGGACTTTGAGATGTATCTAACTTCCTGTTAGCTCTGGACTAACACTTAAAGCCATCTCTGTGGCCTGTGGTATTGAGGCTACTACACTAGCCTAACATAAACCACATTTAATTCACTTCAGTGTTTATCATCATGTTTTATTACTATCAAATACCATAGTGCAGATCCACACAGATTTTTAAAAGACAATTCATGCAAGCAAGCCTAATCGATTTGAAATTATAGTGGATATTCTTCGGCGTCTGCACAAGCCTAAAATAAATTAAGTAGCTGGTGGAGTTACTCATCGCCCTTGAGACACTGGAAAGTGTAATAAAAGCCGACTGATAAAAACGAGGACATGAGAACTATAGAGTGTGGGATTCTGAACTGCAGGCGTGATTGTACGGGAAAAAAAAACAAAGTATCAAGTGAAACGGTTCTGAAATAGTGTGATTTGGTGTAGAATGGAGTGTCTCAAAATTGGTGTAAGAGATGTGCCATTTGCATCTTCGAAGAGGATTTATATTGACGTATAGGTGAAAGCCAGGCTTTATACTGTGGTCACAGTGTGAATAGAAGCACAGCAGTTGCTGCTGTTGCATTGACACTGTGGCTGCTCTGCTAGTTCCTTTGTTTTGTCTTCGTGTTTCAGTTCGCACAGGACAAACGAGTCTCCTGATGGGGAAGAGGGATTTGTTGAATTTACAAATGTTGTCGTTTAAGTGTCCTGACTCATAGAAAAATGGTAAACAATAAGTAAACGATTCGTGTTACCCTCTGATTGTAATGCATAGTAGATGAGTCTTGTGATACCTCTGGAGATACCAAACAGCTCTGGAGGATAAAGAAAGATGGGGGTTTTCAAAGACGAACCAGGCAAAAATAAACACACCGGGGTAACAAAGCTTTTGAGAAATGCTTTGATTTTAGTTGTTCGTTTTATGAAGTTTGTTTCCATTTCTACAACTGTGACAGACAGAGTATTAAGCGTATATTTTACATCAAATGTTTACATTTGAAGTTCACTTGAGAGCCAGCCAGATGAGACTGCCATCTTGGGTGAGACCTGAGCAAGACTGGATCATCCAACCACCAGTTCTATTTAACTCAGTTGTCTGATTTGTCACTAACTACAGTAACAATGTAGATGCGGTTGGATTTGAACTGAGGTTTTTTTCCAACAGACATGAAGTGTGTTACATTGCTTGCGTGCACGCACACACGCACTCACGCTCACACACACCACCACACACACACACGTGCTGTGATTGCGGTGATACTGTGATTGCTGCGATGCTGTGATTGTTGCGATGCTTGGAAACGTATAGACGCACCAGAGTCTTTTGGCATACCTTGCAGTTCGCGATAGTTGCTACCTGCTTTTCAGCTGTGTCATGATTACGGTCAAGCTAATGTATAAAAACATGGATCAGCTAAACCCTGATTGGATTGAATTGTCTGTAAATCACAAGGCCTGAACCCAGGAGTGCCAGTGGGGTGTTTGTTGTAGAGCTGTGATAAAGAACAGGACACAGTCTAGGTCTGACGGCAGTCACGTTGTGAAAAGCTCAGGCATTGACTTGTAGAAAAACACATCTGTGTGTCCAGAACCACAGGGGTCGGAGGGAAACAGGCAGGCTCTGGAGGGAGACGGCCCCGATGCCATCTCTCCCTGTTCCTGAGCAGACTAGGGAGGGGAAAGTAGAGGAGATTAGGGCAGAGGAGAGGAGAGAGGGTGAAGAAGAGGAGAGCGGAGACGAGGAGAGATAAGGAAAGGAAAACTGAAGACAAGAAGGAAGAGGAGAGAAAGGAAGATGGAAAAGTAGAGGACGACAGAGATGGAGAGAAAGAGTAGAGCGTAGAGGAGGAGAGGAGGGCAGAGAGATGGAGAGAGAGGAGAGGATAGAGTATAGAAGAGGGGGGGAGGAGATGAGGAGAGAGAGAGAGGAGACGAGAGAGACTATATAATGAATTATGCAATGCTATTGTCGGTGGAGCTGCCTGCGTTAAAAGGAAACAGCCCTGATCACCACCACCATCACCACTCTCAAGACTTTGCCAGTGAAGAAGAACCCTCTGTTCCTGACAAGAGAGAAGCCAGAAGCGAGAGAGCAGAGGCCTGTTTGGTGGGTGGGTGGGGGTGGTGAGGAGGTTGGTGGGTGGGTGGGTGGATGGGGGTGGTGAGGTGGGTGGGTGTGGGACTCCAGCCAAAACTGTGGAAGTCAATCACGATGGAGAGATGTAACAGCTGCGAATAGCAACGAGATTTATTGGCGTTATTTACAGATTGAGGGGGTCAGAGGGTGGGAGTTAATATTTAGAGCAGGCCTCTGGGGAAAGTAATTACCAAACAATGGCCTGGTGAGGATTCGCCGTTTCAGCAGGTTGATGGAGAGCTGCTGCCCCTTGTGCTAGCGACAGGGATGTCAGGTGTCTCACACAAAACCAAGTTCAGATCTTTTAAAAAAATTTTTTTTAAGAAAAGCTTCTTCACTAAGTCTTTTTTATTAGATTTCAAGGACTGTTCACTCTGGATGTCTAGCTTGATGTACAAGGGGAAAAGACAACTAAGTACTACAGTCCAATTCTTCTGTCAATACGACAGTCCAGTCCATTACAGCTCCTGAAGTCCTCCTAGCTGACTTCATACTCGCAAGCCTTCTGCCCCCTGAAACACAGTGGACAGTGCAATGACAGTTACTTTCCTTTCCGCCCTACAGCACATACATTTTATTGTGCTACACTTGGAACGATTTGGGACAGTAGCGACCAAAGCCATGTGTCAGGGGTGCACTAGCCACCAGCAAGGGAGTCGTACATGCCACACTACATACCTCAGGAAGTGTCTGTTCCCTGCATCACTGGCTGCCCAATAGGCCCCAGCGTGCTGCTAATTCTGCAGAGTCGGCTTTTTTCTCAACGGAGGTCACGGGTGACTGGGTGTCTCGTATTGGCAGCGTGATCTAAGGTGACAGGTACCGACCAGGTGACTTTTATGAAGATACACGCAGGATACTCTTGAAAGGCGAAAACACCTCTAGGCTTGGATGGTATTTCCCATTGTAGATGTTAACCCATCCATTGAATAACTACTAATGAGACTTTGTGTACAATACAACTTTTAATCAAGTTGGATTGATGTTAAGGCTAGTTTTTCATGTGATGCAAGTCACTGCTCAGTACCCATGAGAGGAAATTGTATTTTCTTTCTATCCATACAGAGCAGTAGGCTCCATCCATGGATATAACTTTTACATCAAAGTGCAACACAACAAATCCAGACTCCCTCAAGAGCGTGGCAAGCTTTTGTACCGCGAAAGCTTCTAATAAGCATCCCTCTGGTGTCCATACAGCGCTCCCGTGTGTGGTATCCATCTTCACAGGAGACGTTTTGATGAGCCCTCGAAGGTTTGGCGAGCAGGGTTGGTGTCAGGGCCTCTGAGGGAAGAAGGAAGAGTCCTCGCGGGAACTTGTCCGGTCGTTCACCTTTGCTTTGTGTGAATCCGTCCGCCGCAACGTTTCCACATGACGAACCCTGGGGGGCTTACAGCTGATTAGGACACTAATCTCGTTCTCCCTACAGCTGGGGCTGTCGGCTCGACGCACATGGACCGAAGGATTTAGCGCGGGGGTATCCGCACAGGCCTGAGAAGGGTCTTAGCATTAGCGACTGTTTGGATACCCAAATATCAGTGTGGTTTTTAAGATGGAACCATGAAGCAATGTGATGCAAGGTTTTTTGGGGGGGAGGGGGGGGGGGGACTGTTACTGCAAACAGATATGTGCGGTAAAGTGGTTTTGGTTGTCTTTCTGTGTGTAAAGGATACAACATTTGTGGTTTTTGTCCACAGAGTTTTGTGTGGCGAGTTTTCATCATCGGAGGTTTTGTATGAGCTTTCCAGAGTAAAATGTCAAGGTTGTTTTCAACATTGTCCCGCTGCGCCTTTGGTCTAAAAGAACAATTAGGCATCATGGAAGTGAAAGACATTTATAAAAATATTCTCTGCAGAATCCAAGTCAGTGGTCCTTGAAACAGAAAATAATCTTGATTATCCTTGGACTACTCTGGACTTTTTAAATGTCTCCCATGGCCAAATAGTGTCTTGTTTAACACTATCATACGTTCATGGAAAAACTGCATAGCTCGGTGATTTCTGACAGGGAAGGATGGGGGTTAGATAACAGCAGTTTCCTTGCTTATTCCAGACAAACATGAAAGTGTGGCTATCTGTAGGCAGTGGAGACGACTTGTTATAAACACTTCAGATTCACGCCAGGGAACTCCAATGCCACTTTTTTTTTTTTTTGGCGGATTAGTACAATTCTCTCTTCACCCTCTCTGTCTCAGTTTCGAGTTTAAAACAAAAAGAACTAAAAAAAAAAGAGATTTTCTTTCTCATAATTAACTGTATTCAAACCCCCATAAAAAAACGTGTTGTTGTAGAAGCGAGCTATACTTTTGTGTGACAATTATAGTCTTGAAAACATACATGGCTTTAAGAGAATCTAATAAATAACAAGGAGGGAGGCAGGATGGGTTTCTTAAGAGCAGTTCATGCATGTAAGCGAGAGCGGGTGGGGTTTCAGGAGTTAGGGGTAGCTGGTTGAAGCGAAGGGGGTAGTGGTGGGGGGAGGGTGGTGGAGGGGGGCGTTTGAATGTGAGCTTTTGAAGATTAAGTGGCCGGATTAGTGTTATCTGAGCTTCTCGTCTCCCTCTGTCCTCTCCTCAGTTGGCCAGGTAGCTGTGGAACAGGGCTGAGAGCTCGCAGCGCAGACGGCTGAAGGAGGACAGGAAAGAGGAGAAAGGCGGCTTCCGGACAGGGTAGGCGTGTGGGGGGAACATCCGCAGAGGTGAGCGTCCAGGGGGGAGCGAAGGAGAGAAGGCGAGCGGGGGGAAGACCCAGCATGCGGGCAACATGGAACAGTTGAAGGAGCAGAGGCCATTCTGCTCGCTGTCCAAGAGCCAGAGAGACCGAGAGAGAGACCGGGAGAGAGACCGGGAGAGAGACCGGGAGAGGGAACGGGAGAGAGACAGAGAGAGAGACCGGGAGAGAGAGCGCCGTTACACTGCCTCCCTGGCGGAGAGAGACAAGGATGCCTGCCGGGTGCCTACCCAGAAGTCTTACAGCTCCAGTGAGACCATCCAGGCCTACGATCATGACCCATCCCAGATGCTGTTTGGGGGCAGGATCCAGGAGATGGCTCTCAAAGAGGCCATCGACTACGCCAGACCAGGTTAGTGATGTCAGACTCGGATCAGGGTGGGTCGACAAGGTCATAGGGTAATTCTTAAGACCACATGTACAAAACCCAATGTCAATTGACAACGTCGTGGCTTGCAGGGAGGAATGGTTTTGCCAGAAGAAAAAAAAAAGACGTAGACTAAATTAATGATGGCAAAGCAAGAGTCAAGTTACGTTTCCTAATAACATCCCCTGGTGTTAGCCGAATGAATGATTGAGATTGTCGCATCTTTGAAGAGATGTGTTCCTGCTCTTCCAAGTAATCATCAATTTACGACATTCAGGCTATCAGTCTCCACCCATCTGCAGGCTTTTGAGCGTGCTTAGAAACACGACCCACCGTATAAAGAATCCATGTTATTTTTTCCTACATTTTTTATGGAACGTTGATTATCCATGAACAGGTCCCAAACATTTTATTTCAGTGTCATTCCGTAATTCGCAAAGATTTTTGTTAATTGGCGCCCACTTGAAAAATAGTGATTATAATGACATTGTGGGAGGAATGCTTAAATCATTTTGAAAGAGTTTTTGATCGTGCCACTGAATGAATGCTATTATCACCTATCAGATTAAAAGCAGAACCAAACCTATTTTCTATCATTTGCATTGTTAAATTATATTAATTACATCATAATTATGTAATTATATCATTTGACTTCTATTTCGATAGCTTTGAAACGAGAGAGAAAATCATATTAGTCATCAGCCCTTATTTATCTTTACTGTTATGTTCAGTATCGCACACTAGTATTGTATAATGCCTGATATGACTGTACATTTTCCATATATAGCATGATGTCTTTCCAAATGTAAAGTTTGATATCTTATGTGTTTCTGTAGGAATGATTTGACAAAATGTCCGGAATACAGTAATTTAATTTGTAATTACATTTTCCATGGATAGCATGAGTCCAAATGTAAAGTTTGATATCTTATGTTTTTCTGTAGGAATTATTTGACAAATCGTCAGGAATACAGTAATTAAATTTGTAATTGAAGTCAAACAATACACATCCAATCATTGCCAGTCTATTATTTTTTGAAAGTACAAATCTACATATTTGCACATTAGGTCTTTAGAAAAATGTATTTGATGTTAAATGAAGTATAAAATTTCATCAAGACCATACCATAGAAAGTGTTAAACTAAAACCTTTGTATTTATTGGATGATATCCATCCAATTTCTTTTCCATCTAGAAGAAATATGACATCCATGGTATTATTATCGACATGAGATTTAATCTTGTAAACCCTTAACATTTTAAAATGTTGATTGTTTACTTCAGAATACACATTTTCAATCCAACCATGACATTTTATTTGATAACCAGTTAAAAAGTCCAGTTTTGCCAGGACAATTGGACAGTAGTATGTAATTGGATGAAACTAAAATGGTGTTTTTGCTTTTTTTCTAAATTCAGTTTTTGTCAAATCTGAACAATCCTTCAAAGAAGATTGTTTTCTGATGCTCTGCATTGGCCTGCTTTGTGTTGGGGTTCAATGAGAACTCACCCCATATAACTTTTAAGCAAAGGTAGTTCTCACCAACTGCTAAGATGTCAATAGATTTTGATTAAGAGCGACCTGAAATTCAACCTTTTACAACTGAACAAAAACCTTCCACCTGGTACAATTTCTAAAAACATGCTTTGCTTTTAACTGACAGGTTTAGAGGAAGATCAAACTGTTTCTTGGCAAAGTTGCGTCTTATTTAATCCTGCCTGTTGTATTATTTCACAGGGCAAGCTTTCTCATTGAGGCAACTTGGAATTTGTGAAGCATCCTCTCGTAGAGGCTTGGCACTCTGCCCAGAGACAGGGCTGTCACACCCCCTAAGCAGCTACACGAGAGGAACAGTCCCCACTGAAAACCATGAGCCCACAGCCCTGGAACGTACCATGGATCTCTGGGGTAGGGGGGCTAAATCGGGCCAGAGCTCATGCCTGTCGAGCCGTTCCAACTCTGTCCTCACCCTCACTGACACAGAAATGGACAATAAATCAGACACCGAGATAGGTGAGTCAATGTTTTATTTTTTTGTACGCTTTTTCATGTATGTGGAACATTCCAAAATATTTTCAAAGAGGAATTAATCAACACACACACACATACACACACGCACACACACACACACATACACACTGCAGACCAAAGGTTGATTGGCCTGTAAGGGTGTCAGGAAGTGGAGAATCATTGGTGGAAGCCATGTGTCTAGCAATCCGGTTGGTGGAAATCATATTAGAGGGGAGGAGGTCGCTTGTGCGACTGCTTTCTGTGGATCAAAGGCGTGTTTCAGGGCCTCCTGTGGAAAGGAATTTGCTCCTCCAATTGAACGTCGGGTGGTCACCTGGCCTCTCTGTAGAGAGTTTGATCAAGTTTCCTCGCCGGCCTGCCTGTAATCAAAGCTAGATTGTAAGCCTCTGTCAGAGATTTAGCTTCGAAATTCTACAGTGGTCCAAAGAACATGCACAATGGCTGATTAAATGGGTTCAATGGTTTGAAGTGCAAATTTGATCACACGCTAAACCTGAAACTGGAGACGTGGGCTAGTCTTGAAAGCATATTGTTGGTGCCCTTAAACAATTCACTGAAAAAAAAATTCTGCAACAGTGATTTAAGTGAAAAGGCTTTTTTATTGCGCTTTGAACGGAGGTATCCTGAGTTCATTTGTAGCGAGCACATACACACTTATCCGACTAGTGCGATTTAATTAAAAGCACTGCATTGTATTTAGATGCAAATGTTGAGTTATTTTAAAGTGAATTTCTCCATAATTTATACATGCATATATGTTTGTTTGCCTTTTTGTTTGGACATATATTATTTATTAGTTATATGCTCTCATGACCATACTGGAGACAGGCAAAATACTTTTCTGTTTAACTAATTTGCCAGCATCATCAAAATAACATGCATCTTAATTTCATGATTTCACAAAAAAATTACCAAAGTGATTTGTCAAACTTTAAAGAAAGGGAATTGTTGTGGACTTCATCCGTTGTGATATAATATCTCAAATCGATCAAAAACATGCTTTTCAGTGGCTGTCATGACTGTGGGAACTAATTTGTAATAAAGTAATCACAGGCAATGACAGAGTTACTTATGATTGCCCTCGGAAAGCTGTCATCTTTTTTCTCCTATCATTATTAAGCTCCGTTTTAATGTAATTCAAAACGAGTCAAAATGCTCAACCAAACAAGACAATTTACAGGCACCTTACTAGACACCTACTCAAACCCTATTTCTGGAAGCCTTGTTTTTTTATTTTTTTATTTTTATTTTTTTATTTATTTATTATGTAGACATGCATCGTGTAAACTAGACCTCCAATCTCTGACTTTCAGAAGCCACTGAGAAGCTGGCTTCAAAAAGCTCTCCTCCGCTCTGCGACCTCCCCCCCCCTGGCCTCTCCCCTTTGGAGTCTCTTTTGGAGAAGTCTGGAGGGCTGCTGTTGATTGGGTCTTGTTAGTTTGACTCCCCGCTGGGCCTTTTATCTCGTCTACTGTTCCCCCTGTTATTTTAGTCATAGGACAATAAACAATGAAGTCTGTACACGTCTCGTTCACAGGTACCGAACCACCCGTTTAGAGCTCGGAAATTGCACCCAGATTTTTTCGTTATTGTTGTTTTTTTTTAACATAAGATGGAACCTTGACCTTCCCCACGTCTTTTGTTTAGTTTGTATCTAAGCATATTCTTTTTCTTCGTCTTTCTCCGCAAAGGATTAAGACATTTTGAAGATAACCAACAAAGCGTTTCTGATTACTTATTGAGTGCGTGTCTCATATTCAACACGACTTTCATTTTTATCTATAAAGCTCTTGTCTCCATGCCATAGATCTTGCCCCCTTTTTTAGTCATGAAGTATTGCACTTTCGACTTTCACTATTTAATGAAGCAGCTAAGAGAAATGACCCATCCAAAGGTTTCCATCAACTGAATATGCATTCTGAATCTCCGACAAAGGGGCATTCAGCCCCACTTATTCATAAATGAACTCAATATTTCATTCTAATTTGCCCCGTTCTGAACAGTGTTAGACTCTAAGGAGAAGTGGAGTGTTGGCAGACTGGTGAAGCATACTATCTGCAACTGTTAACCTCCCGGAAGGAAAAAGACAAAGATTAAAGATGATGTGCTTGTTTTTTTTGGTGTGTGTAAGACCTCCGTTTACAGTTTGACACTCTTCCGACAATTGATTCCCAGGTTGCCAACTTGATTTTGTGAACCAGCTCTCAAGTCAAGTTAGCTCAGCCTCAGTTGAACAAATTGTAACGATTTTTTTGTTTCGTTTTCTCTTTTCCCCCCCCCCAAAACACCACGTGGATTAACATAGTTTCAGCCCCACCCCCCGATCGTGCGTGGGTGTGCCAACATCTTATTTAGCCAGTGAACCTTTTAGATTAATAAATCTAGATTAAATCAGAGTGAGACAGCAAAAAACTGGACTGTTTATCAAGGCTGGCTCCACCTGCTCATAGTTTGAATTGAGATATATTACACTGAAACGGACCCAAACTGCTCTTCAGAGCGCACCATGTAATACGTGGTTCAGCCCATTCTTATGATTTATTGACAATGAAATGTGCATTTCAATAAATGACACAGCCTAGCCCACTTGATGAAGTGTCAACATCACTCAAGATTTAGCAGGCAGTGGTACTTCCAAGACAGCCAAGGAACTGTCTGTGCTTCTGGTAACATCCAAGCAGAGGGAACAGCAAGTATCCTGAACGCATCCATGGAAACACATTCTCCAAGGTTGGCTTCAGTGTACTCTGAATCAATACTGTGCGCATACCCCTCATTAAACATGAATGACCGTACGGCTTTGAAACGGAGCTAGGCCTAGTTTGTTTTTATTTCCCCAATGCTGTCACCGCCTCATCGCAGGTGCGGACAAAATGGCAGTAGTCTTCATCAGTAGCTTCAAACGTCATAAAACAGATAACGCGCTCGCGCTCAACAGCCATGACGGGAAGCTCAACAACATTGACTGTTAGCTGTCGATCTTGTGGAAACACTCTTCGCGTCTTCAGCCAAGTGAGCAAGAAGCCAAGTCTCTGTCTTCGGTTCCTTTAAACGAAAACAGTTAACCTTGGTTTTACCACAACTAGCATGTTCAAGCTAGTATCCTTTTAAACAAGAACAGTTAACCTTGGTTTTACCACAACTAGCATGTTCAAGCTAGTATCCTTTTAAACAAGAACAGTTAACCTTGTTTTTAGAGCAATTAGCATGTTCAAGGTAGTAAATTTACATGATTATTTCCGTGTTAAATTGAACAGTGTTTTTCAAAGGGATGTTCTCAGTCTTTCTGTCATTGTGCCTGATATCATAAGCTATTGATTACATTGATTGATTTGATTGCAAAATAAGTTATATGCATTCAAACAATTGAGACAGCTTTCTGGGTTGCATGGCTGGTGTACACACCAGTTCTAGAATCGGTTATGACTCTTAGCTTCTTTTGCGTGAACCCTTCCTGTAAAAGGTTAATTGAATCGCATGAGAAGGAAGTGTTATGTGCAGTACAGCACAGCATGCTCCAAAGATGGAGCATGGAAGAGCCTTATGTTCTCTCTCCCTCTTTCTCTGCCTCATCTCTCTCTGCCTCTCTCATCTCTCTATGCCTCTCTCAAACCTCCCTTTCTCTCTCTCTCTCCCTCTCTCTCCCTCTGTCATTTCTCTCTTTCTCCATATTTCTTCATCCCTCATATCGCTCTCTCTCTGTCTCCACCTCTCTCCCTCTTGTTCTTCACATCTCTCTCCCTCACTCCCCCTCTTTCTCTCTCTATTCCTTTCAGTCTCTCTCTCTCGCTTTCTCAAACATACCTCTCTCACTTTCGTATTTATCTTTTCCTGGCCTGCACACACACACACACACACACACACACACACACACACACACACACACACACACACACACACACACACACATGCAGCTGGATTTCTAATAGGTGAAAGTGACACATTATCTGTCAAACCCCTTGTCACAGATCCGTGCCACATTCTGTGACAGTGGAATCAGCCTATTGATTGCGGGAAGACAAATATACTCCCTCATCACATTCATAATTCAATACGAGCCCAAGTCGAACATCTACAGAATAAATCAACCCGTTCGGTCAAAGGGTCTGACCATCTGTGATGCGTTTGAGGAAAACTCAAAAACTGGCTGAAACACAAGTGATCCCGTCTTTCCAGAGAGTTCCGGAGCAGCTCCTCGTCTTTGAATCTCTGGTCCTTGCGGGAGCTCATCTCTCATCCCTTCGAACTGAAAGCTGGACGATTTGTACGTTTGATGTTGCATCGTTATTTCCCCTTCTCCTCTGGTCTTCGTCGGTGCTGTCAGTCTGGGCCAGCCTGTGTTTCTCTGGGTGGCAAAGAATGTGGGACGCCGTGTGACGCGTGTTCAGCAACGAGGTGTCATGGCGGCCCGTGATATCATCCATCACATAAATACTTTCTTCTTTCTATTCCGGTGCAAGACGAGAGGGGTGCTGGGAATAGTTTCCTACCTCTTCACCAGAGGAACAGTCAATTTCATTTGAACTCAACAAATGCAGGAAATACTTTTATTGCCAATGCATGCGTTTTTATTTCGTCTACCATTGTCTACCTTGGGGGATATTATTTCCCATGTTTTGAATTAGGTTCCAGTCAGATTCTTGAGAGCAGAATGAAATAGAACCGTACCCCTTCTGTTCAGACAGGCAAACCAATCGGTGTCCTTGTGTCGTGTGCTGTGGAGCAGGAAAAGGCTATCATGATTAAGATTTACTCCACCATTGTCAATTACCACACCATGCTATTAACTGTCCTCTAGAGAGAATGCCTCATTGCTTTCCATCAGTCAGATTAATTGAGTAATTGTATTAGAAATCGACTATTGAATATCCTGGGAGCCTATGGTTTGTGTTTATGGACATTTTCCCAGCTTGTTTTTGCGGAAGGGTTTCGAACTGGGGTTTGATGAACGGTCCAGCGCTGAATGACCTTGCTGTCTCCGTCCTCATCCTGTTGTCTGCCACACGGGTGGCTTAGATTCTCCCTTTTCCACCACCCCCTTAAACCAATAGAACAATCCCTTACAGGAAGTGTCAACTCGATTACTTTCAAATACTTTCCAGTAATTGATCCCTGTCATTGACCCAGTGTTGCTCATGGTCTACAAGTGGACTAGAGTGAATCAGGTGTTAATTAAGTGTTTTTGTCTGGCAGTCGTTAAGTTTAAGGTTGTATGCTCTTGATTCCTGATCACGATGACCCTCTCTCCACAAAAGAAACCGCATCAATCCAGTAATCCAGCACCGGTTTCCAGATCTCTCTTTCAGTCAATGAGACGTTTCCCTCCCTTCGTGCTGTTTCATCGCGCGGCAATCATCGCTGTCGAGAACCTGAAAGCAAATCGAATCCCCTCTTGTCAAACACCCAGAAATAACCAATGCTGATTGAACGTCTTGCTGTTGGCTTTTCCTATTTCAGTCACAACACCAACCCAACAAGCTGAGATATTGATTGGAAATAAAAGTTGTTGAATAGCCATTACAGTACTGTGCGTAGGCCTATCTATATCTTGTAGATAAGATGGAAATTTATAGAAGCATTAAAGTGGTTAAGAGTGATTTAAAAATCTTATTACAGACATGGCAGGTTTTAAACATGATTCACGTGGTTTAGTCACATTGAGATGAGTCTGATACCAAGGGCACATATATGGAAGGAATAGGCATGCAGTGGTATTTCAAATGGTTGGGTTATTAATTTCATCATCAAACAGATAGGATCGTCTTTGATATACTGCGTTGAGATAAAACTGTTCGCGCGCGCGCACACAGCTAAGCCTTGCACGCGAACTCAACGCACGCGTTTTACATGGGGTAATAAGGTCAGTGCACAAAAGAGGAAGTGTTGAGCCATTGTGATGAGTGATCACATGGCAGTGGCCAGGGAAGAGGGTGTCACTTTCACTGTCAAACTCATTAGATTCTAGAAGGTTCCCTCTCTTCTCAGGTCCTTCCACCACAGCACTCGTCTGAAGAGCTCTTTCCTTGCTCTCAGCCTCTCTCTCCCTCTCTGCCCCCCTCTCTCTCTGCCCCCCCTTCATCCTTCCTCTCTCTCTGTCTCCCTCTCTCTCTCCCTCTCTTCATTCTCTCTGTCCCTCTCGGTCCCCCTCTCTCTCAGTGACTCGCTATCTCTTCCTCTCTCCCCCTCTTCCCCCTCCCACTCTGTCTCCCTCTCTTCTTTCTCTCTCTCCCCCTCACTCAGTCAGTCACTCTCTCTTCCCCCCCTCACTCTAGTGCTCTCTCTCTCTACCTCTCACTCACTCAAGCTCTCTCTCACACACCATTCTATTATGCTAAACATACAAGAGCAAACTTGCGTAGCTACATCTGTACGTGAGACAGGAAATGCATCATAATTAAACCATACTGTCGGTAACAACTTCTGAAGCCGTAAACTATTGGGATGGGATATACATAAATATGATAAATTAAGACAATTTTTATAAATTTGCTGTGACTCCGCCTCCTCCCTTTTTCTCTTCGTATTGAAGCTCCGAGTTGTGTAAGACTTTGAAAGGGGGAAGTCTTTCAGTCCACAGCTAGTGGGTTGGAAGTGGTTAGGTAGAATATTCTGGTCGTGATTAAAAATGAATGGTATCAGAATACATAAAGCACTTGTCCCAGCTTCCCAGAGTGAAGTATCCTGAATATGTGGTCACTTCTGAGGCAAGCTAAGGCATTGGATGTCATGACTACTGAGGGCATGCTCAAATAACAGGCTGTTCTCAATTCAATTCATCTCATCGCCAGTGCAAGCCTAAGCACTTTACAGAATATAGATTTGAACGATTGAAACTGTATATTGCGTAAACTGATGAATGTTCAGAGAAAACTATACTGTCTCGTCCCGGCTTTATTTTCCAAGATAACCACATCTCACTTGATACACTCGCAGTGTACTTGTCCAACACTAAAACACAATGGACATGAGACAGAATGTTTTCTTTGGTCAGGAATATTCCCTGTGAAGTTACTGTAGCATTTCAACTGTGGCTCAAACCACAGACCATTTGCAAGATGCATAAGAGTCTTTATTTATTTACAAGTGAGTGAGTTAATTTTGCAATCTAATATAAATGTGGTGTACATTAGCTGTGTCTCTTTCACATTGACTCACACACAAAAAACAACCAACTGTTCCAGATGTCTTCAGGATATCAAATAGATTTGGGTGTTGCCATTTTAGAAAACGCCACTTAAAATGTCAAATCATGTTGGGGGGGAGTTGGGTTGGTGGAGGTTACCTCGCTGTCTCTATCTGTGCAGTGTGATCAACCTGTCAACACCCATATATTTAGGCCCCATTACAAGCGCTGCCATCTGTGGCATGTGAGTCAGCGTGTTACGGTTCATCCTGGTGGTTCGAAAAAAAGACGGTGGCAGCCAGCAAGTCGTCGAGAGGACCAGAGAGCTGGGCTGTGCCCCTGCCGGGGGCTCGGTCGTCCTGCCTGGTATTGATCCAACCCAGGTGCCTGGAGGAGGCTGGGGTCCTCCCTGCCAACTGTGGAGGTCACTCTGATAAATTGGTTAGGTTGCCTTTTAGCAACTCGGAGGTCAAAGCCTATTCATCTTGTTACCCCACTCTATCCTTTTAGAGGGCTCAATAGTGGCATTAGACAATGGGCCAGTGCAGGGGCATTCAATGACAAAGCGTTTGGCGAATAGGTTAGAGTGTTTGCCAGCTATTGTTTTTTTTTGTGGGGGGGGGCATCAATCGAGACTGTCTGATGGAGTTTGGAAGACGTCTTGATACGATCAGTTTTTTTCCATGACCGCAGGAAAAGCAACGTGTGTCTTATCTATCTGTGAGATATCTTTGAGATGGTCTCAAATGAGATCGTATTCAGTCAAATGGTCTTAAGTGAAGCCCCTGTCAGCACAGGACAGTGCCAGGAAAGATTTTTGAATCGCAGACGGAAGTATCATTGTTCATTTGTAAGCTACAATAATGTCTTCCTTATCAGGAATGCATAGCAATGAGCTTCACCTGGTTTTACCCCACGCGTGTGACCCTCGCAGACTGAATTAAGTGTCAGAGTTTATGGAAATGAAGTAAATGAAGATCTGTCACTGGGGGATTGTATCCTCCTGCAGCAGACAGAAGGCTGTTTCTCTTCTCATTTCAGTTCAAGTTTAAGTCATTCCTCTGCTCTGTAGCTGCCGATTAAGCGACATTACTTGGACTCAAACCTTGCTACGGGATAACGCCTTATACTGCAAAAGTGCCTTGTTTATCAGCATTTAGAGTGGCCAGGAGTCAGGTTTTTTTTTGCTGATGGCGATAGGTTATTAACACTATGTGTGTGTGTGACAACTTAATGTGGGTAAATCGAACCTAATTATCAAGCTTTGTGATTATTATAGCCTTTTGGGTGTGGTTTTACTAGGACTATTTCTCACCCTGTCAAATAACGTATTGTACACCAACAATTGGACACTTTCTTTAGAGAGCAGTTCTCAAGCCCACCCTAATCAGAGCCAATCAGCTTCTCAGTGTGGATTCTATCCTCTCCAATCATGACGATGGCTGTTAATAGCGTGGATTTGAACACCTGTTAACCAAGTCGTATTTGGGCTTTGAACTACTATATTTCACTTGTACAGGCTGGGCATATTTCACTTGTACAGGCTCCCTTCACACAAGCTGTTTGTTTATAAATCACTTGAAGGCAGAGGGCACCAAGGGATAACATATTTCTGCGGTATATTCTTAAGAGTTTTCCCTCAAAAGAAGTATGAGTATGACATTTGGGACTTCATTAAAACGGCTTTAGAGAGAATTTTTCTTCCACCCCCCTGCCGCACGACACGATATATTTACGCCGGCGTAATGTCATTACTCACAAATAACACACCACAGAATTGTCTCAGTAGCTTTGTTACATTAGATTAAATGACTGATGACATCCCACCTAGTACATTACATCATCTTATCATTATGTCTCAATGTTCGGTATTAGCTTTCAAGATACAGACATTGCCGTTGTTCATTCGTTCAGCTTGACATCGCTGTACAGGCCAAGCACTTGAACAGCTTACTGCAGAATGAGGACAATATCATCTCCTCTAAAGGAAAACCTGGACGCAATGTACAGTATTTGCAGCATTCATATAGCCGAGGCTATATTGTTATTCTCCATCACAAAAAACCCGGACCGAACATAACCGGTTGAAATGAAGGTGAATTCAATCTAGTGAAGGATTATTCCGGATTGTCATCCTTAACAAAAATATTGAGATCAGTGCAAAGAAGTAACATATTTTTCATTAAACAAAGGTTAATTTACCCTTTGCCTGCTTTGCTCTGTGCATTCAGTCTCAGATGTAGCTGAAAGATCCACAAAAAAAGAGGAAGACGTTAGCGAGAAAATTGAGCGTTATGCTAATACGTTGTGGTCGACAACTTCATTCGTGTTGGCAAGCAAGCACATTTTCAGCTCCAGTTTTTATTTTCTTATTACTCCAATCAAGTGTGAACGACTTTGTTTTTTCTGTACCGGCTGGTTGTCTGGGGACATATTCTTTCCATCATTTAGTTTGTAGATGTATGAGTTGCATGCACCAGGTGCTTACCGACAACTAAATGAATAATGTGTCTGGCAGAAGGGGAAACGCAGCCAGGGGAAGCTGAATCTCTCGGTCTCTCCATTAATATAGGAGTCCACTCTTTCAAGGGATACTGCTGACATTTGGCTCTCCGTGTAATAGAGACCTAACCTTTAAGCACCGTGTGGAACAAGTCATTTTTCATAATCGGTCGCCCATTCCGGAGCTTTCTCCAACTTGTGTCCATCGACTCGTCGACTGTTCTCGGAAACCTGAAGGGTTCTCTCGCTTGCGACGTGTCGTGATCATAATACCCGTTGCGGCCCAATTGAAAGTTGTGATCGGATTTATCGTCCGTAAAAAGCCAATGAACCCTGGTATCACCTCCTAGCATCAAGTATGCCACCTTAGAGTCCGTTTCTAATGTGATGGACAGTGCACATTTGGTTAGGACCATGTCGGTCGTAATACCTCTAAGCTAGACTTAAGCCGCAAAACACCCCAAAGAAAACCTTGTGATCTTAAGTGTCTTAAGTGTCTTCTGTGAAGCCTTGCCACTGAAGGAAAGTCATTGTTTCACCAGCCAGTAATGATGATTAGCCACAATCTAGGGGATCGACTGCAGATCGGTCAAAGACGTTGGGCCTCCTCAAAGGAGAAAGATGGCCGACCGTTCCGATCATGAATATAGAGCAGATTGATTGCGTTTCCTGGCAAGATTGAGGGGAAATCTTTGAAGTGTGCCTAGTAATATTCTAGGTTTGGATGCCATGAAATGCAAGGCAATTGCCTTATAGTGTTAAAAGCTACAACGTTTCAACCCTCAAGGATACATAAGAGGACAGTCGTGGATGTGGTTGATCTTTTTGTCTCTTTGTTGATGGTTAGTGAAAACAAAGTCCATTTAGATGTACAAGATGACACAATTGGATTATCTGATTTGTTAAGAAGTTGCCATGAGCAACGTGGTCCTAAAATGATTGAAGGATAGTTTATTAGTTTTACTACAGCTTGACCTGAGATCATCGTGTGTAAACCATTTTTTTGTGCACATTGAAAAACTATAATTGTTCTCGTACGGGTTCTTTTTTTTTTCAACCATCGGATGACTTTTTCCTTGAAGTAATGGGTATTCTGAATTAGTTTTAATTCTACTAAATGAATGAAAAGGCTGCCTTGATGAATGCTTGACTAAATGTTCTTCACAGATTCCTCATTCAGCTGTAGCTTGTGCAATATCCATCACAGAAGGTTGCTAAGAAATCCCAGAAATAGCCTTTTATTAAGGGAACAGTGCTAAAATCCAGTAAATCAGGGAAAAGTATTGGGTATACGGTTGCCATCAATAATAGATTGAAAACAAGTCGGCAGCGATGGAACCTGAGGCCTTTTCCTTTGTGGAGGTCTTAGTGCCGTAGCGGTGCCTGTGAATAATGCATGGTCCAAGATAGACTTCAGCTCCCTCTTCCAGCTCGTCGACTGGCTGGCTGGCTGGCAGGGGCGCCACTA
The DNA here is from genome assembly GCA_036571765.1 of Plecoglossus altivelis. NCBI lineage: Eukaryota > Metazoa > Chordata > Actinopteri > Osmeriformes > Plecoglossidae > Plecoglossus > Plecoglossus altivelis. The sequence continues at coordinate 2,033,508 of BROE01000006.1, forward strand.
TTCCCTGGCAGTGATTGGCTGTGCCTGGAGGGCACTCGAGGAGATGGGAAATCACCAGTTTCATTTATCCACGGCAAGGCAGACCCCCCACTGTTCTGGACCGTGTGTGTCTGGGCTCCACTTTCTCACGTCAGGACCTTCAGCTTCATTTCAGTCATTACCACGGTGCTGTGTAGCTGTCGACTAACGGTTGTTGTCGCCTTGACGATGTGAAGAGGAGAGCTGCACTCTGGGACTTTGTTCTCTTTTTGTTTTTGTTTTTTTTTGACAGAGGAGCAGGTTTAGATGTTGGTTTGATGGTGTGACTGGAAGCTGCGCTGAATAGGTGTTGCTCGCTGTCGCTTCTCTCTTTCTTTCCTTTCTTTTCTCTCCTCCTCCCTCTCTGTCTGTCTTGCTGCCGCTCCTCTCTCTCTCCCTCTCTCTCTTTCCTTTCTGCCGTCTCTCGTTTCTCTCCTCCCTCCCCTCGGCCCTCTCGGCTCCTTTGGACACAAGGAGCTGGTGTGGGAAGCGTCTGGGGGTTGCAAGTGACCAGTCTGTTGGACCCGGGGGGGGGGCTCACAGCGTCCTCCCACCAGGGGTCTCTGCAGGGGGGCGGGGGCGGGCCCTCCCAGCCCCCCTCCCCCGCCAGCCCCCCATGGCGTGAGCCCCAGCCATTTCAGCCAAATAATCCATATTCTAAAGGCCAGCTGGATGGACACCAAAGATGTTCTCAAGAGCAGAGGCACCCCCGCTTTCTCTCTTTCTCTCTTTCTCTCCTCTCTCTCTCTCTCTCTTCTCTCTGTTTTCTCTCTTCTCTCTCTCTCTCTCTCTCTCCTCTCTCTCTCTCTCTCTCTTCTCTCTCTCTCTCTCTCTCTCTCTCTCTCTCTCTCTCTCTCTCTCTCCCATCCTCTCTCTCTCTCCCTCTCTCTCTCTCTCTCCTCATCTCTCTCTCTCTCGTCTCTCTCCTCTCTCTCTCTCTCTCTCTCTCCCTCTCTCTCTATGTCTCGCTCTCCCACCCCCTCTCTCTCTCACTCACCCTCTCTCTCTCCCACCCTCTCTCTCTATGTCTCGCTCTCCCACCCTCTCTGTCTCTCTCCCGCCTTCTCTATGTCTCTCTGTCTCTCTCGCCCTCTCTATCTCTCTGTCTTTTCTCTCCATAATAAACATCAGCATTTCAGGCGCCCTCGGCATGTCAAACCACTGAAACACCACGGTGAATACCCCCCATTTAGTGGGGGAGACGGAGACCGTTCCCCCCATTTTTATTGCTAGAGAACGAAGTGTGTACGTAGAGAATAAAAACCACAACAACCTTGGCCCCTCTCCCATATTGTTTACTCAGTTGAAATTCACTGCAGTATCTTTGCCGGCACAGATACCCCCCCCCTCCTACCTTCTTTTTCTTGTTTGTTCATGAAGCTGTTGGGAGAACAGAACGCTTGGCTGTAGATGGCTGTATATTCAAGGGCTTTGGGAGTAAGCCTGTTTTGACATAAGACGTCTCACCTCAGGCTCTCGATCTGGCAGAGGCTGAACAGATCTGTTGATTGATATTTATTCCTGAGATAGGCTTGTTTCCCTCCTCCTCAGTCTTCACTGCACAACCACAATTAGTGGACAGTACTGTAAATCAAACTGGGCTGTCTGGATTCAACGAATCCCTCAAGTCCCTTAAAAAGGCCCATTATCATGGCAAAGCTGCAACCTGTTGTTGATGTGACACAATTAGGGGATAATTGTTGATATTCATATGTATGTCTTGGGTGGATGTGTTGCTCTATCTGGGTCAGATGCGACTACGAAGAGCGTTTACATTGAAATGAGACACGGGGGAACATTAATATGCCTGTCGTTCCTTTTCCAGTCTTGTGTTCTTCAATTTACGTGACTGGGAAATAATGTACAACAAAAATAGAAAAACGTTAAAGGAAGATGATATCACAACATGCAACATCCCCTGGGTGTTTAAACAGGATGCCTGATCTCTCGAAAGTATTGTTTTTCCTGGGTACCAAATACCCTTTGTGAACTACGATGATGGATGGAAGAATTAAAACAATTCGCATGGATAACCCTTGTTTCACGCGTAACTGGGACATTCCCTACACTAGAAGGACTGGGAAGAGCTCCCTTTTGTTGTAGACCTGAATCTGCCCACAGAATATGCAGATTAGTTTGGGGATTTAGGTGATATTTAAGGAAAATGTTACACGCAAGATGTTTGCCTATTTAGCTATTGTCAGGATTTTGATTAATGTTAAATTAAGGCTGTAATCAGTTATACTATTAATGTGCTTTGATGAAGGTAGGCTCAGTTTAATGTAATTTTATATTATTATATAAAGGAAGAGGTCTGACTTAAAGACATTAGATTTATTGTTGACTGTTGGTGTCAACATAATTGGTTGTAGCACCCAAACACAGTCCTACTTGTACTGGTGGGCAACGCACAGACTAACAACCTTTTAGATATCCAATTGATGATTTAATGAGTACACGTATCGACAATACATCTCTAACACATTAGCATTAATTTTAGTCTACAGTTGTGGCGTGTTTTTATATTACGTATTCAAGATCAATATTGCATTATGCATTTCTTAATGTTGAATCGAATAGGTTGTCTCCGCAGGTTGAAATAATTCATATTCAGTGTAACAGAAATATTGGCTGAAACAAGTGCTGTTTGTGTTATGTATACTTTGGATTTTAACACGAACCATTTCAGAAACAGTTTATTTTTAAAATTATTTGACCAAATGCCTCATTACTGTACTTAGTACAGTCGGAATATTTAGTAATCCTGTCATAAAGGTTCACATTAAAGTTGGAAGCAAGAGCTAGTAAGATTTAAGTATCTGCAGATTTGTGTGGGGGAAACACTTCTATCGTGGACAACTTGGATGTGCTCACATTCAGGGACATCCTTCTCTCATTGATCACTTCGTCCAGGCTCCACGCCAGATATGAAGTGATCCCAGTAAACTAACATTTCATGACTGATTTTGCCTGGCTTGTCTCCACTGTCGTAAGGAGAATGTCAAACAACAGGTTACTTCTCAGTTGTAACTTCTCAGGAATCTCAAATTTGGCTCAAGTTCCTCCGTGTCGTACATGCCTGGTTTCAACTCCAACATACAACATATAACCTTACATTTTCGTTCAAGTCAATGTTCAAGTGAACGCACTACTTTAAATGATGCATGATTCTTAAAAGATTAAAATATATTTTTTGTTTGCTTTTTTAAAAAATTTGGTAGACAGTAAACAAATCTAAATATATTTGACGCCAAATAAAACATTTAACCACAATAAAACGCAGGAAACATGATAGGCCATCTGCCCTTGACAGAGAATAGATAAAAGCTATCTGTTGTTTTTACCTGCATTATTCATCTAAGTATTTTATGACTAGGACAGTCAAACATCCACTATGATTTATGATCAGAAAAGCGTATACGTAACTATTTCATAAACTGTAGCGGAACAATGTTATTATTTGTTTATATCTGAGATATGTGTCTTCTCTTCCTACTTCTTGTGAGTCATTTGTCAACGTAAAAACATGGATTTTCTCCTTGTGCTGGCATTTGACAACATTTTTGAGTTTCACTCTAGTATGTCAAAGTCAACTTGATGGATAGCTAAGGGGTGAGAACTGCTTTATATATCAAACATTCCTCAAAGATGCTATTTACCTGTGACACTTTGAGGTCAGAACAATTATGTTGATTCAATCATCAGGCAGTGAGAAGCAGACTTGTGAACACGTGTCATGTCTGGTGTCAGTGGTTTCTCACCTATTCCCAGATCGTCTGGGCGAAGTGTTTCTAGGGCAAACCCACTCTTCCCAATTTAGCTTTTATGGTGGCAACCTCCAAATCCTTTCATTTCTGTCGGAGGGTTAACACGCACGCACACGGACGCACGCACACAGATGCAGACATTCACACGCACACACGCACACGCACACACAAAGCTCAGCCTATCATGTGTGACTGCTGCACCAGTCAGACAGCGTAACACGATCCATGATAGAGTGCTGCAAATCGTCTTGCACTCTGTCTGCATTTGCACGTTAGAAGCGGGAGAGAGAGAGAGAGATCCAGTTAAAAGAGGAGGTGGAGGGAGGAGAGAGAGTGGGAGCGAAAGGCGAGAGTGAGTGAGTGCGGCAGGGGAGGTTGGCAACTACGGAACGACGCTGGTGTGGCTTTCTGGTCCGCTGGTTTTTAACCCTTGTGGCTTCGCCTGAGTGCTACCGATGTCTCAAACAGCAGCGCGGCTGTGCTGTAGTGTGGCTGCGTTTATCAGCAGCAGGGGAAAGAAGGATCTACTGAGCACGTGCGAGTCTGCTGTGAAGCTTCTTTGAGATCATTACAAGAAGTGGACCACAGACCCAGGGGGAATAGCTTCAGCCTTCTTCAAAGGTAGCATTTTAACTTTTTTTCTTTCCTGGATGACAACAAATATTGTACATGAACTGTGCTTTCGTATATTTATTCCTCTTTTTCATAATCCTTTCACATGGTAGCATTGGTGTGTTTTTGTAGCCTTTAAGAAAAATAGCAACTCTCACTTGAGTTATTATCATGTGTTGTTAATGGAAATTATGTCCAGATTTTGTCAGATGGATATCACTGAGTAGTACAATTGCTCAACCATTTTCCTTGGCCTCAGTGATATTGCAGCATGATTCCTAACAGATTTCCTTCTCTATATCTCCTTCAATCCTTCCAAAGATCCTCTTTTTATGAAGTATTGGTCTGTTTGCACTTGGTCTGATATTATATTTTCTCTTGCTGGATACTAAACAATGGCTGACACAAGCTTGCACATGTGTAAATTGATCATGCTGCATCTGCAGTGATTCTCTGACAAGGATCAAGTCCACTGAACTGGAAATATTTACATTGCAAGTAATTGGAAACAGATTGTTGCTTGGAATTCGACAGGGTCAGATTACTGTACAGTTGCCCAGATTCTTTTTTGCAGTTATTGAGCAAAATTGTGTTTGAAAGGTAGAAGTGGAGTAGGTAGTTCTTAAGCCCCTGTATCTGAATTCATCATGTTCAAACAGGCATTTGTTTGTTTTTATAAGTTAAATATTTAATCCAACGATTCTGCTTCATGCCTTTAAGCCTTGAAATTGTGTCATGAGGGAAGACAGACTCCATATGTCTCATTTGGGGGATTCCTCCAACAGCCACTGCAGTGAGGTACGAACAGTACCATCATATCATGTAATACCTGAAGGATTATGGGAAATCGGAAATACCCGTAACTATACCTGCTGTTTCTTATAGGGTGGGAGTGGGGAGGGGGTGGGTGGGAGTGGGGAGGGGTGGGTGGGAGGGGGGTGGGTGACTTCTCTTCATTCGCCATGCGACGTCCACACCCGGTGTTGGCCGACAGAGACAGATTGAGGTGCTTAGCAGAGCAGTGAGCGCCAACACAGAGAGAGTAATAGGTGTGTGGGGGGGAGTGGTGACCACCGTTAGCCAAGCAGATGCATCAACAATGGTGGGATACTTGGGCTTCGCACTGGGGTCATTCTACCTCGGTTCTGTGTACATTTACAGGTAATTGCGAGCAGGTAAATGCAACGAGTCTGTCTCTCTGGGCTCTGCATCAAACGAGGTCCACTTCAGAGTGAGCATGATGATTTATAGCAGTGGTCGCTAAGGTGAGAATCATAGAGCAAGGTAGCAGTATTTTTAGTCGCCTGATTAATTGCGCCATGAGTTTCTTTTTCCCTTTGGTTTTTTTTTCCGGACGTAATTTTGCAGGTCCCCTGCATGTTTTTGATTTATGCATGAGGCCAACTGTGATTTTGCCACAGCTATCCATGTGCTACTAGTGCTAGCCCCCTGAACCACTGCTTAGCTAGGGAGCTAACACGAGCCTTTGACAGGTCAAACAGTGTTTGAGTTAAGGAGCCAACGATAAGCATCTGATACTTGAGGAAATGGCTGTTCTTCACAGACCTGCAACCTCTCGAACTGATCTCTGTCAAATCAACCGAGTTTCACTTCTGTTCGGCACGAAAGCCGTTGTCCTAACGTACAGGCAGGGACACAAAGACAGATCTTCAGGGAGAGAGAGAAAAAAAAGGAAGCGCAAAAGCAAGCCTAGCTGTCTACGATTGTCTTCGCAGAACAAAGAAGCTGAATATTTTTCTGAATTTCTGAAATCCGCTCACTGCCTGGGTCATCTTTCAGAACAAATATTTGTTGCAGGTCAGGATTGGAAAACAAAGCAGTATGCACCTTTCACTAGATCACAATACGAATACCGTTAGAAACTGTTGAAATATCATGTTAGTATTCAGTTCTCATGGCTTTGGGAGTAATTTCAAGTATTCAGGCCTGAGGCAAGGTTAGTCATAATGTGAACCATCTGCATTAAATTTGTGCTTGATAAGCATAATGTGCCTCAAGATCCGTATGAGATTGTATTTATAAATACCTTTGAACAACTGCTTTTGTTGTTTGTGTTGAATATGAAATTATTGAATAGATTTTCTCTGGAATTGTTCGAGATTAGTTTGCTCAAGTGTAACATGATGAAATATTGCAGTAAGAGTTCTTCAAAGAACCAGCACTCTATTTTATATCAGTATTGCATTGCTTTGAGTTTCTTCAATCATTTTTTTCTTTTATGTTTAATTTTAATTTATGATTTCTTATGCTGTACTATAATATGTTATTCAGAGATTTCTTTTAACATTAATACTGAGCCAGTTTTGGCCAAATCCACAAAATCTACTCAAAACAATATACATAATAATTTAAGGAATTTATTTTTCTGCTAATTATCAACCACAACTGCATTACCATAGCACAGAGATAATAAGTGATTTGGCCCTTGCTTTCATACATATTATTTTAAGTATCCTACCAACCCAAAAAAAAAGACACTAAATAATCTGTGAAGAAAAACGAGGTCACGTTCCCCCGCCCCCCTCTTTTGAACGGCGAACCAGCCAATCAAATCCAAGATCCACATTTCCTTGTCTCTCATTCGTCGGCAAGAACCCAAATCTCACTGCACCACATACTCCCCCATTCTACCCATTGACAAGGTAGAAATATCCCTGTGAAAAAGGTAATGATCCTGGCAAAGGGCACCAGTTTGCTTATGGCTTGTTTACCAGGGGACATTTACAGGCATCATTATCCCAACAGTACAGCCAGCGGGTGGGTAACATAGCTGGAGGTGAAAAAAGCTATTTAGCTACTTTATGATAGAAAACCCCTACACACGCTGTTTTCTCATACAGGGTCAAGGATTATCAGGGACTTCGTCTCCCGTTGGCTTGCTGCTTTCATTAAGCCACTTCATCAGTCAGTGGCCCCAGGAACCTACAGATGCAATGTTTCTGAACAAAGAAACTCGTTTAACTTTGCTGTTGAATTTCAGTGTTTTCTTTACCTCGTGTGGGAACGATAACTGCCCCCCCCTCGCACCCCCCCCCCAGTTCACTTCGCTGCTTGCCAAATGTGAAAAAATAATAACATGTAAAAATGCTCAAGTCACACATATACAAACAAATCAACAGACACACAAAAACACCTTATTGATCAATGGGTTTATCAGTCGCAGGTGAATACAGTGTACGAATATAGAAATGTTGCAAACTACATGCAGTCCACAAATTGGTCCTCATGAAAAAACACCAGAGCCAATTTGGCCTGGTAGCAAGCATTCTTTTGAGTAATGCTTAGCGCTTCCTCAGAATGATTTTGGGGGGGAATAATTGGCCATGGATGTGCAGTTAGGAAGCTATTTGAATGCAGCACCTCTAAATGGCAAAGCTGTCAACACATCTGCATACAATAGGACACATCAGAACTCGGCCTAGTCTCTTGACATCCTGGTACCCTTTGCATTAATCAGGGACATGGGATGGGAAGAGAATGTGAGAGAGGGCCTTTGATCCTCCAATAAAAGGCCACTTACGCAGATATTTCTTCATAGGTTCATCTGCTTTGGTCTTTTTTTCTGGCTGAACATGAAGGAGTTCCTTGAAGAGGCCAAACATTCTATCTAATTAAGGACATGGTTTACAGTCTTCTACCTCTCTCTCTCTTTCTCATTCACCTCAAACCTCTCTTTCTCACTCACCTCAAACCTGTCTCTCTCTTTCTCACTCACCTCAAACCTCTCTTTCTCACTCACCTCAACTCTCTCTCTCTTTCTCACTCACCTCAAACCTCTCTCTCTCTTTCTCACTCACCTCAAACCTCTCTCTCTCCTTCTCACTCACCTCAAATCTCTCCTCACTCACCTCAAACTCCTCTCTCTTTCTCACTCACCTCAACTCTCTTGGACTCTTTTTTGCTCTCTTTCTCTCTGTCTCTTTCAGTCTCTTGGTCTCTCTTTGTCTCCCTTTCTTGTTTTCTCTCTCTAGTCTCTCTCGTTCCTTTTCTTTGCGTCTCTCCCTCTCTTCTTCTCTTTCCATCAACCATCAAACCCAGAGGTGCCCTTCGCCATTACTGTACCATTTCGTCTTGCTCTTGACGCCTTTTGAAATAGTTGGCTTACTCTCTTTGATGTTGTCTTCAAATGAATGCCGAGCAAACTTTCAACTCCTGACCCAGATGCGGTTTTATCGCGTCGAATTTACCGCGGTAGCTCAACACTAAGCGAATTGTGTTTGTAAACTTGTACATATGCCACCAACTGGCAATAGAAGTGTGTGGGCAATTTTCACAGGATGTCAAAAATCTGCATTATGTGTTTTGAAAGGTGAAGTGAGAGTCTAGTTCTGTCTGGAAGCGTTCTATTTCAGGGTCTGGCTTCCAGAGGATTACTGCAAGTGGCAGAGTATTCATTATTTAGATGGCAGTAGTGAAGTAGAGTAGATGGTGGTAGACCTCTTGACTGTCACATGTGTGCTACTATGGTAGATGGTAGGAGTGAAAAAGAAAAAGGAAAGAAAGTTGTGCTTTGAGAATAGTTCCCCCCCCCCCCGGAGATAGAACTTGTGGAAATTCTCAGCCGTTAAAGAGACACACAGACAGTACAGTACAATCTTGTTCCCACAGACTGTAGTTGGACCCATTAAAGTGTTACTATGGACATCACAAAAAAAACGAACTGCATTAAACAGGGATGGGATAGGTCAAAGCTGTACTGTAAATCAGATATTATGTTCGGTGAATATATGAGTTCCATTACATTGTACAGCTTGATGTATATATAATCAAAGCGGTGGATGCACCATGACAAACAGCTAATTAACCAAATGACAGCTTGATTTCTGCCATATTCAGCTGCTTTGGCACAGAGTCCTACACAGTTTATTGTTTCACATTCTGTTCATTGTGAGTGAGACGAAAATGCCTGTTGTTGACAGCGAGATCGCTCCTGTCTGTTTGGGGACAGCCAGAACAAAACCGGCAGAATTCAAACAAAAGAAATTTCAACACAATGTGGCATGAAATATGATGGGTTTCAGTCGCTGGCCCAAGCGAGCCAGGAAACCCAGGATTGAACTTCAGACGATGTAGTAGCTTCTCTATTTTGTCTGTAGTATTTCACTGACAGTTTCATCCTGGACACCAAGATACCCAATGTGATTAATGCACTGCCACTCTGCTCTGTAAGATGTCTTAGGGTTCTCTCTCTCTGTTCCACTCTCTCTCTCTCTCTCTCTCTCTCTCTCTCTCTCTCTGTCCGTCTCACTCTGTCCCCATCTCGTTCTCTCTTGGTCTCCCTCTCTCTGTGTCTCTCTGTTCTCTCTTTCTTCTCTGTCCATCTCACTCTATGTCCCTATCTCGTTCTCTCTCGGTCTCCCTCTCTCTGTTCTCTCTCTCTCTGTCCTCTCTGTCTGTCTCTTTGCCAGCTCTCCTCCTTGATAGCTCTCTAACGTGACTCGACACTGAGGAGATTGATAGCGATCATTACGCGGCTCTGAAAGAGCAGCGCGGGCTCTCTGCACACACTGGCCTTCTCCCAGTGCAAACCACTGCTATGGATGAGGACAGATGGATGATAGCTTTGTGCATGTGCTGTTCTGGGTGCCTGCTTCTGTGGAAAGAGTGTTGAAATTGCAAAGTAAAGCCTGATTTATGCTACACGTGCAAGTACACGGGGAACAAACAAATCACAAAGGCACTTGTGTGTTCTAACTCATATAAATGAGGGTAATTTGTTACCATGTCTTGAAACAAATAGCTTGGCTAGCGTTAGCGCTTGGCTAATGCTAGCACTTGGCTAACTCATCAATACCACAAGGGCCTTATCATCTCACCTTGAATATTAAAACAGGATATCTGACTGGGGTTGGAGGCATTAGATGGTCACCCTCCGCTTTGTAAACAATATCTCTGTTTTCTTAGGACTCAGCTCACAACCCAATGTGTTAGGGTCATTCATCGTATTCCTATTCTGATGTCCTTATGGCTGATTTGATTTGTTTACCCGTGTGAGTTTAGCCCTTAGCCTCAATCTCCTGAGAGAGCGAGATTTAGCATTTAAATTGGTTGATCCTCCACACGTTTGCTAAAGCTGTTTTTAAAGCATTACATTGATGAAAAGCAGGCAGTATTCCCCTAGGGAGTGGAACCTTATCTGACTAAACACCTGACAATGAAGTTTCCTTTGTCACTCATGGACCACAACTGCTCCGATAAGGTCCTTCCCTTTGCTGTTATTGACCTTCATCATCAAGCTTTGCCCCCCGGTGTGATTTTACAAGTGGGAGGATGACACGCTCGAGACTAAATGAATCGTCTTGGAGAAAACATGTTAAAAGCAGAGAAAGTTATGTTTTGGATGCAAGAGAGGAAAAAAGTGCGATTGACTGCGGGAAAGTCCTTGGATGCTTCTCAGATGTGAGGAACCAATGATGGTTTAAAGCACATATCTCCTTTATTTTATTTTTTCACTGTCAGCTCTGGTCTGAGCTGTTCCTTTGATTCGTCTAAAATGTATTTCTTACTGATTTATTTCTTTTTTTTTCCCCTTATGGACATGAACTTGGCGTAATGTACCTTGCTATTGTTCTAAAAGTGAACCATGTGCCCCGAAGACAAACCTTTCTCAATGGTTGAATCTTTAAGTAAAAGGAAATAAGTCAAAGGAAATAAGTATTTCTACCACATCTGATTTATACTCCGTGTTGTACAGAGAACCATCTGCTCTTGTACAAGATTGTTTCTGATTCCCGCTCAAACGGCACACAGGTAGTATTCACTCTCTGTATGTGAGCTACAAACGACATCTTCCCAATGCTGCACACCCTTCCAGCTTCATTATCTCTCCTGTTGATCTTCTGAGAAGATGGTAGCCTGGACTCCACCGTCACTCAGAGCTGAGTCAATTTCCGTGATGCAGTCGGAGGTAAAATAGGTGTACTCCATTATCCACCACGTACTCCCTTGAAGACTCCCCAAGATTCCCACGTGTGTCCTCTCCATGGAAACACCGCCGTCTCTGCCTTCAACGCACGCCACGCCTACGCTTTCTGCTAACCAGCGAGAGCCCCCGAATCTATACATCCCATTCCCCAGCCAAGACAGCTACTTCTGTCAGCTTTCTCTTCCTCCAAGCTGAGAGTCGACCATATGTCTCCTGTTTCCTCTCGTTTTCTCAACGATTTCTCCCCCTTCGTTTTCGTTTTGTGCACTTAATGAACCCGACTGAGACGGGTCTGATTTGGGTGTGAAACAGCCCCAGCGGGGTGCGAACGCACACCCGCCTTCGCCTCCCACGACTGCCATGTGGCGGACAGGAAGAGAACTTGGGGCCGATCACAAGTGACTGGAAATAGCACACGTGTTGATTATGTGTTTCCTTATCTCATTGAAGCGAAGCGGGCAAGATTAAAGAGGCTGACAACGACTTGTGGTCTTTCATCATAAAATCTGTTCCCTTTGGGTTGACAAGTGGGTCGCGGTTGAAGAAATATGTCATAGAGGAGACAATGCTGTTAGATTTGTACGGATGGTGAGAATAACCTGGTTAAGGCATATTCCAATGTCCTTGTTATTGTATGGCTGAAAAATAGCAGTGTAACACATTAAGATATAAAAACATAGTAGATGACAGTGAAAAAGACAGTCTGCCGTATAATACCAGCCAATTCTGTTGTGTAGGAGGAAGAATGTATTCAGAAGGATTTCTTTAGAAAATCAAGGCCAGAGTGATATTAGATGTCCAGAACATATACTGAACAATATACTTTATTTGTCCTTCCTGAATGTACTTTGACAATGCACGCCTATGGAGGACATGGGGTGTTGAACTATTCTGATTCCGTGTTTGTACTTTAGTTTACCTGCAGGGAAATTGGCCGTATAAAATTCCGGTCTGTACAGTCTCTGATTACATGGTGGCAGAATTCAAATTACATACATTTCATATCCCTAAATACACTACGCAGTCCACTGAATGTGATCATAGCTGTTTCATCCGTTGAGGTGGGAGAGATTTGGGGGGGTGTGATTACGCCACAGGAAGTCGCACATTGAACTTCCTGTTGTTGTACAGTTGTTCTCTGACATCTTGGTGTGAAGTCTCGTCTGTAAAATAAAAAACACAGATAAGTTTGAAACACTTCTAGACACTTCCCTGATCTGAGATACAGTTCATTTAATTCATCCAATACAAATCCAATTGATAAGAGTGTGAAAAAAATTCCTTTAGCATCGGCCAATGGGCTAATGGAGGATCGTCTAAATCTCTTGGAACAGATGTATGTCACTATCCTCTTAGGGGACATGCTGGAAGGAATCCCGTCTTGTGAGATAGGCTTAATTGAAAGTACCTAGAACCTAGAACATGGGTCACCAACTCTGATCCTGGAGGGCTACCATCCACACTGTTTTCCTTCAACCTCAATTTACCACACCGGATTCAACTAATGACCAGGATGGTGAATTGAACGAGGCTACATTATGTGCAGTTGATGTGAAAACGTACAGGATGGTAGTCCTCCAGGACTGGAGTTGGTGTCCCCTGACCTAGAGTAAGGTCCAACCCTTCTCTAGAAAAATCTGAAGAGACACTTAGATTACACTTCAAATGTGTCTGCACAGATGTTTTCACATGTATTTAGAAATCGACACATTTCTTTTTGTCATGTTTATTTAGAAATCAACACATTTCTTTTACATCTGGGAGTCGTGTTACATTATCTAACAGAGATGTTTTTTTATTTTATTTCCTCTAATCCCATGACCAGCTGAGTTTAGGGAAACATTATGTATGAGATGGATGTCAACGTCGAGGGTAAAAATCAATTGCTGCCAAACAAAGTGAAATGTTATGTTTCGGCTGTTACATGACAGATGAGACTTAGAGTAGTATTTTCGTAGGTGAATGAAGTCTGGAACACCGACCGTCCTGTCTCCTGTTGTCAGTTGAAGTTACATTAGAGACAATTTGAAGGACAGCAAGTCTGACTTGGCCCTCTTTTGACTGAGTCACAGGTTCTGTAGCCCATGTTGGACAAAGTCTGAAATTAGAAAACAGACGAGAGCGGATTGAATAGATGTTTCTCAGCAGATAAAAACCGCAAATCAACTTCATCAATGGATTCAGATACTGTGCAAGGCCACTCAAGATATTACTCCTTCAGAATTCTCTGAGGTTTTTGTTCATCACTCAATTGTCCCTGATCGTTCCCCGGATCTGTCTCTGAATTACAAAGTGGCCAAAAGCTACAAATGAATCATGAGATACCAACATGTGACTCCGACTTGTACAAGTGAGCAATAAAATAATCGCAACAAAAATCAGTGTAAAAATGAAATGTATCTTTGGCGCCCTGTTCCACTTTAACATATTGGGAAAGCACTTCATAAAAAAAATACTTTCATCCTACGAAACACCTTGATGTACTGGTGCGCTCTCACTGGAAGGAGCAGGTTATTATTCGGAACAGTTGGAGCTATCCTGCTAGGCCCAGTGTATCAACAGCAGCATATTGTATTTGCAGCACAGTACTTGCAGTATCTTCAAGTCTTCACCAGTGTCTTCTACATGGGGCCCTGGGCCATATCATGTTGCCGATCGGGCAGGAACCCTCTAGAGGGAACGCGCCACCCTGTACTGAATGATGAGCAGGGAACTAAAACAGAGCTTCATTCGAAACATCAGGAACGCTGTACCGAGGCAGTCATGTGGTGTGTGTGTGTGTGTGTTTGGGTGGATCAAGGCACAGTATGAGAAAGTTAATTAGTGTTTTTTTATTTTACCCTGCAATCCACCTCTGCTATTGGATGCTTGTTGTTTTTGCATACTGCACCAAGGGTTGTGTCTCAAGGGTGTCTGTTCATGGTCATGCGACTGGAGTTAGCATTTGGAGTGTAGAAAACAACGTAAAACTTATGTTGTCTTAAAGATCGATGGACAACCAGTGAACTATGGGCACATCTCTCTAAGGAAATTAGACAGGCGTATGACAAGGTTCGACTGCAAGGGAAATAATTAGAACGTATTTCGGTTAACGTCACGTGTCGTTCACAGTCCTGTCTCCTCTCCAGTGCAGACAGCAGTATCACACATTAAACCTTTTTGTACCATCGACACTTAGTGGCGGTAGAGGAGAAAATAAGCCACCTGGTACACAGACGTTAGTAGTTTGTCTTGTGCTGACTGATCAAATCGAAGCAGAATCAGTTCATTGCATACCCGTGACATCATGAAGAGTTGCCAAATCAGCGCTCTTCCGTCCCCTTAAGCGACAACAGGTTTTTTAAAACTTATTTAATCTTGGCCGAGGCATCTGCCAATCCTGCTGTTGGAAAATCGACATTCTGGATGGGCCTGAAAACCAGATATAAAAAACTCCAAGAAGCTTCCTTGGTCACTGCTGTGATTGTTCTCCAGAAGTCATCGTATCCACTCACCCGTCAACTTTTCTCAACTGTTTAAGTGGAAGCATAAATGTATTGTCGCTGCGGCAACGCACCTCTTCTCCACATCAACGCCAGCTTGATTGTTTACTACTAACTCTTGGCAATTTGGCAGATACCTCTAGTCCCCGTCAACAGTCGCACTGCGATGTCTCATTCCTGAACATGTGAGTCGTCTCAGGAGGTGAAGCTCAGCCAGATGTAAACAACACGCATGCAATTAATCACGTCAGAGAGTACTATCGTCTGTTTGGTTTTTTTTCCCTCCTTTTTGTTGCTGCTGAAGCTTTCTCCTGCTTGGTAACCAGCACTAAGTGATTTGCTCAGAAAATGTAATTACAGCACCCATAGCGACAGGCTTGGGCTATTAGAAACACAAGTGGCCTGTTTTCCTGCAAACCATTTTCTCAAGTGATTTAGTGAGTGTACCTCTAAATGAATAAGAGGGGTGTGTATAGACCTTTCTGGACAACTGACACACGATGGTAGTTGAAATGCCAAAGATGATTTGCCAGTAGACGAGTTGGTGAACGAGTCATTGTGTAATGAAATGTCGCTAGTCCTGAATTAATATGCTCAATGAGTCAATTATTCTTTTCTTTTCAATTTCTTGTAAGAAACCATTTTAGCTTTTTGACAGGAGTCATAGACATTTATAAGCCTGTGAATGAGGCGTGTGTAACTTACATTTCCACTTAAGGTGTAAAAGAAAGTATTAAGTATCAATACTAAGTATCAATATACTATTGCTGTTTGTTGGAGTAATTTTGAACCAAACTAGTGGTTGGACATGTTTGAATTCAACCTCTACGATGAGCTAGATGAGTTCAGGGTTAAAAACAGCAACAGCAATGTAAGGACAAGGGGGGAGAGATTACTGTACCATAAAACCACATTACTGTAAGACCCTGACTTCAAAATATCATGAAAAGATGCTGATGTTTCCAGAATATACTGTAGAGTCAGACTTGAGAAGCTGGGCTGTTTTCAAACTGCCTATTATATTTGTTAATAGACTGACTTGTATCTGTCAGCTGTGTTCTCTTTCACTAGATGCAACTCTCGTTACGATGAGGACCTTGTAGCGCAGCACATTCGTCTTACGGTTGCAATTCAACAAAGGCCACAATTGAACGTGAAAGTAAACAGCCGTGAAGGAGAGCTCATAAGCTGTCGCTAGAGGAGTATTGATACGGATGTCATGCATATACCTGTATGCAACTCTAACCAACACGCCAACACGATGAAGATCTCTGGATCACACAATGCAGGCAGTCCTACTCCTAAACAATTGCAGTGGACTGAGCGGTTGTGAACAGTGGGGAAAGAGAAACACACTCGCAAAGCTTTCTTTCTTCCGTCCAAACTATCACCATGACAACGACTGGAACTTGTTGACACGATTGTGATTGTAAACCATAGGTGCAGATGACAGTTTGTACATGAATGTGTTTTTCTCTTGGTCTTAATTAGCAGACTGAATGACTTATATTTGGCCAGTCATAGGTCTAAGGACGACTCGGAACGTCCTAATGGTTGCCATTGTTCTGCGTAGAACAACAGTTTTAATCGCTACAAAGATTCAAAAAATTGACTTTTTTATTTTTTATTTTAATTAAGATTGAACTCACAAGCTTGACAAATAAATGAGGCGTCAAATGTGGTCAACAACTGAAAATCTGCAATAAAAGCCTGTCAACAGACTAATTGTCAAAACACAACTGTGGATGAATATAATCACTCTGTAATTAGAGAGCTGTCAGTAATATCCACTAAGTAGTATTTGTGTGTTTGACGATCTGTCATCTCAAAGTATGCTTTGGGAAGAAGAGGATTCTACTTTTCAAAATATTTAGACTGCAGTTCCTGTTGTAGATCAATACAAAAGTGAGGTTGTTTGATATAAGATTTGTTTTCATACTTGATATACTATTATGCTGTATGCACGTTAAAATAAATATATATATATACTGTATATATCGTGAAAAACTTCCAGTTTTATTATTGGTTGATTTTTAACATGCAGTAATTAGGATCAGTTTGAAATGCTGCTTGACTAAATACCCTAAAGTAAAATAATTTAGAATAAACTTTGTTCTTTGATCCGACACAAAGATAGCAGAGAGCTTGGCAGGTGCGTTTGAGAAGCTGGCGATACCAAACGAAGGAAAGACGGGAGTTTAAAAAGAGCTTTTTTTTCTAAAAACCCCAGGCCTCGCAGTTCAAAGAGTCACATCTCCCTCTTTACACAAGAAATCCCCCAAACCGAACCCAGGGCAAGGTTGTTTTAATGGTCCTGGATCCCACAATCCTACCAGTGTTCAGCGTTCCCTAAGGCGCACACCTCCCCAGCCCCCCCACCTCCACCCCCCGACGCACACTTTAAAAGAACTGCCACCTTCTTCATCTGCTGCAGGGGACTAAAGTCGGGCAGATAGCTTGTTCAATAATAGCATGGTTAGGGGAAAAGTTGAATATAATCATAAAGCAAGACCCTGCAATGAAAAGTCATTTGATGGTATATCTAAGGTTATATATATATTTATATGCGCATACACACACACTTTATCTTCTTATATGTAGTAGGTATTTAAAATGTTAGTTTTAAATAGTTTCACAAAAGCTATGAATTATTATTACTTCTCGTGCTGCAGAAGGTTTGTCCTGCATGTGGCGGTGGATTCATCAGCATTGGGTCAGAGTCATTTGAAAGGAATGCCTTGGATACACAAATCCTTCAATTTTTCAATTCACGGAGGGCACAATAGCCACCATAATGGCTTTACATTTCCATTAGCGGGGTTGCATCACACTTTTAATGGAAGGTAAAGTGGCATTAGGCCTTTTCAGTGCTTACTGTACACGTTGAATATGACAGACCTTTCACCCCCCCCTGCCTGGAGTCAGTTGGTGCAGAATGCCTTTTAATTATCTCCCGATTCTTTGTGTGAAGATTATTCAGTCCAGAGCTGCAGCCTGTCTCATCAAAATTATATATTTGAAGAAAGAGGATTTGAAGGAGCCATTAAAGGCTGACGGTGAAAGAGAGACATAACAAAGACTCAAGATCTAGACTAATGTTCCAGAGGAGCGTGCATCGTCAAGGGCCTGCTCTTCAAAAATGGATCTGACATCAAAACAATCTCAACTGTTTTTTTTGTTTGCGTAACATGTTGTACTTATGTGTTTTTCACGGACAAAAATAAGTCAAGCATCCTAAAGATCGTTCAAGAAGCTTCTCATTTCTCAAGATTTTTTGGCTCCGTCGATACATTGTAACCTGAAGCGGCGTACCAGGAAGCGCACGGCTAACACAAGACACCGACTCCTCTTGTGAAAACGTACAATTCCATGTTACTTTTGAGTAGATGCGGATAGTGTGTTTCTTAGAAAACCCCATAGGAAAAGGAAGTAATATACTTTAGCCCCCCTGAAAGAGAGAGAAGAAATCTGACGCTTCGTAAAGAAGCATTTGATAGATATTGCAAGGACCATTAGGATCCGAATGAGGCTGTCATTCTTGCGCTGCCATACAGTATTAATCAAAAACAGCCTTAAAAGCATCTCTCTGACGGACGAGATGACAAGTTGACATTGAGCAATCGTGGATGGGAGGCATCCATCTTGATCTGGTTTCAAAGCAAAGCGGCTTAAAACGCACAGATTTTTCATCAGTTCTGGACAGACATCGCTTCCTTGTGCTAAACTGGGGGGGGGGGGGGGGGGGGGGGGGGGGGGTGGGGGGGGGGGGGACACCAAGCGTTCCTAGAGGGGTTCATTCCTTCCTATGTGTCTCATATGTGGCAGACTGGACACATGCGTCACATACCTCTCCTAGGTGGCGTTGGTCATCCTGGTTTGTTTAAAACTCAAAAAAACTGGATGTTTACTTTAGGACTTAAGGACTACAAAGCCATGTTGAAAAACACAACAACAGCCAGACATGAATGTTGATGTGCCTCAATATGTGTTGTCGAATTCAGATTGCACTAAACGTGAAGTGTTAATGGAAATTGATTTTCTTTTGTATTGAAGTCACCCCTGGCATATCTGGATGGGACTACTACAATGCACCACACAAACACATGCGTTGATATTGCAACCTGCAAGTAGACAAGTTTATTACAACATGATCAAATAATCAATATCTCATTTTACGTTGTGTTTGACTACACAAGGTGAAATAACGAAGTCAACAAGGGTTTTCCACACTGCAAAAACTCTAGGTCTAACTGTGATAATCATGTTTTTAGATTTGAAGACGTATCTAGTGAATTAATTTAAGTACACAACTCATTTAAAAAAAATCATATCAAGTGAAATATTCATAATGGGAGCCAAATTCACTTGTTTTAATCATAAACATCCTCAATGACATATTTTTGCAGTGCCTAGGAGAATAATATATTGGCTAGCTGCCAATGATATCAAACCAGGGAGTTCCCATTGTGTTTTGAGACCTTTCATAAAATATTACACCAATCACTGTAATTGGTGAGCCTCGTTCTACATATAGAACGTTCCACATAAAGAACGTTCTACGTAAAGAATGTGTCACACATCTGTGCTTACACATGTAATGCTCGGAACAACAGACATTGTTAAAGAGGATTATATTTTCACTTAGTCTTGAAATGCTAGAACTGCGGGCTGTGAGACACAGACGGTTGTGTCAACAGCGCCCTGCCCCTTGCAACAGAACCAGGAGCTATGATTTGTGTACCAGATCGTTTCTGTAGGTTCCCTAGGCGCATCCCCAGTCCTGTGGAGGAGAGGTGGAACCTTCAGTCAGACGCTGGAGGTTCTCTTTGTTTGAAAGGGACGCAGTCAGAGGGGGACGCAAAGCGACAAGGACAAAATCTGCATATTCACCATCAGGGGGGGAAATGATGCAGACAGTCCTTCAACCAGAGTTGTTGTTTTCGTGGCTATTCCTGTCAGAACGCAGACTTTGTGAAGAGGAGAGTGTAAATTAACCAAATTACAAAGCCAAACAGTAAATCACCAGGACAGCAACCCTCAATTTGTTAAAGAATAATAATTCCAACACTTTGGCAACTATTTCTGATCTTCCATCTCCTCTGAAGCTGTTAGTTTCCTGAGTTTCGCACCGAGGAAAAAAAACAACAACCTCTGTTTTGAATTTAGTGAAGCAAATACGAAATGTCAGCACTTTCAGTTTTATTTTTAAACAGCGACGATGGATAGATAATCATGGTGTGTCATTCCGGGGGCCAATTACCCAGCTTTGACTGAAATTGGAAAACCTGTTCTCTCGACGCTCTAATGGATGTTCTGGTCATTAGTTATCTGAGTGTCTTCTCAGGCTGTAATCAAACGTGAAACATTCTGTTAAGCACCCATAAAGAAACAGCTGCCTCTCTCAATGACCTTCTGGTTAAGAGTACTGAACAGTCAGCCAGTTGATGTTTGCAGCACTTATCACGTGTTGCCGCGAAAAAATATCTCACTCATGATATTTTGGTGTTGTTGTTGCTGACACCTCATGTCTTCCGTGAAGTGTTTCTTGAGAGAGCCTGCAGGGTTACACTGACCAAAACAGTGACAGACTGGTGTAAAAAAAAGTGAACAAGCCCTTCCACAAGCAACAGCAGTTCGTCCATCTATAAAATCCTTACAGAACCTCAGTACTAATCATCCAAAAACATGTTTTGTTTTTCTTCACCAGGAGACCAACTTTCAAGCCAGCAAGGACCGCCCCCTCAACCGCCGGCCCCGCCCCCTCACAAACAGCAGCCATCCATCACGTCCCTGAGCAGTGGCTCGCTGGCCAATCAGAGGAGCCCCAGTCCTCCCCCCACAGCAGGCCTGGCAGCTGAGTTGCACGGCACGGCAGAATGTGCCCAGCTGCAGGACAGCTGGGTGCTGGGCAGCAGTGTGGCCCTGGAAAGCAGGTGAGGGCCCTGGGAGGAACCGTGCTCATGTGACTCATGTGACTGTTATGACCCGACTGTTGTGACTTGACTGTTGTGACGTGACTTGTTATTATAGCTGACTTCGATTAGTGACTTGACACAAATTGAGGTGACTTCATGCATGACTTGATGCTGTTATAGATGACTTGACATGTGATGTAATTTTAGGTTACGTAGGTTAGATTGTATTGATATTTCAGGGGACTTTACAGCTTCTTGTTCAATTTATTAGATCTGAATCTAATTTCCGTGTTCATCTCAGTTTGACATTTTAATATTTTCTGGTCTTGAAATAACACTTTAAACAGATACAAAGTACCACCATGAGATTGTTGGAGGGCGTCAATATATTTCTGTTTCCATTCGATGTACTCACTGGTTCAGGTAAATAGCTTAAAATGAGGGAATTGAGCTCAAAGTTATAATGGCAATGTATATTTAGTGTAGTCTAAACCTGTGGGCCAAAGGACACATAAAAAGGAAGAATCTGGCATTAAAAGGAAAAAACTTCAAAACACAGAAACTCCTAATACATACGTCCAAGTAAAATGTAACTTTATCCTAAGACTCTCCACTACATTTTGACCATCTAACCTCCCTCCCTCCTCCATCATACAATTTCCTTCCTCAATCAATATTGGTTCAGTTTGTTCAAATGCACCCAGTAGGGTTACAGCGAGATCAGGCACAAAACAATTACTCTGGGGGGGGGGGGGCTGAATCCATTCAAGTTTGATATTAGAGTGCCGGTGTTCAGCCTGGTTCAAAATAGGCCCAGCATGCAAAAAAAAACAAACAAACCTCTTCAGTTGACCAAATCAACCAAGGTATGTTGCAACTGTTTCCCATGCTGAGGAAGATGGTGCGCAGGTACTACAGTGAACTTGGAGTGGTTTTAGCTAGATTGACAGAACGATATACGTGCACCTATCATCAGACCTGCTGTGAATCACTATCTACACACAGCAGTCGTCATTATGCAAGTCATAGTGGGATGATTCGGGTGTCATGGTAACCCCACGAGGCCAATGAGAGAGCCCCCTAATCCTTACATGTCTTCCTTCTGTTGCAAACAGGAAGGCAAAGAAAAACCACTTTATAGCTTGATCCACCATTTTTTCAGTAGTCTGTATTGAAATTGAGTCATCTTTTTCTTCCTGTTTGAATGCCACAAATGAGTCAATATTAAAGGCTTGTGGTCCAGATCCTAGACCCTTGACTCTGTCCTTTTAAGTGTAATCACAACCCTATGGACCACACAAGCTATTATGATTAATTGCAATACATTGATTATCTGAAAAGGTCCCATTATGGAGTTGACCTTTAAAGCATTTGCATGCTAATTTGGCATAATTCTACTCCCCTTTCAAAACGAAATGCTCTCTGAACTCTGAAAGCTGCTTTCAATTATGGTTATGTTTATTCAAGAGAAAATTGATGTATCCATCATGCATTATTTATCAGTGTCTCTAATTACACAGTGGACAAAGTCGTTCGATCTTGAGATCCTTCAAAAGCAGTGTGACACATTAGGCTGTTTTGGAAGCGCTTGTTTGCGAGAAAACACAATAAGGTAACATTCCCTTATCCTGCATGGGTTTATGCAGTAACCTTTACACTGTACTTTCCAACCCACGTTCATCTGTTCAGTCTCACACCCATCCACTTCCACAACAATCCATTTTTTATCTAGTCCGTTTGGCCTCCATGCTTCATCCACATGTAGAGAAGCATAAAGAGGCTAAATAATTCATTTGAAAAGTCGAACCATTTCCATAATTTTAGAAAAGTGTAACATTTTAGATTTTTTTTTTTTGCCACGACAATTTTACGAGCTAATTGACTTTAAACAACTTGAAAATCTTGAAAAGTCTGGACTGCAAGCTGTCATTTGAAATGAGTGTAATTACAGCTTTTAAAGTAAGAAACTCACATTTCCTTCTCAAGAGATATTCTTCTGAAATTATTCCACTTGAGTTTTTGTTCTATTTTATGCCAAGACTACTCCAACTCTTCAGAGTAAAGTGCTCAATTAGTCCCCAATAGAAACCTGTTATTGCTATTCTCTTGTATCAGGGATACGTTCAGATCCTTTAAAAGGATGTGAAATGCTTTTAATCAACCTCTCAGGTCCTACTTTTTACCGTCTTCTCTATAGAAATTCTAATATTTTCAATTAGCATTTTAAGAATGTGCCATTCACTTCCATTATTGTGTGGATTCCATGGTCCTTGAGAAAAAATAGGCTCATACTTCCTTTTCCATCCAGTAGTTACAGTGCGGTGAACTGCTGGATGTGTGAAATTGATTTTTGTTTTTTTTCCCCCTGAATCCTCTGCTACTTACTGTTCCCTACCTAAAAATGACAGCTTTTTGATATGTTGGCACTGAACCGCCGCAAATGCATCCAATCGAATCAGTTTAATCTATTTGTTAGATATTTCAATAAATTACATTTTGCGTCATGTCAAAAAGATTTTTAAAGTGCTCTTTTGACACTTTACATATTTTTTGGTACAGTACACTTTATTGGATCAAGAAGACTTTCTTGTGAATAGAAATGTTGGGAGGTTGAACAACACAAATTGATGGTCAATTTCAAGTTCAAGTTGTGCTTTATTGTCATTCCGCTACATGCGGGGGCATACTGTGGAACGAAATGTCGTGCCTCACAGAGCCACGGTGCTACATAATTACAGGCATACAGCAATCAAGTAAAAATATATATAACAATTTTCCCAATACATAAACTAAAAATATACAAACTATACAAACTGTACGAATACTTTCCGATGGATGCTGGCCATGTGTAATGTAACTTGTGACATTGAAATTCTTCTGAAAGAAAATGTGTTAAATAGGTTTACCATATAGATAATAAAATAACACATTTCTTCTTCAATTATTCCTTTTTCTTTCACCCAATTACAAAGTTAGTTTTCATACTGTGTAGTTTCAGCTAGCCTATGTAAGGAACCTGACACGAACCCTTCCGCCTAACTTGTACCACCTGTGCTGGAGATCTATATGCACAAATCCAAACATATTTTTTCCCCTTCCTAAATCTAATCAAATTCATTAAATCCTTTGGCACAGTGTGCAAACAACCTCAGCGCACTGTGTCAAAATGGCGTCCTGCTGTTCTCTGTGTGCACAGCGACACACGAACATCAGTGATGAACCCTCAAAAATACCAGCACACGGGCTAAGCTAGACGAACACCTGCTACCAGACTCCCAGCCGAGAGGACAGGTGGCGCTACAGGGAAGAGAGAGGGGATGTGAGTGAGGGAGGGAGACGTATTGAAGGAGAGAGGGGAACAGAACTCATCAAAAGACTGCCTGTCGCGGACTTTAAAGTCATCGTCTTCCGCTTTTCACCTTGGAATGCTATCGCTAACTCAATGCATCCGCCAGCGCTACGATTACACTGGCTGAGGAACACTGGTTGTCATTGTTTTTAGTTTACCGCGTTCTTTAGGAGCTTAGCTAGGGCCAAATCCGCCTACTAGATGTTTTTGTGTTTCGCCTCTCCTGTAAGGGTGCTTTTGAAATGTCACCTCCATCAAGGATGATGAGCAAAGGCATCCAGTCTGGCCATTGTCTCGTCAATGAGAGTGCTATACACGCACTCTCTCAAAAAAAACATACTCTCCATCCATATCAAAATTAGCATAGTAATGTGTTTCATCGCGTCACGCTATCTTCAATCAATTACATACGGCCATTCAGTATGTGGGGACAGAGACATGCAAACTTTTCTTCTGTTCGTTTACGATGTCCACATGCATTTCGTCACCACACCTATTCAACGTTCACGCTGAATAGGGCTGCCTTTCCAGCACGTTGCAGAGCCGTACGTCGGACAATAGCCACAACCGGCTTTAGCTTCGTCGTACACTACAGCAGTTACTGCATTCATGATTTACAGTGTGGCAGATGTGCCCGATGAATACTCTGATCCTGAAGCCCACTAACACCCTACAAAAGTACCAGTGTTTAAACTCCAAATGTCTGCCCCCCCCCCACACACACATACACACACAATCCCCCCCCCCTCCCCCAAACCAACTATCATGTCTGTATGCCAGTTTAGATTGCACAGGAGACATTACCATTCTGGGGTGACATCTTGTAACCTTTTAAACTAAGATCCTCCATCTGCCCATGACTGTGCGTGTCAATCTGGTCTTTAGAGATGCCGCGAGATCCATATCTGACATTCGTCCTGCTAGTCAGACATTGATCAAATGCTTTTACTGAAGAACACAGCCTAAAAGGACAGAATGTGGAGAAATACGATTAATGGATTTGAAAGCACTACGGCTTATCTCTGGTCTTTACCTTTTGTGGTCTTTACTTTTTATAAACAAGCAGGGGCTCTAATTTGGTGTCTCTGCTGTGGAATAACAATATTTTCTACTGACATTAGTGAGTGTCATCAGTGTTTTATGATGCCTTTTAAAGGTGCCTCATTGATGTGTAAAGAGACGCATGTTTAGAAAGATGATATGCAGCTTCGTACACATTTCGCTGTAAGGGACATAACATATTTCCTGTACGATATGTTTCATTATAGCATAATATTCTGCATGAATTACATTTTCCACTTATGAAAAATATTTTAGACACATGTCTTAAGTATGCTCGTATAACCAGTTATTGGCACGAAGACAGAATTTTTTTTTTTTACATTTATTGAAGTGCGGCATCCTAAAGGGTTTATGAAAGCTGAACTTCAAGGATTATAACGTGTTTTTGTCACGCCTTTAAAGTTGTAATCTTTTGTGAGTGGATTTCCGGCACCTCGGAGATGAATGGTTCTCCTTCCCGCCATTCATCCTTAATTGAGGAAAGAACAGTATCGAGGCTTAATTCATTTGCTTAAGAGGTTTTCACAAGGGTTTAAAAAAGTTAATAGAACGATCTAGAGTATAACATTTGATTAAACCTCCTTAATTACAACAGGTGTAATGGTCTATTAGTCAGTTCCTGCTGTAAAAGGGCAAATGGGAGATTATTGTTTTTACGAGGTACTTCTGGCTCACCTTTAACAATGTCAGAGTCAGTCCAGGGTGGCCAGAGGTGCTGGCCCACGTTTGGAAACATTCGGGATTGGACTCATGCATCTAATATCAAAGCTTCATCAAAGGACGCATGTAGAGAACTGGCACCAGCCCTGGGCCAAGACAGAAAGGATGTGTGGTATTTGATTAAACCTGTCAACACTTCATTACAGGGTTGGAAGGACCTTGTTGACGCCTCTAACTTTTCTTTTGTACTTTTCTTCCCCCTCCCCTCCTCTCCTCTCTCCTGTCTCAGACATTTCCTGTTTAAAACGGGCACAGGAACAACTCCGTTCTTCGGCACGACGTCCCCAGGTTACACCATGGCAACCGGCGCCGTTTACTCCACCCCAGCCCGCCCGCTACCCAGAAACACGCTCTCCAGAGGAGCGTTCAAGTTCAAGAAGTCGCCCAAACACTGCTCTTGGAGATGCACGGCCCTGAGCGCCGTGGCCGTGGCCGTCCTGCTGTCTCTCCTCCTCTGCTACTGCATAGGTAACTACGGTAACCACCGTAACTACGGTAACCACCGTAACCACGGCCACGCCGGTATCTTTGGTGAGGCGTCAACCCCTTACGCTTCCCCGGCTGCGGACGTGACGGCATTCGTAAGGGCCTGGCCTCGTTTGCGAGGCTCGACACCGTCCTTGTGCCAGAGCCGTTACCGGGGCTCAGGTGGAGTCCAGGAAATGCTCTGTGTCCTGATTTAACACCCTCTGTCCTTCTGCAAGTATAAACACACCTTTGCTGTGTTTCCCTCCTGTGGCTTCTTTCATACAGGCTCAGTATGTGATATTATTCACTGTGCCTCCAACAGTCTGCATGGCTGCTAGTCACCTGAGTGGATTCTGATGAGACTGTCGATGCCGATTCAGATAGGGGGTCATTTCACCCCGACAGGGCCAGTGCATCATCTCACTATTCTCATAACGGGGCCACAGAAGGGGCAGACCCATTCAGAACCACAGGAGCCCAGCTACACAAACGCTGTGTAGTTCAAACCGTCCTCTGAGCAGACCAAATGACTCTGTCAGACACGGACGAGCTACAGCAAAACAAACGAGAAGCCCCTTAAAAAAATGAAGAGGGACTTAGAATCTCTTGAAGTTTAAAGGAGCCGTACGCAGTACAGTTTGTAGTGGAGCCAAACGTCTATCGTCTCTTTTTACAGGAAGTGCTTTTATCTTTGCCAGGAAGAGGAAAAGTTGTACACAGGTCCATCGCCCCACAGGACATAACTTTCCTCTGAAGAAGCTTTTGGCTGTTTTATTTTTGTTCTAAAATGCATCAAAGCTCACTCTTTGCTAACCTTTGGTGTCTTGACCAATGGCGATATAACGTCTGGAGATTTATAGGCCTCCTTACTGTTCACCTGTGTCACACCCGTCTTTAATCTTAAGCTGTGTGACTTTCCTCGCAACCAGAGAAGGATCATGCTGCGTTCAAAGAAGCATAATAAAACACGATCATAGTGAGAGAAATATGACTGTGTGTAGAGGTGATGTAACGGAAAGAATATATTGCAAAACATAGATAGGAGCGTGTTTCCGCAACTTTCGGTTATTACTGATGCATGTCTCGACTTTATTATTTGATCTTGGGTTTGATTTTAACGATTTACGATCTTGCTCTTGATACGGACTAAAACCCCTGTGCTCATGTGTTGTATATGCTGCGTGAGATTCCGTGTCTGTTCTGTTTTAGAAGTGTTTTAGGCTGTGTGTGCTTTGGGATAGAGATGGCGTAGAGCGGGGAGGGATTAGAGGACGTGCAGGAAATAGCCTGGGGGGGAATCAAACCGAGGCCCCGTTGCTTAGCCAACGGCGCACATTCTGTGTGTGTGTCTGTCAGTGTGTGTGTGTCTGTGTGTGTCTGCCTGCTTTCCTGTGAAACGTTTTCTGAGCCCTTTCAATGCATGTGTGTTTATCCTCACCGTCAATTTCTAAATGTTTGTGCCTGAGAGTCAAGTAGATGTGGGCTTCCTCTGTCAGTGGCCACAGGTGCATCAGGGTCTTTTACCTCTCCTCCTCTCTCTTTCATCTGGGGCCAATTCACCTGCCAGGTGCCACGTCCTAAATAGCTGCACCACATAGTCACACTCCTACTGAGCCAGCTAGCGGGCTGAAGCACGCGCTCTCACAGACGCCCCTAACACAGGTGCGTGTGTGTGGGCATCGGTGTCGATTATACTGTGACAGACAAAAGTAGATGCTAGCTCTCTGAGGTAAATGTCAGAATTAGCTTACAGATATCAAATCTTTTACTGTCGTTTCACAACTCCCTGTTTGGCCTGGAACAACCTGGGAGTTGTGAATTAGCCTCCACACAAGGATGAGTTACTAACTGCCGCTCGACGTGGCATCCATGCGCTCACTCCGTCGTGTTGTTTTTGTTTGATCGCATTTAATATTCCTTCTGATTCTGCTGAATCGCTCCCTTCCGCCCGCGGAGTTATTTGCTGCAGTCAATATTGCGGTCTGCCCCGCTGAGGAGAGACGTTTGAAAAAAGTTCCCTACAGCATATCAAATGTTGGGAAATCAAGAGTTAGGGGCGGGTTTGCCTCCTCAGCATGTTCCCCAGGCTGGCGACTTTGACGAAGGTTGGCCTTCTGATGGTCTTCACAGACACTCAAAAAACCACGGTTTCCTGAAAACAGTTTGATGCCATCCGATCGACAGAAAAGAGGAGTTAGATTGGGAAAATGAAAGAAAAGACACTGTTGTTATGTAAGATGACTAGAAGACTGGAAGCTTGGAGAAAAACTCTTGGCGTTTCTCCTTCACCGTCTCTCTTGCCCTGCCTAGCTCTGTCTTCGTGACACACACACACACACACATATTCATACACACACACACACCTGTTCATACAGTTTTTCTATCTGCTTCTCGCTGTTTTTGTAAAAGCCAAGGAGAATAGAACACGTCTTTCTCCAGTCTGACGGAGGTAAAATAGGATCGCACCTGCTGCTTCCTCTGATGTAAGCTTGTTTGTTTCCAGACATGCTTGTGTGTGTTAATGACAACCTCTCCGCAAGGAAACACGAAAACGCAACTGTGTTCTTCTATGGATTGAACTAGGCTCTGTCTGGCTTCTTTCAATTTTACAAAACAGCCTTTCTTACATATAGGCCACCCCATGAAAAGCTAATGAAACCTACAAAAAGCAGAAACTGAAAGAAATCAAGGGTGTTCTACACAGGTTGTTGTCGTGTTCTCATATATGGTTGACCTGGATGTTGTCCCGCAGGTTTTTCATTTTTTAATACCACGGTTGGAAACTCATGCTTGTACACCTTGTTTTGTTAACTTCACAGCTATGCACCTGTTCGGCCTCAATTGGCAGCTGCAGGAGATGGAGAACCCACCCGCGTTCGAGAACGGAGCGGGTCCGCCGCGGCCCACAATGCCAAGCGTGGTGACTGCCCTCTCGACCGACAGCGGTGAGCAGGAAGATCACAGCAGGCCTGTAGTGTAGCTGACATCTCTCCGCCCACCTCATAATAACATATTCGCTTCGTTTTTGGTTTGTAACTTATGGCCAAGCACAGCCTGAAATCGCTTTATATAATATATATTTATTATTATCCACACTCTAACTAGTACCAAAATGTTGCCACTACATAGTGTTGGTGTTAAAATGTTTGTCTGAATTGCGTTGATTAGTATATTTGCTATGGTATCAGATTTGTGTAAAAAGCCGCGAGCATTTGTTCACAGCTGTCTGTTCAACTCTTGGTTGTAGAATTTGTACGCGAGTCCAAATATCTTGCGATTGAAAAATTACCATCGGCTCGGGTGCAAGACGCAACATTTTACACAAATCTGACGCCATACTATGCAAAGGTTCCGTTTTGCGTGTGAATGTTCCGTTTCACAATCGAGTTTTTACGGCTTCAAAGTACAGCTAAAGGTGAACATCACAGTGTCATACGAGTGTTCGTGACAGGGGTCTGTACAATCATTAGCACTGCTTTAAGTCGGAACACCTCAGTGAATAAAGCCTTAAGTAATTTTGCAAACAAGCAACAGCTAAAATGACTGTTGTATCGCTGGAAACATAACTGACCACGGTACATCCGCTGACACACGTCAACAGCGATGTCACATCCTTTCTTGAGCTCGGTTAGGCTAAAGATCTAAATTCTAGAGCCTTGAGTGTATTTGCCTCCAGAATTCTAATTCTCACAGTTCAGGAAGCTTTCGTCAGCCTAATCATAATGATCATTTCGTATTCAGTGTCTTGCAGAAAACGCTCTACCTTCCTCACCTTTAAAGCAAAAGGCCAGTGAATTAACCCTAGATCGCACCGAGGTAATTAGAATGCAAGGCCACAAAGCCATTAATTGGGTTTGAGTATATAGGTGAAAGCTCAATTGTTTAAACTGTGGTAGATTTAAATCCTCATAAGTACTGTTAATTAAGACACAACGTCATGACAGTTTTGGACTGTTTAAAGGCAATCGATTGTAGGCTATGTTATCCCTGGAGCTAAACTTGGCTCCTAGCTTCGTTCTGAGTAAAGGTAACATGACAGGGAATGACCTCATTACACAAGAACGCACACAGACACAGAAAGACAAGCACACACACACACGTTGATAAATAACTAAAAGCACACATGGACCTCTCTCGAAGGTCTAAATAATTAGTCATGTAGACAACAACCATGAAATGTAATAATTTTAAACATGTTTTCTAACCTCAGGTCATTTATCTACTGAGATTGTTAGTTGTTGATCCAAAAGCGGGGTGTTGTTTCCATGTAAAACTATTTTTAGGGGTATGATTGCGTTGATGCAATGCTTAAACTAACGACTAAAGAGTACATTTGATTAATATTTTAATCACATAAATCCAGGCACAAATTATTTTATTCATATGATACTTAGATACTTGGTTTATGTGAAAATTTGACATTCTTTAAGTGTGGATCTAGATTTGCTTCTAGAATAACATTTAAAAGGCAATCACTCAATCTTTTCAGTTGTTGTTATTGCATCAGAGGCTTCAGATTGGCTGGATATTACATTTAGATGTTTAATAAGAAGCCGTATGAGCGATCAGAACCACTCTAAAATGGCAGGGAAGGCCAAGAATACAGTCCTAGCCTTCCTTCACAATAGATCAATTAAATGTGTCCCCTTTCTTGCCAGAAACACATCTCTGACCTGAATATTGAACAGATCTAAGGAGGGCCTAAGGACAGGGAATGTTCTGGGATGGTTGTCCATTTGCTGAAGTCATTTGGACATTGTTTATTGTTTACCTTGCTTTGCTGTTTATATATATATGTATGTTCTATGTTTGCACTTCCCTGCCACAGTCAATTCTGTTCTTGTGTATCTTGTATGGCGAATAAAAACCGATTCGGATTCTGATGAAGTGCAGGAATACAGTAAAGAGATTGAAGTAGTATACCTGCATTAGAAAACTTCTACCATACTGTACTTTTTAACACTGGAAAAAATGATTGTTGCTGGTCTCAATTTGTTTGTTTGTTTCCTCTTTTTCCCCTCTAGGAAGGAATGGTTTGGTCCATCAGGAGAACAACTCCATTGACAGCGGGCAAGTGGAAGTTGGCCGGAGGGTGACCCAGGGCATTCCTCCTGGGGTATTCTGGCGCTCTCAGCTGGCAATGGGGAAACCTCACTTCCTCAAGTTCAACATCTCTGTCCAGAAGAACGCTCTGATCGGAGTCTACGGGAGAAAAGGACTGCCTCCAACCACAACTCAGGTAAGATTTCAGAATATACCCCGCACCCCCCATAAAAATGGGTATATCCTTTGGCATTTGTGCTGTATTGTGATAGAAACAGAGAGTGTAGGGTCAGTCGTGCAGGAAATCTCCTTGACCTTTCCTCTTGGCACAGGTGTCTTAACGCAAGCAGCCGAGGCTTCTGGGAGATAAGATGCAAAGGAAAGTGCAATAGCGAGTGACGACAGCTCAGTGAGATAATGTTGCTCAGAGAAACTGAATCTTACTAAATCAAAGAGGAGAAAATGCTGGTCTGCCAGTGAAAAGGCACGTCTGCGTCGATGGTTGAGCAGGCATGGAAGGTTGTCAATGCCTGATGCCTAGACCGCCCAGATCGCCTTTGTAGAAACTGTCTCTTCAGTGGCTCTAGGGACAGTGAGAGGGAGGATTGATGCATTTAGCTAACTGAGCATAAAAGACCCCAATGATAGATATTGACTGAGACATTCACAGCTCGGACAACAAGAGCAGATATGAAGAAGTATCCCTACAGGTCCAGTTCCCTAGTGTCTCCTCGTCCACTAAAGACAGACCTCTTACACTGTTTAGGATGCGTCCAGTTCTATCATGTATTAAAAAACAAACACTAGACAAACCTACACTTGGGTTCTAATTCACAGGTTCTAAGGATTCCTTCAACTCGATCCGAGTTGTTGTTTGGACTTAGCGTGTTTGTCCGCTTGCTTGTTATTATGGTGGATGGTGAGATTGAGATGAGAAAGGGGGCTTTCACGGCAGCTAATCGAGATGTGTACACTCACCCTAGAGACCTGATCCGTTTTATTACTTACCCCTCTGGCCGACAACACAAAGAACTCCACTTCCGCCAGGTTAATATCCTCTTCTACTCCTTTCAAAGAGGTTTAAATCAGCGTTGCCTCCTTTCACTCTTTCTCTAATGCTTTATTTCCTATCAGTGGTGAGTCAATTGAGGGGTGAGCTTGTGTCGCATTCCAGACTGCTAAATCCGTCTTTAATTCGTGTTTTTTTTACCCAATCCTATTCAAGGCAGATTTAGTCCTGTGCATGTTCCAAACAGTTCTATACTGCACGGTGAAAGACAAAGTTCGCGATGGAGGTTCAGTGATGTGTTTACCTAGCGCCAAATCTTTTTCGTTTTTTCCTCCTCCGCTGTCGTAGCCTCCAACTTCCCCCTCATTGCACATCAATATTACTCGACACAATATTTCAGTACCGATAAAATATTCAGCCCTTTTTGAATTTGATAAACCACTGACTGCCGTGTCTTTCAGTATGACTTTGTCGAGTTGTTGGATGGCAGCCGGCTCATCGCTAAAGACAGGCAGGTGCAAACGGGGTCGGAGCCGCTAAAGGCGCGAGCGGAGCGGCAGGTCAATCTCCATCAGGCCGGTTTCATCCAGTACCTGGACGCCGGGGTGTGGCACCTGGCTTTCTACAATGACGGTCGCGGTTTGGAGGCCGTGTCCTACAACACCATCATCCAGGGTAAGAGAGGAGCGGAAATGGGCGAGGAAGGATTGTGTGTTGTGAACAGTGATGGGGGAAATGCTTGAATGTGTCCTTTTTTGTTGTTGTGAGTGCGAGGCTTTTAGAGCGGTTTTATGTTTCTCTCTGACACGAGTTTGAGGTAAGAAAGCACTCCAGTTTTAGTCAACATTTTGCGATCCAGTGAGCGTTCCTTTGAGGCGTTTCTTAAAGATATTAAGTTATCGACGTTTGTAAGGGTCAGAACCTTCTGCCCCGATCTCGTGGCAGTTAAGTGAACATCCAATACGAGTCTGTGAAAGCAATAACAAAAAAGTTTGCCCTCTTAACACAATCGAAACGAGCTCTGGTCCTTCGGGGAGTGGCAGTTTTTATGAGCGATGGTCTGTTGGATGAACAGAAGATCTGTCTGAGGGATATGTCAGATTAACTTCAACTTCTGGAGGATTTACAAAGCTGTAAACACTTCAGAGATTCTGGTGCATCTAGGCATGATCAGTAACTCAATGGAAACGTCTGACAGGAAAATGAAACGCGTCAAGGAAATAGAAATATTTTGAGAGCAGTTTGAATAGGCTTCAAACTCAACATTCATGAGATAATGAAACAAGTCCCATATGCTCAGATGCCACATAGGAGAGACAATTCATCTCCGACTCGAGTGCATTTTGCACCAACCAACAAATTAATGAAACTCAGACGATTGTTGCCATGACTACCTTAACTCAAGAAAACGTTTTCACCCCCCCCTCCCCCTCCCCTCCCTCCTTTCAGAATCTGTCATGGAGTGTTCGTACAACTGCTACGGCAACGGAGAGTGCGTGTCCGGTTCGTGCGCCTGTTTCCCAGGATTCATAGGCCCGTACTGTTCAAGAGGTAAGGAAGGCCCTGCTCACGCTAGGCACTGCTGTACTCATAAGGCCAGCTAACACAGCACAACACCAGCTCACACAGCACAACCCAACACAGGCTAACAAAGTCCAACCTAACACAGCACAACTTAACAAAAGCTCACACAGCACAACTCAACACAGAGTAACACAGTCCAACCTAACACAGCCCAACCTAACACCAGCTCCCAGAGCACATCCCAACACAGGCTAACACAGCCCAACCTAACACAGCCCAACCTAACACAGGCTAACACAGCCCAACCTAACATGCACTGACACAGCCCAACCTAACACACTAACACAGCCTAACCTAACAAAGGCTAACACAGCCCAACCTAACACACACTAACACAGCCCAACCTAACACACACTAACACAGCCCAACCTAACACACACTGACACAGCCCAACCTAACACACACTGACACAGCCCAACCTAACACAGCCCAACCTAACACACTAACACAGCCCAACCTAACACACTAACACAGCCCAACCTAACACACTAACACACACTAACACAGCCTAAACTAACACACTAACACAGGCTAACACAGCCCAACCTAACACACTAACACAGCCCAACCTAACACAGCCCAACCTAACACTCCAACACTGCTGAGGTTTGTCCTTTCCTAATCCAGATTAGCAATTGACACAAACTGACACTGACACAGACTACCTACCAGAGACGTAGGTTGCAGTATTGGCAGGACCCCCCACACACACACGCACACACGCGCACACACACACACACACACACACAAAGGCAGATCTGCCCCCCACCACCACTTTTTATTAAAATAATTCTAGTTTTCTTCAGTTATTAAAAAAACGAAGCTGTCCCACACACAGATGTAAACGCACCTTCACCCCTTATACCTACCACATGATCCGTAACCATTAAAACATTTGACCATACTGAGTTAGGCTGTAGGCTTCTGCATTGAGACGAGTGCGTTTCCTGAACGAACAATGAATTTATGTTATCCAGCGGCCTGTCCGGTCCTGTGCAGTGACAACGGCCAGTACAGCAGGGGGCGCTGTCAGTGCTACAGCGGATGGAAGGGTACGGAGTGTGATGTCCCTTCCTCCCAGTGCGTCGACCCCCAGTGCGGAGGTCACGGCGTCTGCGTGGCAGGAAGCTGCGTTTGCGGCGCTGGTCGGAGGGGGCTCGTCTGTGAGCAAGGTAACCGGTCCGTTTCCTCTTGGGAGCCCTCGGCAAAGCCAGAATGGATTGATTAACTTGTCTCCAAGGAACCGACCCAGTTTGCTGCTCAAACAATTGCTGTTTCTACTCAACCAAGTGGATAATTCCTGAAATGTGCATATCAATACATGGCGTATAAATGAGATCCCTGTTACTGTTTAGCCACGGAATTGACTCGATGATTTTCCGCCGGTAAATTAGCTTTGCCATTGGTGCCGTGTAAGACACCTGTTTGAATCAATTTTGACCATTGGATTCCCTTTCGCCTTTTTATTGAAAGGATCTCTGGCTTTCTCCTCAACCTTCCGCTCCCCTGTTCAATCAGTTAAACTTCATTGATCCGCGTGCAGACACCAAAGCAATTAACCGCTCAGATTTACATCTCAGGGTCAGTGGCCTGGCGTGTAAGAAAAGTTATTGAGTGAGTTGAGTAATTAAATCCCGTTTTCTTGCTCTCATTGTAAAGAGAATGAAGCTTCTTGGATGTTGAGATGCCTGAGATCTCCTGTTTCTCTGGTAGCTTCAGTAGTACGATTGCACCTTCTGGAGTAACGGCACAGAGAACCACTTCTGGCAACCTCCAGTTTTGGATTAAGAGGCATTTAAAGTAATTTTCTAAATTGTCTGCTTCAAACAACATGCCATTACCTCCTGACTTTCGACACACGCAAAAAAATACATTTTGAATGAAGGGTCTTAACTAGTCAGTAGAGGAGAAGGACAGAGCAGCTGTGTGTGTGTGGTTGTTCCTGTGCTGTTCTTGCACTCTATGGAGCGGTGGTTCTCAAGTCTAGCCTTTGTTCCCCCCTGCCCCGCATGTTTCCCTGCTCTAACACACCTGATTAAATGAAAGGGTCATTATGCTTGATAACAACCCATTCATTTAATCAGGTGTGTTAGAGCAGGGAGACTTGCTGAGCAGGGGGCACGAGGACCAGGCTTAAGAACCACTGGTACTAGTGTACAGCCTGGACTCTGCCACACTCTGCAGTGGACTGTCTTAAAGCTGTCTCTCCCCTCTGCAGTGGACTGTCTTAAAGCTGTCTCTCCCCTCTGCAGTGGACTGTCTTAAACCTGTCTCTCTCCTCTGTAGTGGACTGTCTTAAACCTGTCTCTCCCCTCTATAGTGCTGCAGTGGACTGTCTTAAACCTGTCTCTCCCCTCTGCAGTGGACTGTCTAGACCCCGCCTGCTCCTCCCATGGCTCGTGCCACCACGGGGAGTGCCACTGTAACCCCGGCTGGGCGGGCATCAGCTGCGAGACCCTGAGAAGCACCTGTCCAGAGCAGTGCTCCAATCATGGCACCTTCCAGACCGAGTCTGGCACCTGCGTCTGTGAGGCGGGCTGGACCGGAGTCGACTGCTCCGTGGGTCAGTCACCACTACAATCACAATGATAATGATAATAAAAAAGATAATGAAGATTATAATAACAGCAGTGATGACGGTGATGATGATGATGATGATGATGATGATGGTGATGATGATGGTGATGATGATGGTGATGATGGTGATGATGATTATAATGGTGGTGATGATGGTGATGGTGATGACGATGATAATGATGATGACGATGATGGTGATGATAATGATGATGATCATAACAATACTTACAATAACAGTTTTGCGTGGTAAAACATCCCTCCAGTGCCTCTTTAAAGCATCCACTTACACCCTGACCCATACTGAGCTATCATCTCACACTTTGTGGTGAACTATACTGCTAACACTAAGTGCAGAGCAATTCCTATGCAACCACAATGGTTTTGCTAAAGGTATGTGTAGCTGTGTAGCTACATGGTTGGCGGTGGTAGCTAAATGAAGCATGTTGCCCTTTTTACAACTGTCCTGTTGGTAGTCAAGTCACATATTTTCTTATGTTACCTATGATGAATGCTTTGAAGATACAACCTCATTGCTATACAAGTAGATGGATTTTTATATGTTCTGGTCGTATATCTTTTATTCAGATGATTTGTGAGTTCAGAGGCGAAGTTCACGTGGAAAAGCTGTTCTGCTTCTTGTTTAAAGACTCAGGTGATTAATGTCTCCTGAGTGCCACATGGAGCAGTTTACGGTTAGAGAACATTGCTGAATTTGAACAAAATGCTCGACCTGTTTCAGTGTAGGAAAGGTTCAGGAATCGAAAATGTTACAAAAAATCCATTTGAAAGCCAGCATTGTATTAGATGTTTTACTGGAATTGAAGTTTTGAGATGAAGGCTGTACTCGGGGCTTTCTGTAGCAGCTGGAGACCTCCAGACCTGCTCTGCCCCCAAGAAGGAAGAGTGATTGTGTTGGGGAACAGGGAGTTTCTCCTTTCTATTCACTCTCCCTTAAACCCCATTCTTAAAAGCACAGTCATTCATTACACTCGTACAGGTTTTGGAATTCCACTCACAGCCGTCCCCTCTCAGCAGAACACCCCCAGCAGAACTCCCCCCACGCTCCCGTCGATACCAGATGTGAAGGTTGAAGGGCGAGTTCGCCCTTAACACTGTTCCCCGCCGCCCCCGTGCAGAAACCAGTCTGCCCACCTGGGTAGTACTGGGGAGGGGGAGGTTTCTCTTATTAATTATCACATCAGCTCCTCCTCAATTAAGTAAACTTTAATTAACATGAGCGTGGCATGGATCGAGCCCAAGTCTCTCTCAGAGCCGGCTGCGTGCTAAAAGCAGATAAACACCTTTACGCTAATGAAAAATTGATTACATGGATTCTCGTAGAGGCCGGGCCAGGGATCGAGTGCTTCACCGCAGGTGGGTTGGTTGATATTCCATAGGGCTGTCCAAGCTTAATCAGTACACTCCAAGGTCTCAATCGAAGAAAAACTCCATTCAAAGGGAGATGGGAATAACCCCTGTAAAAGACTGCCTTCCAGCAAGAGGAGGTGCAAAGAGTTTCATCGAGAAAACTGAACATATTTAGTTTTGTGACCTTGCTAAGTGCATCCAGAAGAGTAGCTAGTAATCGTTTTGGAGCTGTTATATATATATATAATTATATAATTATTTTGCCTGTTTTGTAAGATATCTATTGGGTGTCAACCTTGTATGTCTCAAAGTTTGATCCATTTTTCAAGTTAGTTTTTTAATAATGGCATAAACTATTGGCACAGTCAGACACATCGCTCCTAAAAGGGTTTGAGTCTTTGAAGGTGATTAAATCATCGTTTTCCTGTGGTTTTACCCCATAGAATCAGGGCTTTTAGTGTTGTTAAAAGCACTGGGGTACTTTAGCCGCACCTGTGGTTTCGATAATGACCGTTTCTCTCCCTGAGTAAGGCTATTGTGCACTAAATACTTAGAGTAGACTTGCTGTATAACACTGTAGTCAACCTTATCCTCCATATTGACAGACCCTTGCATTGGTTTAAACCTCTGAAATCTCTCTAAGATATTGCTGTTACGACACTTCGGAAACGTGTTGAACCTTTTAGCAAGTCGTATGTGGTCTCCTCTCAGACTGCTAATGCGAGTATGACTGGCGTTGTACGGTCCTTGGCAGTGTGGTTTGTCCTTCTTTGTCCTGCCCGGAGCTGGAGCGTGTCCTCTAGTGTTAGTTGTCTGGATGCAGAGCAGAGATATAACGTGTGTTGTGGGTGTGTTGCCCAGCGACAGAGCATTTCACAACCCATCAAAAACACGATCAAGTTCAAACTTCAGCCTGTTTACGTTGGTTTGGAAAATCTATTGAGTGAATGTTTTAGTAGAATGACAGATTTGGTTAATGACAGAGACAGAATCCCTGCGTACGCTATCATACTCACCTCTGTTCTGTGTGGGTGTGGTCGTTGTGTGGGTGTGGTCGTTTTGTGGGTGTGGTCGTTTTGTGGGTGTGGTCGTTGCAGAGCTGTGCATGGTGGAGTGTGGCCCTCACGGGGCCTGCGTGGGTGGGGCCTGTCAGTGCGAGGAGGGCTGGGTGGGGTCCGAGTGCGACCAGAGAGACTGCCACCCGCGCTGTTCGGACCACGGCGTGTGCCGAGACGGCCACTGTGACTGTCACCAGGGCTGGACTGGGGAACATTGCAGCATCGGTGAGTTGGAACCGGACCCACATGAAAACCTTGATCTCCTTTGATTCATCTTTTGTTCACATTTTTATTTCATATATATTTCGGGAGGTGTTTATCGTGCTTATTTGGATAGTTTGTAAGTGAAGTGTAATAGGAAAGGCTGAGAAAGAGAGAGAGATAGATAGAGAGAGATAGAGAGAGAGTGAGAGAATAGGAAGGTGCATAGCAAATGGCCATGGCCAGATTCAAACCCAAGCTGCTGAAGTCAGGCCGTAGCCTTCGTGGTACGCATTTATCCATTGAGCTACCAGGGTGCCCTTGCATTTATTTATTTTTAATACAAGCCCCTGATTTTCATCTAAAGTTCCCATTTTTCCTCCCTCCACTTAACACCCACAGCCTGAACTACATATTAAATCCTACCACTTAGTCTGGGGCAGGTAAAGAGGGAACAGAGCCCCTTTTCTGCAGTGTTCTAGAGCTGACTTCCTTTAGCCTGACAGCTCGGTACTGTGTATTAAAAGGGATAATGAGAGCTGGTGTGTTGCTCCCTCTTGACCTCCTCAGCCCTGCTTCCTCGACACACTGGCCTTGTCAAAAGAGAGGCAGTTAAACCCTGACATCACACATCGAGCCCTCGGTCCCCAGAGACGCCCAGACCTCAGGGTGACGTCCCCTCCTCCTTTGAAACAAAAGGACCTCGCTCTCCAAACTCTCGAACCCTAATTATGTATTTACATGTCTTCCCCCATCAGCTGTTCCCCACCCGAGGCAGAAGGAAGATAATGCAGTTGGGGTGATTTGCAGGGTCACATTCCTGATTTTATTAATCTCTCTCTTCTCAATACAGACTTAGATCCATCCTTTTCACTTTTTTCACTCTGAAGAACCCCGTCAGGAAACTAATTCCTCTTGGTGGATGAGCCATGGATGAATAGGCAGCAATTTACCTATTCTTACTGGAAACTAGAGGCTTACTTCTCCTTTCAGGCTGTGAATAACTTCCCTTGGCACAAAGCGTCTTTAATCACATTACATGGTTACACCCTGAATAGACCGCATGCTCGGACTCTCTATTGTTGAACACATCACGACACTGGGGTTTTTTTTGGTGTGTTTTTTAACTTCATATTTTCAACTCAGGCTTTTCTATCACCTCATTCTCAGTTTTTCATTTTCTCTTCTCTCTGGTTCACCTCCTAAATATATATTTGAATCTGAGTTCAATGCCAGGACCATGGGATGTATTGTACTTAATGCCCCATGGTTAATTGTACGGTGATTCAACGACATTCTCGGTCAATATCTGACATAAAGCACTACTACTACTTTACTAAACTGTACTGTGCTTTAGACACACAGCAGCCAGTGTTTATTGAAACAGTAAGAACGTGCTACCGTGGAAACCTACAGATGACACGTGTTTCATGTCTGTTACCTATGTTCAAAGGGACAGAGTGATAAAATCCCAGATGTACATTGTTTCCGTCAGTTTTTCCGACACTAATGTGTCATTAAGTCGTATGCATAATGTGTGTTTACTGACTCTATTCTGTCATTAAGTGGTACGCATAATCTGTGTTTAATGACACTATTGTGACGTTAAGTAGTATGCATAATTTGTAAGGCAGACATAGTTCTTGTTGCTAGTCTGTCTTTAATCTGTCTGTGTTGCATCACAATGTATTCACTCCAACTGTAACTCTGTTCATCATTGATCTTCCCTTCTGCTCTCTCCTCTCCTCTCTCTTTCCTTCGTACTCTCTGTCCTTCTCTTCGCCCACCCGTCTCTCATCGTTCATGTCCTCTGTTCATGCTCTCTCTCTCTCTCTCTCTCTCTCTCTCTCTCTCTCTCTCTCTCTGTCTCTCTCTGTCTCTTCATCGCTCCCTGTCTATGCATATCTCTTTCCATGTCTCTCACTTGTCTCTCTCTCTCTCTCTCTCTCTCTCTCTCTCTGTCTCTTCATCTCTCCCTGTTTCTTTATCTCTCCGTGTTTCTCACTTGTCTCTCTCTCGCTCTCTCTCTCTCTCTCTCTGTTTCTTCATCTCTCCCTGTCTCTGCATATCTCTTTCCATGTCTCTCACTTGTCTCAATCTCTCTCTGTCCCTGTTTCTTTATCTCTCCGTCTCTGAATATATCTCCACATTTCTCTCTCTCTCTGGCTCTCTTCTCTCTCTTTCTCTCTGTCTCTCGCTGTCACATTATCTCTCCCTGTCTCTACATATCTCTCTCTCTCTCCCTCCTCTCTCTTTTTTTATGTGTCTCTCTCCCTGTCACATTATCTCTCCCTGTCTCCTCATATCCCTCTCTCTCCCTCCTCTCTCTCTCTGCCCTCTCCCGCTCTTCTTTACCTGTCAAGCTCTGGATTCAAGAGTATCAGGTAATGTCCTTCCTCTTTCGCTCCACTTCCTGTGCGAGGCCATCGATTTGTTTCATTTTTTCTTTATTGAAAATGAAAATCCCTCTGTAGACAAACAGCTTTCCTTTCCTCGCCTTAACAGTATCAGTGACAACGCCAGGTTTTTTTCTGTTCCCAATCATAACATCGCTATGTACACAAGACTGCCTGGTAGTGACGACAAAAGACAAATGCTTACTGCCATCCATATTGACAAAGATAATCTAAGTCTGTTTGCTTAGCATTGTGAAGCCTACCTATATCAAGACTCAGGAGTATCAAATGATGCTAAGTAAATATGTTCTCTGCCAAGAATACATTCTCCCACTTAAATTCCTCATGCGTTTACGTTGAGCAAAATGTGATTGTCAGTATTACAGTAGCATGCTGCCACAGAGATAAGTAATTTTCTTTTCCAAATGTTTCCCTCTCCTCAATGGTAATAGGAGCAGTCAAGATAGGATATAAAGGTAAATGGAATGGCTGTCCCCAAGGGAGGTTGTCACAAACAGTCACTCCCCACACCCTGTTTCTCCTCCAAGCACGGCAAACACTGTTTTATGTGCCAATCTATCATAACGTTTCTATTGTGCTCCTACTCCCTGGTACGCACATTCATTTCCTGTCTGTCCCCGACTGGTCAAGCACCCTTGGTACCTCTCCCCATGTCTGAACCCGCGTGTGTGTGTGTCAGATAAGACGCTGGAACAATCTGGTTTCTCTCACGTTCTGGTTGCCTCTCACCCTTGTAAACAAGGAATGCATCCTGGCAGTTCGTGTAAGTGTAGTTGTTTTGACAGAGAAACATTCCTTTTCCTCCACTTTTTTCTTTCGATTTTTTTATCCCTCCCTGGATGTGCTGTGACTTCACATGACGGTCAGTTGGTGGCTAGCTGAAGACAAACACGGGCAAAATGTAGGAGATTTGGGAAAGAAATTGAAACATCATAAATCGTCTGACATCTGCACAGTATTTTGTGACCTTTCCAAATGGAAATAAAAAAAACTTGCAGAATAGTTTGTTGGAGAAACTCATGTGAAATCACAGCAGCGCGGTTCACCCCCTCCTCCCCCCCCTCCCTCCCCGACTCCAAGTTCCGTCGGAGTCCAGTGTTCTGTCCGTTCTCCTCAGTATCCTCATATCATGTCGTCCCACGGTGGTCGGTCCTGTCCAGTTTGAATGACCGGGTCTTGTGTCCACTCCTCCTCCCACAGCCCACCCCCTCCTCCCTGTCCTCTGTTCCTCTCCCCCCCCCCCCCCCCCCCCCCCCCCCCCTCTCACCTGTCTCTCTCGCCTGTCTCTCTCATCTGTCTCCCTGTCTAGTGCATATTCTCTTCCAATTCCCCATTCCCTCTCTCTTCTCCTCTCTCTTTGTCTCTCTCTCTGAAAGTACATACACCTCCCCTCTCTCTCCCTACACCCCCCAACCCCCCCTCCATCCCCCCCATCTCTCTCTCTCTCTCGTCTATCTCTCTCTCTGTTTTCTTTCTCTCTCTCTTTTTTCTCTGTCTCTGTCTCTCAGTTTTTTCTCTCTTTTTCTTTCTTTGTTTCTGTCTCTCTCTGTCCCTGTTTCTTTATCTCTCCGTCTCTGAATATATCTCCACAGTTTGCCTGCTCTCTCTGCTCTCTCTC
Organism: Plecoglossus altivelis; assembly: GCA_036571765.1. NCBI lineage: Eukaryota > Metazoa > Chordata > Actinopteri > Osmeriformes > Plecoglossidae > Plecoglossus > Plecoglossus altivelis. Next base: position 2,076,722 of record BROE01000006.1, read on the forward strand.
TCTCTTAATCTGTCTCTCGTTCGGTCCTGCACATATCTCTCGCTCTTTGTCATATCTCTCTCATCTCTCCCTCCTCGTCTCTGTTTTTATGTGTCTCTCTCCTTTCACATATCTCTCCCTTGTCCCTCACATCCCTCTCGTCTCCCTCGCTCTCTCTCTCGTGCCCTCTCGGCCGCTCTTTCTTACTTGTCAAAGCTCTGGATTCATGAAGTATCAGGTAATTCCTTCCTCTTCCTGCCACTCCTGTGCGAGGCATCGAGTTGTTTCATATTTCTTAATGTAATAATGTAAAATCTCCTCTGAGACAAACACTTCCTTCCTCGCCCTAACAGTAGTTCATTGACAACTGCCTAGGTTTTTCTTGTTCCTATAATCTATTGAGACAATGTGCTATTAGCACAGACTGCCTGTAGTGACGGACAAAAAGACAAATTCTGTACTGCCATCCGGCGGCATATTGACAAAGGAAATCTAAATCTGGTTTGCTTAGCATTGTTGAAGCCTACCGGATATCAAGACTCACGGATATGCAATTGATGCAGAAGTAATATAGTTCTCTGCAAGAATACATTCTCCCCTAAATCCTCATGACGGGAGTGTCCTTTACTTTGAGTTCGAAAATGTATGTCAGTTATTATCAGTGACGATTATTGCTGCCACATTGTATATTATATGAATGTTTCTTTCCAAATGTGTTCGCCTCTCGCTCATGGTAAATGGAGGAGCAAGTCAAGGATAGGAGTATAAAGGTAAGATGGAATGCTGTCGCCCAAAGTAGTTTCACAAACAGTCACTCCCACACCTTCTGTTCCCTCAAGCACGCAAACACGGTTATGTCCCAATCTATCATAACGTTCTATTTGTGCTCTCCTAACTTTCCGTGTAGTCACATCTATTTTCCTTGTCTTTCCCGACTGTCACAAGCACGGCCTTGGGTACCGGGGTCTCCCAGTCGAGCCCCGTGTGTGTGTCAGATAAGGACGCTGGAACAATCTGGCTTCTTGCTCTCACGTCTGGGTGCCTATCACGCCGTAAACAAGGAATGCATCTGCAGTGCTCTGAAGTGTACGTTGTTTTTGAGCAGAGAAACATTCCTTCCTCCAACTTTTTCTTTCGAGTTTTTTTTTATCCCTCCCTGGATGTGCTGTGACTTCACATGACGGTCAGTTGGTGGCTAGCTGAAGACAAACACGGGCAAAATGTAGGAGATTTGGGAAAGAAATTGAAACATCATAAATCGTCTGACATCTGCACAGATTTTTTGACCTCCGAATAATGAAATAAAAAAAGACTGCCTAATACTTTTTGAGAAGACCATGGAAACTCACAGCAGCGCGTTCCGGCCCCTCCTCCCCCCCCCCTCCCCCGCCCGACTCCCGAGTTCCGTCGGAGTCCAGTGTTCTGTCCGTTCTCCTCAGTATCCTCATATCATGTCGTCCCACGGTGGTCGGTCCTGTCCAGTTTGAATGACCGGGTCTTGTGTCCACTCCTCCTCCCACAGCCCACCCCCTCCTCCCTGTCCTCGTCCTCTCCCCCGCCGCCCCCCCGCCCACCGCTCCTTGATTGGCTGGACTGAGTGACCTCTGTTGGTTGTTTCAACAGACGGATGTCCGGGTCTGTGCAACAGCAACGGGAGGTGCGTTTTAGATCAGAACGGCTGGAGGTGCGTCTGCCAGGCAGGATGGAGAGGCCTGGGATGCGACGTCGCCACGGAAACCGCCTGTTCGGACGGCAAGGACAACGAGGGAGGTAAGGGCAGCGAACTCGCGACGAAAAAGAGACGCAAATGAGCGGCAGGTGTGTTTGAGCGGGACTCTTTCGCGGAGGGGGGGGAGCGGGTCGGGAGGGGGGGGGTCGCAGCGGGTGCTCCAAGGATGAGATGATGTTTGCGAGATGGCGAACGCCTAATCCCCTTCGCATCTGTTCCAACACCGCCGCACGTTTCAGCCTATCCAAGCTCTTTTTTCTGTGCTCCAACGTCTTTGTTTTGAAACGCCTCTCGATTCCTCCAGATGGGCTGGTAGACTGCATGGACCCTGACTGCTGTGCCCAGAGCGTTTGCCACGGCCAGACCTACTGCCTGGGATCTCCAGACCCTGGCACGCTCACCGCCAGAGACCAGGCAGCTCCAGGCTCCCCTCACGCGGCCTCTAGAAGCTTCTACGATCACGTCAGCTTCCTAGTTGGGCCTGGCGGCACACACATGCTCCCTGGAGACAACCCTTTTAACAGCAGGTCAGTGACTTCAACCAGGACGTTTTTTGATTGTTATGTGGGTTAATTAAAATCAAATGTTTTTTATCGTCGCTCAACCTTGTAAATGAGTGTAACAGTGGGTCAAAGTCTGAAGTGCGGTTCCAAGCAGTTTAGCATATAAACAAGTGCAGTTTAAATGAAGTCCATTTACTAAACTGTCTTGTACCGTCACAATAACAATTCTGTACTGTCAACTGAAAACAATAAAGTTGGAGCCACAACCCTATTGAGATTCGGGTTAGGTTCATGATATTGGGCCGAGAGGAAAGGTTTAGTGCCCGTAGACTGAAGATGTGAATAATTATAATGGAAATAAACCACAAACTCCCCTGATGAACAAAGTAGGAGGCTCCAAGCTCAGACTGCAAACAAAAATGTCTCCACAGAAATGTGAAGATGTGTTGTTTTTTTTACTGGAGATCTCCGAGCACCTTTACATCTGTTCTGAATCAGAAGTGTGGAGTTTGTTTGGAGGCCCTGATGAAGAAGGAAATCATTGGCGGCTGCATTGCGTAAAGCTTGGGGAATATTTCCCTCCAACTTACCAAATAGTTTGAGAGTAATCTTTATGTAAATAGCACGCTTTACCGCAAATATAGAATGAGGTTATCCTCTCAGACGGGTCCTGGATAATCCTCATTGTTTTCGGCTTACTGTCGATTCCATGTCTGGCAGACGAATATTAGTTCTTCTACTAAAAACGTTTCTTTTTTTATCTTCTTTGCCAAGTTAGCTTTGCAGCCCTGAACAGCTGTACTTCTTAGTCTTTGAGCAAGCATCCTTCCTACACAAATGGACAACATTGATTAAATTACTGAGGAAATGACTTGAATCCTTGGTGAAATACGTTGGGTTGAACCTGAGACTATGCAAAGGAAGGTCGGTCGGAGAGCGGGTACATTCAAGTAGGAGACGGAAAAGAGTTGAGCTATTTAGCCTAAAAATTGAATAGGCTACAGGGCTTTTAGATCTGCACAGATTATCATTGTTATTGTTTACGGTTTTTACAGTTTCTGCAGCCCCGCCGTATGGAAACACCCAACAGAATTGTGGAACGAGAAGAGTGTCTGATGTGTCTAGACTCTCTGTTTCCTTTGTCTCAGCCTGCAGAAAAAGGAAACATCTCCTGAGGTCAAAGTTTTGCTACTCCACATCCAGGCACTCGACAACGCGCAGTGAGCGGCTGGTTTTGAGAGAAAGAGAGAGAGAGAGAGACAGAGAGACAGAGAGAGAGAGAGCGCTCTTTTCATTGTGCGGTTGTATTTCATACGACTGCTGTATACGAGTCTCTCTTATGCCACAGAGGATAATCCTTTACATGTGTTGTGGTTAGTGACACAGTCCTATCACATATCTCCACATGATACCCCCACTGGGTTTGAATAGGGTGCCTTTGGATGGCCATCGGCGCACAGAGACGGATAGGAATTCATGAATTACATTACTCATTTCTGAGGGTTACGCGATGTGATTTTACTTAATGTTTGTTCTGGGGTCGGCTCATGTTGGGTCACTCTGCCAGCGTAAGATTAATAGAGAGGCTGGGAGGGAAACACGAAGCAGCAGAGAGCTCTTAAGGAAGCTGCTCGCTGAGAAGACAAATAAAGAGAGATTGTTATGCTGGTCATGTCGAGGCGGAGAGAGTGGGAAACGAAGGCTGTTGATCATCCCTGCCTCATATCCGTAATGACCTGGAGATAAAATTGTGGAACCATATCCATTGTGCCCACGGGCCTGCTAATGACTAACGTAAAGTAAGCTTCTACTGCAGGGGGAAGGTAGACCTCTAGTCGACAGCGAACGTGGGGCCTCGCTTGATTAATCGCTGATGAAGAAACATCCTCTTATTGTCTCGCGCTTCTTTGCGCCGCCGTCGTCCGGCCTTAACAAATTACCTCACAATTAACAATGCGAGACTTCCAGACGGAAGTCGCAGAAAGATGCGCTCGGAATTCTTAGGAGGATCGCCATGACGTCTGCGGAATATCAACGCAGGGAAGCTGTGGAGCTGGAGAGAGGGGGGGGACATGGGACATCTAAATCTTGAAGTCTGCCACTGTCTGGGAGAGCTCGTCATCTTGAGCTACGGCCTTTTAAAAGGGGGTAAAGAGAGAGGGGGGGCCCACCGGGCGGCCGAGCCATGAATAACTAGCAGTGACACGTGTGTTTTTAACTGGCGGTAAATCACCGTCCTGTACCCTTGGCAAGGAGATGGGAGATGATACCAGCGGTGACGTCAGGGCTAGTTAGAGGACCTGCTCGGTGTCTTGTTTGTTGACTTGCTCTGTTCCTGTTTGTTTACTTGGCTGTCTTCCTGTTTGTTTACCAGCCTGGCATCTATCATCCGAGGTCAGGTCGTCACGGGAGATGGGACGCCGCTGATCGGGGTGAACGTTTCCTTCTTGCACTACCCGGAGTATGGGTACACCATCACCAGACAGGATGGCATGTAAGACACACACACACACTATCACATGCGTGCACACGCACACTCACACACACATTCTATCACGCATACACGCACACACACTCTATCATACACACTCACACACACACTCTCTCTCTCTCTCACACACACAGACACACACACACACAGGTACACTATTACTAGGTGGGGTGGCATATAAGACTTACACACACACTCTCACACATAGACACATAAACACACACTGATACACCATCACACACACATCACATACGCTCACAGACAGACCTCTCACCTCTAATAAGGAGAAGCACGTTCTGTTTGTGCTGTCTAGACAGTTGTTCAGACATGCGTTCATGGTTGTCCCCAGGTTCAGGTAAGGTTTGCCTGCCTCAGAGTGGAACGCTGTGATGCCACAGTCACCAACAAATCGAGAGCAGATCGAAGCGTCGGTGTGTTGTTCCCCACAACAACTCCCAAAGCAAATGTCACCGTGGTCGGAGGCATTTAGCTCACGGCTGTTTAAAGTGCATCAAATCAACGAGGGCGGAATCCCTCCGCCCTTGGTGTGTTTAAACACCAGCTTCCTTCCTGTCCTCTCCGTTACTGAACCCTCGACAAACTTACAAACACACACGGCACACACTCGCACGGTAAACACTCCATCCTCACCCCAGCGTCACCTATTTGTCCGCTTCGCTTGGCCCCCTTCATCCAAGCGCTTCAAAAGAAGCTTTGTTTGTGTGACGTGGGCCCGGGGATAACAGCTTGACGCGTGGATGGGCAGGGTCCCGCGGCCTTGAGCAGGACCTTGCTGGATGTGGCCTTCGATAGCCAGGGGATTAGCTGATTCTTTCAGATATTCCGCCCTGTAGCCCCTCTGACAGAGAGCATGCTAAACAGCGAAGGGATAATCACACTTGGTTAGTCACTGTGTCCGCTGTGGGTGTCGGGGGCGATGGGGGAGGGGGCGGTGGGCGGGGGGAGGGGAGGGGGGCAGGGGGGGGCGGCGGCTTCAAAGCTTGGCGTCTTGCAGCTGGGAACTGTGCTGCCCAGGCTGGATGGACAGAGGAAGAACTTTCAGGTCAGCTGCACAGCTGGAGTGCTTACGCGTGCGTGAGTGTGTGTGTGTGTGAGTGTGTGCACAATTGTGTGCGTGTGTGGGGATGTGTGTGCACCTTTTTGTGTGCGTGTAAGTGTGGATGTGTGTGCATGTGTGTGTGTGTGTGTGCACATGTGTGCGTGTGGATGTGAGCGTGTTTGTGTGTGTGTGTGGATGTGTGGATGTGTGTGTGTGTGTGTGTGTGTGTTGGAACCCAAACGCAATGCCACCATGCAGATGCTACCCCCCTGGGTAGTGGAGCTAGCCGGATATATAGAGCAGCACTTCAAAGACTCGCCCTTCATTTCCAAACCAGTAAGTCTTCCTTGCGCTGTGATACTAATTAAAACAGGTCTGCTGCAGAAACCAAGCCAAGACTTCTTAACCAAATTCAACTTTTAAGTGTCTCGTCCTGCATCATGGCTGACTAAACAGAAGTAATAAATTAGATTCAGTGAACGATGATAATGCATGTGAGAAGGAGGGAGGGTCACAGGACTGATAAGGAAAAGATCTTTCTTCCGTTGGAAAAGATTGGAACAAAGATTTGGCTCGTAAACTTACAAATCTTTTTCTTCTTTTCTTAGTTTCGGTTGGCTAATGTATTTTTGGTGACACTGTACTTTGTTAGTTCAAACAGTTTTGAAGAATGACTAGCATAAATGTATATTTAGGAACTGCTAAAATAAGAAAATTACAGCTTAATTCCTATTAAGACATTTACGCTATAGGTTTTGCCAGTTAACGTTACTTGAAATTTAAGTGTTAACATTTTTATAGCGTCACACTAACCCTGTTTATAATCGTACATTAAGTATATTTGTTATAACAAATATTGAGGATATGTATCAAACAGCAGCTGTTCCATGTTTGATGACGTCTCCAGGTTCGATCTGCTAGCCAATGGAGGAGCCTCTCTGACCGTCAGTTACGAGCGCTCTCCGTTTCCCACAATGCACCGCACGGTGTGGATCGCGTGGAACGTGCTGTACGTCCTGGACACTGTGGTGATGAAGAGAGACAACAACGACATCCCCAGCTGCTACCTGACTGGCCTGGCCAGGCCCCGCCCCCTCCTGCTGGCCACGCCCCTCTCCACCTTCTACAGGAGTTCTCCGGAAGAGAGCCCCATCATCCCGGAGACCCAGGTCAGACACCTCCACCTGCCTCTAAGGTCACCACCAATGAGTTCATATACAGGTTTGAACTGACCAATAAGATCAGGAACAGGTTTGAACTGACCAATAAGATCAGGAACAGGTTTGAATGAACCAATAAGATCAGGAACAGGTTTGAACTGACCAATAAGATCAGGAACAGGTTTGAATGAACCAATAAGATCAGGGACAGGTTTGAATTAACCAATAAGATCAGGAACAGGTTTGAACTGACCAATAAGATCAGGAACAGGTTTGAACTGACCAATAAGATCAGGGACAGGTTTGAACTGACCAAGAAGATCAGGGACAGGTTTGAACTGACCTATGGATGTGATTTGAACGTGTCCCTGTCTCAAACGACTTTTAAAAACCTTATCTGGACGGTTTAGCATCTGATTCACACGTGTGGATATCTTGCATTTTAAACTTACTTCCTTACTGCCTTCCTTCAAACCACAGGTGCTTCACGAGCAAGTGGCCATTCCAGGAAGTGACCTCGACCTGGTGTACCTAAGCTCCCGGGCTTCTGGATACAAGCCCATCATCAAAATCCTGCTGACCCCTGAACGCCTGCCCTTCGGTCTGATGAAGGTGCACCTCATGGTGGCTGTGATGGGCCGGCTGTTCCAGAAGACCTTCCCGGCTTTCCCCGACCTCTCCTACACCTTCATCTGGGACAAGACGGACGCCTACAACCAGAAGGTGTACGGCCTGTCCGTGGCTGTAGGTGAGTTACATGGGCAGGTGCCAGGAGATGTGGTGGAAACATCCTGTAGAGGTGGGCGGGGTGACCTTCACGGGTCGTGAGCAGTGACCTGTGGCTGAACTCTGGCTAGCGAGGCTCATTACAGTGAGCCGCCCTTTTCGAGGTTTTTGTTTTTTTTGCAATAAGATAAAGCAGGTGGTGTGAGGTACATAAAGCTCAAACTGCTGCATTTCTGAAGGCCATTGCTGCTTTTCGTTTTTTGCTGACTAAGTTCGCATTTTCTTTTTCTTTTTTTCTTCTTCTTTTGCATACATAATTAGTCTTGCTCAGAAGTACAACCCTTGAGTATTGAGTTTATGGCCGTGCCTTCACATATCCCGATTCTAAACAAGTCAATAACACTCTTTACGACAATCCTTCCGTACATAAAGAGAGTGCATTAGCCGTGATGCCTGTTTATACGGAAGCACATCCTTCATCTCCTAGTTGTGCTGTGTGTGGAGCAGAGGCCTGGTCCATCAGCCTGACAGCAGGCTGGCACCGTGACGTTTCTCCCTGCGTCTGGCCTCTGTTCGCAGTGTCGGTGGGGTACGAGTACGAGTCGTGTCTGGACGCCGTCTTGTGGGAGAAGAGGACAGCGGTGCTGCAAGGTTACGAGCTAGACGCCTCTAACATGGGGGGCTGGATGTTGGACAAACACCATGTACTGGATGTTCAGAATGGTGAGACCCCTTTCTGCTACGTGTGTGTGTGTGTACTCTGTGTGTACTTTTTGTGTGTGTACTGTATGAGTGTCTTACTGTGTATGTTCTGTGTGTGTACTGAGTTAATAATGTATGTATCTACTGTATGTGTTCTATGTGTGTACTTTGTGTGTGTATGTGTGTGTATGTGTGTCTTACTGTGTGTGCGTGCATTCAGTGTGTGCTGTGTGTGTGCTGTGTGTGTATGTGTGTCTCACAGTGTGTGTGTGTACTGCGTTTGTGATGTATGTATCTACTACGTGTGTATGTGTGTGTCTGTACAAAGTGTGCACGCACGCCTGCACACGCGTGTGTTCGTGTGCCAGGAAAGGCAGGCGGTCTTTAAGGGTTACAGGCAGGTGGTGTCTAACCTGAACTGCTGCAGTAAATACTTAACTGGAGATGAAATATGGTTCGTCATCCCATCTGCGGATAATAGAGGAGCCGTTTGAAGGGCCCAATCATTCACAGTAACGACGAAGTAAATCAGTGTGACTGATGTACGCGTACAAAGCTTAGGATGATCCCGGCTCTTCACTGTGTTAGCGAGACAATGGCCCTTTGCTGCTCTGAAGGGAAAGCACATATGCGAAATTTAAATTTTAACTGCTGAATTCATCCATTTACTTTCTTTGAAAACTTCATTTTTCCCCTTGTGGGGGTTTTGATAGCTGCTAAAAGTGAATGTGTGCCAGTAAATATGCTAGTTTTCTTTACCTGTTCTATTATACATGGGAGAATTTAAACATTAACTTTAAAACTTCACTCGTTGCCAAACAGACACACTACAGTACAACTGTGCACCAAATGAACTCTGGTAGCTAGCAGAAAGACGATCTAGTGCCTCCTTTTCATCGCCAGATTCTAGATCTTATCTTGACTCGTATTGAATGGACATCTCTTAAGCTATCACATGTGGGACTACAGACCTGAAACAGGAAGCAGGAAACAGGAAGCAGGAAGCGGTTCACATGCTCGTCTGTGTCTTTCAATAGCGTTTAATGTAGCAGACGTTTTTATCCAAAGTGACAAATGGCGTGTGTGGTGTGTAGGGGGGGGGGGACTGGAGACCCCCACCGACCTCTTGATCTGCAGTCAAGCGCTGTAACCACCCAGCTAAACTTTCCCTTGTTTATCTGAGGCGCGGTTATTTTTAATTTTTTGTTTTGCTTACCCCATTCATTAAACATTGAAAACACCTGACATTTAGCTGAACCAAATCTGTCAACCTGTCCAACCCTACAAAGTTAGTGGGACGTGGATGATAACAGCGAGGAGGGATCCAGGCTGCCTGTGGAAGCTGCTGCTGCTGATTCCTTGTTTTATCCGACCTGTCTCCAGATACTACCTTCCCTCATCTCCCAGCCTTCAGAACAGCAGCCGCACAGCAGGGGGTTACTGAGATGTAAGGCATTGTGATCAACAGATGTGTCGAGGCAGGGTCTATTTCATCTTGTGGATGTATCGTATGCAAATAGGTGCTGTGTGTCCTGCATTAGATTGTGCCGTGGATCGTCTTTGCTTTGTCAAAAGACGGATAAAGTCGATTAGAGTTTGGGAAGAATTGTTTTGACCAATTTCGCTTCTTTTTTGGGGGGACCGGCTAGATAGATTTCACCGAAGGACACAAATGACATTCTTTGTGCACCTGAAACGACGACACCACTGAATGCAGATTCCATAATTAGCCTGACTTCTTTAAATCTGAGCTGTCTGTGTGATGTTAAGAATTTTTTATGTATTTATTTATTTATGCTCTGGTTTGACTTTAATGAAGCAATCCCACTCACATTTGAAAACAACCCCATGCCACTGGTTTGAATCATTGTAAAATTCTCATTTAAATGTAAGTGCTTAACTATACACGCTTCTCCATACCTCTGACTGACTGTGGTTCAATAGATTTTCCCAAAGGCTGTCCTAAGTGTCATAGCCCCCCTATCTTACACTGACACGTGTGTGTGTGTGTGTGTGTGTGTGTAATGTCTGCTGTTGGCTGGTTCAGCCAGTGAGACACCCTGATGATCCAGCTGACTGACCTGCCATATTAGGCAGACTAGATGAAGCCAGTCAGTAATGATTTAGGTTCGCAGCACTAATTTCAATTCGTTTATCATCGGCAAGGATAAAACCAATGAGCAGCAGGTATTAAAAATAAAGTCTTTTCACGACGCGTGAAGGCTGTTGATTCTGCCTGGCTGCAGACCTGTTGTGTTTGAGAGGAAGGTGTGCGAGGCACAGATCCACAGCCCTCTCCAGACAGGTGATAATCACCTGTGTCTGTGGGACTCCATGTTCCAACGCTTCATTCTGTCCTTCCTTCTGTCAGAGGGCTCAGCTGGGATTTTGCTCAGTCGAGGTTTTCTCTTGTCTAACCATCTCTCCTCTCCCGCCACCCTCCCTCGCTCTCTTTCCTTTTCACTTCCTCCGTCTCCTCTCTCCTCACCCTTCACTCTCTGTCTCTCTTCCTCTGTGCATGCCTCCCTCTCTCCATCTCTACCCACACCAATCTGTATTTGTCTTTACCTCCCGCCCTCGTCATCTCTTTTTCTCTACCCCTCTCGCTCTCTCCATCTCTCACCCACTCTCTGTCTCCATCTCCCTCCTGCTCCCATTGTCCTGTCCTCTCACCTCTCCCTCCCCTTCCCGTCTGGAGGCTGTCGAGCTGGACGCGTTCCCACTGTTCCTGCCCCTGCCCTGGTCGTGTCCTCTCTACCCCCTACCTTCCTCTCTGTCTCTCCACAGCCAGAAGGTTTGCCTTCTGCTCAACTCTTCACTCAGGCACACTTTCATATTCCTCCATCCCTCTCTCCCTCCATGTCTCTTTCGCTCTACCCCTCCTTCCACCACTCTGTCCCTCTCTATCCGTCCATCTCTCCTCTCTCTGCCTGTCTGTCGCTTGAAAAGTTAGGGAGTAATGTACTCTCAGGATGTCCTCATTCCAGCTCCTCGTCCTTTTGTGTTCTGCACAGCTGTGTGCCGATCCGAGAATGAGGATCAAGGAGAGAGGAACGAGGAGAGAGGGAGGGAGATGAGAGAGACAGACAGAAATAGAGGGAGGATCAAGAAGAGAGAGAGGGGGGGTGAGAGACAGACACAGATGGAAGAAAGTGGAGGGAGACAGAGAAGTGCTATTACCATATCTAAACGTAAATTTGCTCTAAATGGTACAAATTTATAAATTAAGTTTGATTTAACCAAGTTATATAATTATTTTGTCCAGGGATTTAAAATGCTAATCAAGTGATGAATGCCTTCAGCATTCCAGCCCAAGGCACAGAGCTTTTAGAAAGGTCATGGTTGTATTTCTGCACAGATACACACAGGTGTCAACTGTATGTGCTCATCGCTGTGTTGTGTGATGGGGGGGTAATAATTAATAATTTATGACTATCGGATCAGGGTGTAGAAGAGATGTAAGAGGACTGTGTTGATAAGAGCAAGAGAGAGAGAGAAGACGAGGAGAGAGGGAGGTTTATGGTGACATACAACAGTTTTGAAATACGGATATGTTGGAGCTGAGAGAGACTTATGAGTTTACTGTATAGCCTGCGTACTGTTCTGTGTGTGGGTGAGGAAGAAAAGGAGAGCGGAGGGTATTTACTATAGCTCATAGCCTACATACGGTTTGTGAGTACATTGTGCGGAGGTGAGCGAATGGCAGGTGGAGAGGCAGAAAATAATGTGTGTTTGATGCTAAACATCTGCCTTAATGGCTTAAAGTAAGGCCTGTCTTCGTGAGGAAAACTGAGATTGAAATATAAAGGGTGGTTGGCAAGGGCAGCGTGCCAAATCGACCTCATTATCAAATGGATATTTTTAGCTGAGTCCTGACCTAACTTTCTCACTTGGAAGTCGATCTTGCACACGATAGTTTACTCAGCTGGTCTTATTTGATACGCTGGTTTGATGGTTAGCAGTATCTTAAAAGCGTTGTTTGTCATTGATTGCGAGTCAAGGTTTTGACGATGTGATTGATTTGATCTGATTGCGTGTGACAGTTATCGCTTAGTCATGAAGGGCTACTAGTCTTCCAGTCACGCCTGTGTTTAGTTGCCCTGCGTGGTGGGTTTCGCTAGCGGGAAAGAAGAATGCATCACGATTAAAAAAAGCCCCAAGGTCGCGCGTTAGAATGGAGACGCTCAGGAAGCCACCCCAGAACCAATTCGTCTTTGTTAGCTAAGCATTCGCAATGCTCTTGGTTTTTAAAAGACGGATCGTTTGGGTTGTACTGCCAAGAGCATCCCCAAAGAATGTCTTCATTTGAGCTTGCCCTTCAATCAATTAATCATTGAGAGGAACCAATCAGAGAGATGGCCGATTGGCTCGGCGGCGCTCGATGTCACATGCGTGGAGATTTGCGGTGACGTTGGGGCGATGTCTTGGGAGCAGCGTGGCTTTAGCATTCGACACTGTCATCGATCCAGTCATTAGAACAGAGGGGGGATGGACTGCATTCAAACATGTGGCTGGATGTGAGAAATGACACGCTCCTAGCATACATTTTACCCCTTTTGAAGTGACTTTCTTGGAGCGCCCCACCCCACACAAACACAAACAAGAGCCCAACTAACTGAGGAAGTGAGCTATAGGGAAAAAAGTCTTACTTGCAACTCACTTAAATATTTATAAGTAATGACTCATGCATTGGTCACTGTGGAGCTTAGTTCATGTTCCCTTGCTTGGGGGGAGGGGACCGTGTTCAGACTCCTCAACTCCTCATGGTGACTGGAAGGGGGAGAAGAGTATTAGAAGGAAGTTTGTATTTTACATATTTATTATTTTTATTGATGAGACAGTGCTAGGACTTAGGTCCCGACAGACAAAACATAACGGCAGTTGTAACAGAAAAACACCCTTGAGTTTTCTTGTCACTGTGATACGATCTTACTGCAGCAGAAGGACGGGCAACGAACGGATGCAACTCCTGAACAAACCATCCACCGAACACACAGCTCTCCGACAATTCAACGCCAACTTCGCGAGCAAAACAGCTCAGGGCAAAACGCCTTATTTCCTGTTTGCCATGTGTTTGTCAGGAATTCTCTACAAAGGCAGTGGAGAGAACCAGTTCATCTCCCTCCAGCCTCCAGTCATCTCCACCATCATGGGAAATGGCCGGCGGCGCAGTATCTCCTGCCCCAGCTGTAACGGCCAAGCCCTGGGCAACAAGCTCCTGGCGCCCGTCGCGCTGGCGTGGGGAGTAGACGGTAGCCTCTACGTCGGAGACTTCAACTACATCCGCCGGATTTACCCGTCGGGAAACGTGACCAGCGTCATGGAACTGAGGTTAGTGAGGCTGTCTGGTCAACTGGCTCAAAGGGGAAGAAGCTTCCTGTTTACTTCCTGTTTTACTTCCTGCGTACAGATGTCAACCAGATCTGTTTGTCAAATGTCTTTTTGTTTTTTTGTCAATGCGACTGTAGCTGAGGTGTTTTGGACAAACTGCTTCCTCGTTATCGCTAGCTTTTAAGTCGGTGATGGTGGTGGTGTAAAGGTGATGATCACGTTGGTCAGAGGACCTGAGTTTGAGCACCACTCCTGGGAAACTTCAAGAGAAAGTGACCCTGACCAGCAGAATAACTTTGACCCATTTACACAATTCAGAATCTTGGATGCTTCTTCTGAGGAACCCACCGCACTTTGGCAGTTGAGTTTTCACTCAAGTCCAGACGTTGTGTTTAAACACGACCATGAAATTACTTTCAAGGGTCTTTTTTACACTTTGAATCTGTGGTACTCAGTCCTCAGAGGGAGGTCGTAAAATTCATACTTAGACATTATAGAACGAGAGATGGAATTGGCAAACACACAGACGTCACTGTTATGGCATGGTTCCTCTATCTATCTCAATGATTAGATGAGATGTCCTGTCTTTACTCTGTAATGGGAGATGATTTACTTAACACTTGCCAAGTTCTGCTTCTTTCACTAATAAGCCTCATTTGGCCAACACTGGCAGACGAACCAAACCACAGATGTTGATTGAGTGTGGAACATTTCCTTCCAAAACCTCTCTGAATCGTCAAGTCACAGTGGAAGTTATTTCAAAGTGGCCAGCTACGTAACCAGCCAGTTTAGCGCCTGATTGAGGCCTAGTTAGCCTCGTCCTGAATCTTGTTTTTCATTTGGGAGGTGATGGAAAGGTCCATGGGTGATGGATTACATGGGACTACTTCTCACGCTCAGATTATGAAAAAACTAAATGAGCTACTGCTTAGGTACAGTCTCACTCCTGTGACCAATTCCAGCCTATAATGGGAAAAAGCCTCTATGAAATCGTGTACATTTTGTGTTACCAGATGTTTACTCTCACAACCTCTCCTCATATTCCTGCGTGCTTTGCCTTCGGTAATAAAAGTTATTATTTATCTGTTTCCTCGTATAACAAGAGGCTAAATCGATATTCCGATCTGGGGTGGTGGATTCGCACAGTATTGGATTAGCGTGCTAGGAGGGGGTTTTAGCACAGGGTTTCTGTAAGTTATAAGAGATCCCTTCTCTGCTTCAGAAATCTTTCGGGCCTGCTACTTCAGATTGTGTTTTTCTTTCAAATAAAAATCTCAAAACCTTTCTCACAAGTGACTGATCTTCCTGTCTCTCTCCCTCTTTCTCCCTCCTAAGAAATAAAGACTTCAGACACAGGTACGGGCATGCTTCCTGAAATGCATGCTACCCTACACCTCAACCCTCTTACCTCTTATTGCCTTTTCAGTTCATGTTCATGCATGTGATGTAATGGATACGTGTATCAGTGACTGTTACCCATAATGTTTGATCATCATTAGAGGAGGGTTTTTTAAAAATCCTAATGTATTAGGAAGAGAGAATGATTAAAGCTCAATGTTCTCCGGAGATCGAACATTATTCAAGCGCCTTGTTTCACTTATAAAGCCATTATGTTGTTTAATTTTAGTACCAAAGCCGTGTTTTCATTTTAACTTAATTATTTATACTGTAACACACAAAATATTGGATTCTAAATCTCAGAACGAATGATATTGAGTAGCCTACCATTTAAATGTGGGTACATTTATTGAAGCTAAATTAAATAGAAGTGCCTGTTCATATTGAACACATATGTAGCTCAATTGAGGCCTCCTTGGCTTGTACTGTGAAGGCATTATCCAACTTCCTGGAAGATGGACTGATTCTGTTTTTTATCGTACCTGGCAGGTTTAATTGTAAGTGAAGTCGAGAAATGACAGTGTAATTGTCTTTGAAGCCAACGTGCACATGTATAATTCCAGGCTTGGGGGTAATTCCTTCCCCCATCCTCCCTGTAGCCTTGAAGACACATCTGCTAATGTATTTGGAAGGAGACAGACACATTTCGAGGCATTTTAAATGAATGCAAATAAGCAGAACCTGATCAAATGCCATGAGTTGTTAATTGTCATTAACATAAGCCCATCATTCTGATGACTTCCAGAGGCTCCACCTCACAGCATAGTGATAATGATTGAAATGATTTGGCACATTTGGAAGATGTCACTGACATCTGTCGTCAGATCCACACCCTTTTCCAGTCACAGTCTGTCAAATTCAGTCTTTTTTCTGTTCTCAAACATCTTCCTCATACTTCGCATGGGACAAAATATACAATTTTCATATTCTTTTTCTCTTTTCTCTCAGTTTGCATTAGCATTTCCAATGTCACATTTGCTGTCTGTGCAGTGTGTTATAAAACCGATTCCCCAGCCTTTCATGTTAACCTTCCTGTCCTCAAACGTCGCACTAAAACAAGGACTGATGACGTTGCCTTCCTACAGCAATAACCCCGCCCACCGCTACTACCTGACGACAAACCCAGTATCGGGTCAGCTGTACGTCTCGGACACCAACTCCAGGCGGATTTACCGTCCTAAAGCGCTTGGCGGGGGCCGAGATCTGCAGCTGAATGGCGAGGTGGTGGCAGGGACTGGGGAGCACTGTCTTCCCTTTGATGAGAGTCACTGTGGGGACGGAGGCAAGGCTGTTGAGGCTCTTCTCACTGGGCCTAAAGGTGAGAGTCAGACGGATCGATCAGAGATACCCGTCGAGACACACACACACTTACTTTACACACCTGGGGTACCATCAGAGCTACCTGTCCAGACACACACACACACACATTTACTTCACACACCTGGGGCACCATCAGAGCTACCTGTCCAGACACACACACACACTTACTTTACACACCTGGGGTACCATCAGAGCTACCTGTCCAGACACACACACACACACATTTACTTTACACACCTGGGGTACCATCAGAGCTACGTGTCCAGACACACACACTTACTTTACACACCTGGGGTGGATACGTGTATCAGTGACTGTTACCCATAATGTTTGATCATCATTAGAGGAGGTTTTTTAAAAATCCTAATGTATTAGGAAGAGAGAATGATTAAAGCTCAATGTTCTCCGGAGATCGAACATTATTCAAGCGCCTTGTTTCACTTATAAAGCCATTATGTTGTTTAATTTTAGTACCAAAGCCGTGTTTTCATTTTAACTTAATTATTTATACTGTAACACACAAAATATTGGATTCTAAATCTCAGAACGAATGATATTGAGTAGCCTACCATTTAAATGTGGGTACATTTATTGAAGCTAAATTAAATAGAAGTGCCTGTTCATATTGAACACATATGTAGCTCAATTGAGGCCTCCTTGGCTTGTACTGTGAAGGCATTATCCAACTTCCTGGAAGATGGACTGATTCTGTTTTTTATCGTACCTGGCAGGTTTAATTGTAAGTGAAGTCGAGAAATGACAGTGTAATTGTCTTTGAAGCCAACGTGCACATGTATAATTCCAGGCTTGGGGGTAATTCCTTCCCCCATCCTCCCTGTAGCCTTGAAGACACATCTGCTAATGTATTTGGAAGGAGACAGACACATTTCTGAGGCATTTTAAATGAATGCAAATAAGCAGAACCTGATCAAATGCCATGAGTTGTTAATTGTCATTAACATAAGCCCATCATTCTGATGACTTCCAGAGGCTCCACCTCACAGCATAGTGATAATGATTGAAATGATTTGGCACATTTGGAAGATGTCACTGACATCTGTTGTCAGATCCACACCCTTTTCCAGTCACAGTCTGTCAAATTTAGTCTTTTTTCTGTTCTCAAACATCTTCCTCATACTTCGCATGGGACAAAATATACAATTTTCATATTCTTTTTCTCTTTTCTCTCAGTTTGCATTAGCATTTCCAATGTCACATTTGCTGTCTGTGCAGTGTGTTATAAAACCGATTCCCCAGCCTTTCATGTTAACCTTCCTGTCCTCAAACGTCGCACTAAAACAAGGACTGATGACGTTGTCTTCCTACAGCAATAACCCCGCCCACCGCTACTACCTAACGACAAACCCGGTATCGGGTCAGCTGTACGTCTCGGACACCAACTCCAGGCGGATTTACCGTCCTAAAGCGCTTGGCGGGGGCCGAGATCTGCAGCTGAATGGCGAGGTGGTGGCAGGGACTGGAAGCACTGTTTTCTTTTTTTTTTCCCCTTTCTTTGGGAATGGAGAAGTCACTGTGGGGACAAAGAACACCAAACACGGAGGACAACCAACAGGAGCAAGGCTGTTGCAGGCTCTTCTCACTGGCCTAAAGGTGAGAGTCCAACGGATCGACAGACGATACCCGTCGACACACTCACACATTTACTTTACACACCTGGGGTACCATCAGAGCCTCAACACGCCCAGTACACACACACACACACTCATTTACAAACCATCATTCGCATTCTCATTCACAAACACACGCACACACAAAAACACACACACACACTTACTTTACACACCTGGGGTACCATCAGAGCTACCTGTCCAGACACACACACCACCACACATTCACACACACCCCTTCGGGGTACCATCAGAGCTACGTGTCCAGACACACACACTTACTTTACACACCTGGGGACCATCAGAGCTACCTGTCCAGACATACACACACACTTACTTACTTTACACACCTGGGGCACCATCAGAGCTACCTGTCCCGGGACCTGTCCAGAAACACACACACAAACGCACAGTTGCTGACACACTTTCTGGTAGAGCTTTGGGACTCCATGTTCTCCTACCCACTACGCCCAACACACCTATATGCACACTTCTTTTTTTAACCCCCCCCCCCCCCCGAAATATTTCAATTTCTTCAATGTTCAACGTTCAGTTTGTTTGGGAGGATATGGTGTCTCCGCAATCCAGAGTGATGACTCTCAGCGCTCAGAAACTCTGGGGAAGAAACTGTCTTTTCTCGGAAGTCTGTGGTTGATGAGCAACAGATTATTAGTTGAGCTTCTGGGTGCCAGGTTTGAACAAGGTCTTTAATGGGCTTGGCTTCAGCTGCATTTGAAAGGAGCTTTTGAATGAAGGCTGCCTGGAAGAGGGAATATAACTGTGAAGTGGGAGGAGGAAGAGATTGGCGTGGAAACAGCAGATGGCTTGATTTTTTTTTTACCCCCTTCCCCCCCCCCCTTCCCCAGACATTTGCTGAACTATGCTCAAATATGACACATTCTATCTGTCTGAATTTCCCAGACTGTCAAATAGCCAGTCCCCTAGAATTCATGGTGAAATCCCCTGCCTTTTTAATGTTTTAGTAGAAAGCAATCTTGCAGACTAAGCCACAGGTCAAACATAACCACTCACCTCTCATGCCTGCTCTTAAAGATTTTATTCCAAGAGAAATAATACTCTAGAGATGAAGAGGAAGAAACACAATCAGTCTCTGAAGCCTTAAATGTCCTAGCAACAGAATACTACAACACATGCTGTAAGGCACATCTCTTGTGATCAAGCTCATTTGATGTGAAACAAAAATCATCAAAAGTTTCTTCCTTTTCCCCCCCCCCCGCTCCCTGTCTCTCGCTTTCTCTGCTCGTTTTTTAAAGTGGTTACTGAGAGAGAGAAAAAAACCCAAGCTCTTGTGAGGTTTAATTTAATCCCCACAGGTGCTGGTTCTTAACGAGCGGGGTGACATGAAGAGATGTGGGGTATGGTTGTGCTTGCTAATGTATTGTCCCCGACAAGCGACTGCGGTTACTCCTCACCAGAAGCCGAAACTTGGAACCCTCAACTGACACTCAATCAGTCCGCCGCCGTCACCATGGAAACTGCCTGTCGTTCACCTCTTTTCCGCTGAAATTGGCCAAAGCCGCCATCCGCCCCGCCCCCTCCCCGTCCATCCATTTCACAGATAGAGGGAAGATTGTTGATGATTGCAGGTGTCGAAGCTGCAATTTTCAAAACGCACCGCTCATTGACACTGGACCTTTTGAGGTCTGTTTTTAGAGTTGTCGCTTTTGTGAAGACTGAAGTCTCTGCCCTCAGTGCTGGGGCAGAGTCCAGGAACACTCTAGGGAAACCAGGGACACTGAAGGGAGACCAGAGACACTGTAGAGAAACCAGAAACACTGTAGGGAGACCAGGAACACTGCAGAGAGACCAGAAACACTGTAAGAGAGAGACAGCCTTTTCCACTTCTCCCTTACAAATTATTTAGGAGCAGAAAAGCAAGTTGTGAATTATTGATGAGTGTGCTTTTTGCAGTGACCTGAATAATGGGAAGCCAAACTCAACACATGTATCCATCGTGTTATGTCCATTGAGTCATGCAAGTGAGGAACCTTCGCATCAGCTGCGACTATCTGTTATCACTTCTGTTGGCGTTTTTAAACTCCCCATTTCCCTCCTCCTCCTTCCATCCCCCTCTCCCCTCTTCCTCAACAGGCATCGCAGTGGACAAGAACGGGCTGATATACTTTGTGGATGGAACCACCATCCGTAAGGTGGACCAGAACGGCATCATCTCCACCATCCTAGGGTCCAATGACCTCACCTCAGCGCGCCCTCTCACCTGCGACATCAGCATGGACATCAACCAGGTGACTTGTTAGATTTCCACATTCCCAAGGAAGCGTCTCCAGTTCCTTCTGTGCTGGAGGCAAATGACCACCTCCTGCCTTCCTCTGCTGTCTGTTAGTCATGAGAAAATCCACGAGGAATGAATTAGTTCATGGAACCGCAAAGGGGTTCTTAGAATGAAGTCTTCACTGGTTTTTAGAATGAAGATTCCATCATTTCTTAGAATGAAGACTTGGGAGTTTTAACCGAATTTACAGTCTCAACATCCTCAGTGTGCCTTGTCTCTGTGATGCATGCGTCAGATTTGAGGATTGTTGCTCAGCCAATATAAAAAATGAATCCAGGCTTTTGACGAGGTTGCATAAACAGACCTCTCCAACACTGCTACGTTAAAACCTTACGAAACCAAGATACTGACTCGGTCTAACTCTGGCTTCCTCATCTCAATCATTTATAGCCTTCTCTAACCCTCCATTAACATACAGACCAATCTCTGACACAGCACAAAATGAATAATGAAGAAAATAAAAACGAAGAAAAGCTTTTATCTTATTAAAATGGATGCACGGCCATTTACTCCACAGTGTATTTAGGGAACGTCTTGAGTGGTGTGTATGTGGAGTGAATCAGGATTGAGAGTCCGTTTCCTCCTGGGGTGATGAGACCAGCTCCTACCAGCTCAGTAGCGTTTTGGTTCAGACTAGCCGTGTTCATTAGCCATTATCAGGCTCCCTACAGCGTCTACACATCCTCAAACCCAAGCAAGCTGAAGGATTAGGCATGTCGCGTTTTGTTAATTAAGGCATTTCAATGGTGTAACCCGATACAGGCATGTTTTTGGCCAGACCATATGATCCCCTAGGCAGAGTGGCCCATTAATAAGGCAGACTGGCAGTCTTGCTGCCTGGCACACAGCACTCAACCGAACGTGGCGCGTCGCCTGAAGGGCAACTCTTATTATTATTCACTTCCTGGAGAAATTACACATTCGGCTCGGTTTGTCTTGGACGGGAGATATTTGTAGCAGCTGCATTATTTTGTCTCATATGTCATTTCTCATTGAATCCTTTTGATAGCGTGTCAGCTACAACATGTCACATGCAGAAGCAGTGCTGCCAGTTTAAGAACTAATTACCTGGATCTTCTTAAAGGCAGAATACCCTCTGAAGGAAACAAAATCTTCAATGATTTAATTCTGTTATGATTACTGCAGAGGAAGGGAGACGCAGATTAGAATTGGACAGGATGGCTATCGCTGGTGTGTTTATGCAGTCCTGCCAGTTCAAAGGATTTACTGCTATTGAAAGAGTAGCCGTACAATATTTAGGACGGTATAGATCGATATTATCCCACAATACGCTTCCATATATCATTAGGATGAACCTTGGCGCTGTCAGGATTTCTCTGATTCATGATGTCTTTTGCTGCCTGCCTTGTTTTGATTGTTCCTCCCTGCTTTTCCTGTCACATTTCACTTTAATACTGTCCAATAAAGCATGGGGAAAAAACGAGAAAAAGTCGTAACAAACGGGCGTTTGAATGTGCAGGTGATCTTGGAGTGGCCCACAGACTTGGCCATCAGCCCCATGGACAACTCCGTGTTCGTGCTCGACAACAACATCGTGCTCCGCATCACCGAGAACGGCCAGGTGAGCATCGCTGCGGGTCGGCCCGTCCACTGTCCGCTGGCAGCCATGGACCGCGGCATCGCCGGAGGTCAGAGGGCGGCGCTGACCCCGCTGGAGTCTGCCGTGGCGATCGCCGTGTCCTACCACGGCGCGCTCTTCATCGCCGAAACTGACGAGAGGAAGTTCAGCCGTATCAGGAAGGTGTCAGACGATGGGGAGATCACCCACCTGGCCGGGGCGCCGTCAGACTGCGACTGCAAGAACGACAACAACTGCGACTGTTACCAGACGGGTGACGGCTACGCCAAAGACGCTCGATTGAACGGGCCATCCTCTATGGTGGTCGCCCCCGACGACACCCTTTACGTAGCCGACCTTGGCAACATCCGTATCCGGGCGATCAGCGGCCGGGGTCCGACGCTGGCGCCCAGCGGTGGCGTCTACGAGGTGGCGTCTCCGGATGCCCAGGAGCTGTACGTGTTTGATGTTAACGGCACTCACCAGCACACGGCCAGCCTGCTCACCGGGGATCTCACCTACACCTTCGGCTACAGCACTGAAGGAGACATCACAGCCGTCACCGACAGCAACGGGAACACTCTGCGTGTCCGCCGAGACCCTAACCGCATGCCCGTACGCATCGTCGCCCCCGACAACCAGGTCATCTGGATCACCATGGGAACCAACGGAGGGCTGAAGACCCTAACGACCCAGGGGCAGGAGCTAGTTCTCCTCACTTACCATGGCAACAACGGCCTGCTGGCAACCAAAACGTCTGAAATCGGCTGGACTACCTTTTATGAGTAAGGCTGTGGGTTTGTGTTGGGTCTGTGAAAAAAACACATCTCACCCAGTTTTATTCAGAAAATTGGATACTCGATATTTATAGTGGAGTTAAGCTTTATGTGGGAAATACTAATATAATAACCAACATAATAATAGCATAATCATAATTAATAAGAATGTGTTGTACCACAATGTAATAAGAAATGATGTGTTAAACAGAGAGCGTTTAATATGCCTGTTCTTGGAACCTTGTCATAAGTGACAGTTTGTGTGACATGGCAGTGTCGTCTGCTGCTGACTCATCGCTTCTCTCTCCAGTTATGACAGCGAAGGCCGGCTTATGAACGTGACGTTCCCATCCGGCGTGGTGAGCAACCTCTACACGGACATCTACAGCGCGCTGACGGTGGACATCGAGAGCTCTCTGACGGACGAGGAGCTTAGCATTACCACCAACGCCTCCTCCATCCGGGCCTTTTACACCCTGGCTCAGGGTAGGCTTTTTCCTGCTCTACCCTCCATCCCGCTCTGGGTCCCTGTTCACTTCCTTGCCTGCTCTCCCCTCCATCCATGCCCCTGGTCACCTTCTTCCCATAGACTCCCATTCAAGTTGGCCTTAGGTTTTGGCAGATTTTGTCCTCTGCCGCCTTAGTCACCTCACAACTCAAACAGCTACCTGCGAAGGAGGTTGTTTGTCATCATCCCTGAGGTCGCCGGAGCAATGTTGAGTAAGCTTAAGCAGTGCATCATCGTAGGCGGTTTGACAGGGTAAATGATTATTGCCCATAACGTCTGGGGTGTATGTCAGGGGCAAGTAGCAGCCTTGAAATCTTCGGCGTCTGGGAGTTGAAGATGACAGTTCTTCACCCGTAACCTTTTTACTGCTTTTTACAGCAGGCGATTTGTTTGATCAGTTCTTCAGGCAGTGTAGCTCCATCACAATAACTACACGGCACTATGAGTTATGAGCATAAGCTTTTTCTGTGTCCTCAGATCAGTGTAGGAGCAGTTACCAGGTGGGTTACGATAACTCACTGAGGGTGACCTATGCCAACGGGATGGACACACACTACCAGACGGAGCCACACATCCTGTCGGGTGCAGCCAACCCCACCGTGGCCCGGAGGAACATGAGCTTACCAGGGGACAGTGGACAGAACCTGGTGGAGTGGCGCTTCCGCAAGGAGCAGGCCAGGGGGAAAGTCATCGTGTTCGGTCGCAAGCTGAGGGTGAGTCAGGCCCAACCAACTGCAGTTATTTTATTGTTTTTTTATTTTATTTTTTATTGTGCTCTTTTAAATCGGATTCATGTTTGCTATTGCAGTGGACTGCATGTACGTTTGTTTTAAGCTTGTGATGGGAGCAATCAAATTAAATGGGAAATGATAAATGATATGTCAGCTTCTTCAGCAAACCCTGTTTTTTTATGTTACTGCTGCTCCTATGAATTCGACATATAAATTTACGGTTTACGTTATGAACTTAACATGGGTACTTACTTTCCCTTCACGGCAATTTTCGCCTCCAACTAAATTTAGGGGTGTTTGATTTAAAAGCACCTGAGCAATTGCCAGAGTGTCTTTCAGTTTAATGAAGCTCTTGGAGAAGCTGTTAATCTCTTTCACTGACTGCCAGAGAGCAGCAATCACACTAAACGCACCTCTAAGAGGTCACAAGACAAAACAAGCTACAGCTGTACCCCGGTGACATGGACCTTTGTCGTCTAACGTTTGTTCCTGTTTCCGGTCTGGCCGCGATCCTCTTAACGGCTCCCGTCACGCGAGCAGGTGAACGGCCGGAACATTCTGTCGGTTGATTACGACCGCACTCTGAGGACGGAGAAGATCTACGATGACCACAGGAAATTCCTGCTGAAGATCATGTATGATGGCGCGGGGCATCCTATGCTCTGGCAGCCTAGCAGCAAGCTACTTGCGGTCAACGTGAGCCGTGCCAGTGGGGGGCAGATCAGCGCCCTGCAGAGAGGCCCCACCATCGAGAGGGTGGAGTACGACGCCCAAGGACGCCTGGTGTCGCGCGTGTTTGCTGACGGCAAAACCTGGAGCTACACTTACCTGGAAAAGGTGAGAGCCTCTGGGGAATTACAACCAAGTGGTTTACGGAAGGAGGGGGGGCGGGAGGGAGGGAGGGGGGGGCGGGAGAGGTCCGCGAATCAACACTCAGCGAAGCACTTCGCTCAGAACATAATGTGTCAACGGGTGAAAAATGTGGTGCTAAAGTGCACCCTCTGTAACTTTAAAGAGTGCGCTATCATACGGCGTTCAGATGTGGATAGGGGTGTGCATTATTCAGAGCAGGCCATTCAGACACACTTTCACTCCTTCAGTCGTTTTTCAGTCCCACTCTTCGTTTCATCTCTCTCTCTTCCTCCAGACACACACACACAGGCTCAAACGTTGACTTGAAATACCACGCAAACATCTGCCAGCATGCTAAGACATAGTGTCGCATACCTCATCAAAGTCTCTCACTCTTTCTCTCACTCTCTCTCTCCCCCCCTCTCTCTCTCTCACTCCGTCTCTCTCACTCACTGTCTTTTCTATCTCGAAGCACTTGGCCCTTGTGCTCGTTGCGTGACCGTAAAATGCCATGTCAACATTGTTAACATGGGGCACACTGAGAGCTCTGGGAGAGACTCAGTGACAACGCATGACTGGCCAGGAGACTTTCACAGGATGGGTGGCAAACCACAAGAAGCACTTCTGGAGACCAAAGTGCTTATTATGAATTAATGGAATAAGTCTCCCAAGAACAGTATACACAAACTCTTATCAGCTTTGATACATTTGAGATGCAGCCATCGGCTCTTTTAAATTGCCAATAAATGTCTATTTAGGAGAGAAACACTGTTAAAGATTTAAACGTTCAAGTCAAACATGCAAGTTGTGTGCATAATTTGAACCCTGGCATTTTGCGTTTCAACTGTTCAGTATTGCTGTTCATTTCATATACATGTAACCATTACAAGATCAAATACACACCTATTTCTGACATGACAGTGCTCTTCTGATGGCACCTAAACCCAACTAACTAATCCTGTTTCTCTCTCCTGCCTCCCTCTCCTACCTCATCCTCCTGACTCCCCTTCTACCTACCTCCCCCTCCTAACTCCCCTCCTATATCCCAATCCTACCTCACCTCCCCCTCCTACCTCACCCTCTTACCTCCCCCCTATCTCTCCTCCAGTCCATGGTTCTGCTGTTGCACAGCCAGCGCCAGTACATCTTCGACTTTGACTCCCTGGACCGCCTGTCAGCGGTCACAATGCCCAGCGTGGCGCGCTACACCATGCAGACCATCCGCTCAGTGGGCTACTACCGCAACGTCTACCACCCGCCCGAGAGCAACGCCTCGGTTGCCGTGGACTACAGCGAGGACGGACTCCTCCTGCGCGTGGCTCACCTCGGCACCGGCCGGCGAGTTCTGTACAAGTATCGGCGTGAGAACAAGTTGTGGGAGGTTCTGTACGACAGCACACGGGTCAGTTTCACGTACGACGAGACGGCGGGCGTGCTGAAGACGGTGAACCTGCAAAGTGAAGGCTTCATCTGCTCCATCCGTTACCGGCAGATCGGTCCGCTGGTGGACCGGCAGATCTTCCGTTTCAGCGAGGACGGGATGGTGAACGCTCGCTTCGACTACACCTACGACGGTAGTCTGAGGGTCACCAGCGTTCAGGGTGTCATTAACGAGACCCCTCTACCTATCGACCTCTACCAGTTTGACGACATCTCCGGAAAGGTCGAACAGTTTGGGAAGTTCGGCGTCATCTACTACGACATCAACCAGATCATCTCGACGGCGGTCATGACCTACACCAAGCATTTCGACGCCCATGGCCGCATCAAGGAGATCCAGTATGAGATCTTCCGCTCGCTCATGTACTGGATCACGTTCCAGTACGACGACGTGGGCCGAGTCACCAAGCGAGAGATCAAGATCGGTCCGTTCGCCAACACCACCAAGTACGGCTACGAGTACGACGTAGACGGCCAGCTACAGACGGTCTTCCTCAATGACAAGGTAATGTGGCGCTACACCTACGACTTGAACGGCAACCTACACCTGTTGAACCCGGGGAACAGCGCTCGGCTGTTGCCCCTGCGCTACGACCTACGGGACCGGATCACCCGTCTGGGAGACGTCCAGTACCGGATGGACGAAGACGGATTCCTCCGCCAGCGAGGATCTGAGATCTTCGAATACAATTCCAAGGGTCTCCTGGTACGCGTCTACAGCAAGGGCAATGGCTGGACCATCCAGTATCGCTACGACGGGCTGGGTCGGAGGGTGTCCACCAAAACCAGCCTAGGACAACACCTGCAGTACTTCTATGCCGACCTGAGCTACCCCAGCAAGATCACGCACGTTTACAACCACTCGTCTTCGGAGATCACCTCGCTCTACTACGACTTGCAGGGTCACCTGTTCGCCATGGAGATCAGCAGCGGAGAGGAGTTCTACATTGCCTGCGACAACACCGGCACTCCTTTAGCCGTGTTCACCAGTAACGGACTCCTGGTCAAACAGGTCCAATACACCGCCTACGGGGAAGTGTACTTTGACTCCAACCCAGACTTCCAGCTGGTTCTGGGGTTCCATGGAGGCCTCTATGATCCTCTGACCAAACTGTTGCATTTCGGGGAACGGGACTATGACATCATGCCAGGCAGGTGGACTGGGCCCGACATCACCACCTGGAAACGAGTGGGAAAGGAACCAGGACCATTCAACCTGTACATGTTCAGACATAACAATCCTATCAGCAAGGTGCATGAGCTCAGAGAGTATGTCTCAGGTAAGGCCTCGTTTGTAGAGTGTGTGTAAACTGGGTCCCCAGTACAATGTGTGTGATGCCAGAGAATTTCGAAAAACACCTTTTGTTTTAACCTCTCCATGTGTTTACATCTTACCTTTTTAACTATGTTTTTTCCCCTTCCAGATGTAAATAGCTGGCTGGTAACTTTTGGATTCCATCTGCACAACACCATACCTGGATTTCCTGTGCCGAAATTTGATCTGACCGTACCCTCCTATGAACTGACTAAAAGTCAACTTTGGGATGATCTGCCGGTTAGTAATCATCAGGAAATGTAAATGACTCATCACTGCTGTGTTTCTAACCATCCATGTGTTACTTAAGGAATATAAGGTGAATTATCAGAGACCTTAGCTTAGTTTAATAGTTGAAACACTTTTAAACAAGTGATAACCCACACAAACATTTATAGGAGATAACAATGCAGTTTAACGATAACAATAACCACTTATTTTTAGTTGGATCACAGTTGTTCCCATATTATAATTCATCAGTTTTAATTGGAGAACATTTGCATATAAACGAGTAGTGGGCAATACCTGTTTATAGTTCTGTTTTAATTTTTAATTGTTTTGTTTTTTACTGTCTAACAGTGCATGGTGGTTTTATGCTCTTAATTATTTTGGACATCTTACAAAGGTGTTGGACTTGTCTGTGATGTCACAGACTCTCAGTGCAAAGTTCTCAGACAAAGAAAAAAAAAAGAATGGTCACAAACACACTGGTTCACTGCAAGACTGTGGAACCGTTGGCGTTTTAGTCCATACGCTAATATTTGAACATTCACAGTACACACAGAAAAACACTGTATGTATTGTGGAACTTACAGCAACGGAATGTTGTCATAATTTCTTAGTGTGTTTTCATCTTGTATTTGTCTCTCTTTTGACAATGTTTTGTATTATACTATAGATCGTTTTTGGTTAGTCAGGAATAATGAAATAATAATATATAATAAATATTAACACTGCTTGAAAACCTTATCCCTGTTCAAGGAAAAACTGCTTTCTGCCATGTCAAAAGGATCCCTGATGCAACGTATTTGTTAACGCGCCTCTGCCCTCTCTCCACAGTCCATCTCTGGAGTCCAGCAGGAAGTGACCAGACAGGCAAAAGCCTTGCTCTCGTTCGAGCGACTACCAGAGGTCCACATCAGTCGAGGTCGCAGAGGGGAGAAACCTTGGCTGTGGTTCTCCACGGCCCGGTCACCCATTGGCAGGGCAGTCATGTTCGCCATTTACAAGGGGAGCGCCCACACCCACACGCTCAATGTGGCCAATGAGGACTGCATCAAAGTGGCCACCATCCTCAACAACGCTTTCTACCTGGAGGAGCTTCACTTCACGGTGGAAGGCCGCGACACCCATTACTTCGTCAAACCGGGTCTGCCAGATGGCGACCTGGCGGCACTTCACCTCACCAGCGGTCACAAGACCCTGGAGAACGGAGTCAACGTCAGCGTGTCCCAGTCCACCGCCGTCGTCGACGGCCGGACCCGCCGGTTCGCGGACGTAGAGGTGCGCCGTGGGCCTCTGGCTCTTCACGTGCGTTACGGCTCCACTGTGGATGAGGAGAAGGGCAGGGTTGTGGAGCTGGCCCGACAGAGGGCGTTAGCGAGGGCCTGGGCCCGGGAACAGCAGCGTGTACGGGACGGGGAAGAGGGGGTTCGTCCTTGGACGGAGGGGGAGAAGAGGCAGCTTCTGAGCAGCGGGAAAGTGTTAGGGTACGATGGCTACTACGTCCTGTCTATCGAGCAGTACCCCGAACTGGCCGACAGCGCCAACAACATTCACTTCCTTCGCCAAAGTGAAATTGGGAGAAGGTAACAAACTCTCGATCGCGCGCTGCCCGCAGATACCGACGCGAGCGGTTGAATGAAAGCGTTTGCGCTGAAAGCGTCCTTGTGACTCTGTCCAGTGAGGTGTGTGTGTGTGTGTGTGTTTTTGTATATGGAATGGGGAAGCAATGCTGTGCATTGTTTAGCAAAGACTATAGAGTTCATGTGTGACTACAAGGCTTAATATGGCAGTGATGTGACAGTTCATTCTGTAGCACAAAAGGACACAAACGGACTCTTGAAGAAGGAGACTGAAGAACTTGATGGATTTTCCGGGAAAAGTTAAGTATTTAGGTGTTCGTTCTTTTTACAAAAAAAAAAGTCTTTTAAGTTGAACACTTAAAAGAAAATATTTAAGGAAGAAATGAAATGTTTACATTATGCATATATCTGCACTTCTCTGGAAATATAATAATGTAGGTCTGAGAGAGGTTAACTCAATGAAGAAAATGCCCAGTACCACATATTTGTCTTAATTCAGTAACCTTGTTTTGGAGGGTTGGCCTCGCCATGGACATTGAGTTTGGATGCTATGAAATTAAGAAACACTGCATAGACCACAAACAACCTATGGATTTTTCTTTGAATTTCTAAAAAAAACAAAAACAAAAAAAACATAGCTCACTTGATTTTTTTTTTCATGTCCAGTGCATCTCTTTGTTAATGAGAATTCGTCTGGATCTGAATAATCAAGGACATTTTAAATTATCTCATCAAACTGAGACGAGAAGTTCGGATACAACACAGTATGTTTCATGCAGAGCACAGGGACACCATGTTTTGTAAGTTATGCAAGTGCGAGTGTGTGTTATTTTGCTTCTGTTTTTTTTATTTTATATATATAAGAGTACTGAAGAATCATACATTATTAGTCAGAAAAGCAGTAATTTGGTTTGTGTTTTTACGTTACAAATAAAACATACAAGACTGATTAGTTTACCTTTCATTTGTGATCTCCTGATTCTGCATTGTAGATATATACAGTGGGAAGTAAAAGAGGTTTTGCTTGAAATGCATTGAGACCCTCATAAAATGAGGAAGAATGTGCGAGATATAATGTCCAAGAATTGAACACTAACAAACGAAGTACCGTGGACAGTTCTGTAAGATTTCAATGTCAGAAAACACTCATAAGGACTTTTTTTCTTTAATCTCTAAATACGCTTATAACACGCGCTTGGCTTCCTGTCTGATGAATGATTCATTGACACAAATATTTCATGACCCCCATATCACACAAACGTGTTTGCTGTCCTTATAAAGAACACATATGTATATTGTTAGTGGCTGTTATCATTGCTTGTTATTTGTATCATGAATGCACTTCTAGATTAAAATTATAATTTTTTATTGTTTTTTTTATTTACTAGAGGATACCAGAGTGTGGACTTGTGATTTTGTTTTTCTGAAAATCCCAGAAAAAATGGGAATGTGTGTTGTTTCATAACAAGTCTATCCTACAGGTTCAGGGTGTAGAAAAAAGAACATGTTTACTTTTACTAATGTGTCTTTCAAAAAAAAAAAAGCTCTGCATGACCAAATCCTAAAATTGTTACTTAAAATGATTAAGACGACGTCATCAAATCTATGAAGCTGCTGAGGCAAAATCCTTGTAATTCTTTGAAGTCAGCGGGCTTGAAGCCGTTTTGGAGTTAAAATGCGTAAATTGTGACTGAACCGATTTGTGAGTGTAACAAACCTGTATTTCAGTCAAGGCTAGCTCCTAAAAGAGGACCTTTTTTCATAATCCCAGGGTTGGGCGGTATAAGCCTCTCTGTGGAAAATTTCCCACCAAACTTTTAATTACATTTGAGGTTGAAATAATTGCTTCCTCTGCCCCTATGTCATTACCCGTTGATCAAAGACCAACAGTTTATATCAGATGAGACAATACAAACTGTCTAAGAGGCGTTGTGCTTCAGATTAATACAACTTTGTCACCTCTGAATTATTCCTTGACTGAAACACTCACTAGAGAGATCTGCGTCTTACTGGAAACCCCCGTAGATTTGAGTCAGGTAAGAACTTTGTCAACCACATTTTATCACATTTATCACATCTACGATTATTTGTGTTTTGGTTTTTTTTTCCCCCCCAGATCGTTTTCAAAGCAGTGTTCTGATGCTCTCTAGTGGTCTTTGTTTGAAAACCTTCAAACAGGAGAAGACCTCAGGGGTCTCTTCACTGCATCACAGACTAGTGACAAGAGACAGGTATGATCGATGCACAGCATTGTAGGAATCATTATGTGTCACATAATATGTCTATTTTCTAAGCAATGAAACTGTGATTCTTTTATGATTTAACAGCATCCCAGTAAACCAGTCACGCAGTGCCATACCACAGAAGAGATATAATCAAACAGACAACATCAAACCTTTACAGCTCTGGACATATTAGTGAACATCAGAGAGAATAGCTGAACTGTCCTAGAACTGACATCACCCAAATTATCATCAATGTAGTTCACCCTAACGACTGCAGTTTCACACTGTGACCACAGCTGACACCTTCAAAGCAACAGCAGATTTGATCACAACACTGTGACTTGGACTACATCAAAAGGCGGGTGAAAAAGCAATGGTAGACTTTGCAAAAAAACATCAAAGACTGGCAGCATCATGCAATAAGCATGTCAGAGGAACGTGAAACGTCTCCAGTGTTCCGAAATTCTATTGATCTGGCTGGCGTTCAGTACAGACACAAGCACAAAGGTGGGCACACTTGGAACCTGAAGTCATTCACAACGCACTGCTAGAGATCATTCTGCACAATAGTGTTCCACCTATTGATTTGAATAAAGACCACAGGATTTGACAAGGTCTATAGTGCATGCATGATTCACTACCATCAAGGTTTTTTGTAAAGCAGTTTAGTTTTTTTTATTTCAACGCTGCAGGAGCCAAACTCAACTCCCAGACTTCTAATAAGCTGCCGTTGTACAGGGTCTTGCGATTCCTTTTGAAAGCGGACAAAAATAAAAGCTGAAAGACTGCCCATCGCTTCAGAGACGCGCTGATCAAAATCAGTTGTGTGGCAACTGGCAGAAAGCTTACACAACGTTCGAACAGGACCTGTTGGTAGATAAATCAGATGGAGGGAGATTTTCAGGCCAGTCCAGGTGCATGAAGCTGAAAGCTTTTTATCAGAACAGAGTAATCACTGGTCCTTTCTCAATATCCTGACGTACAGACCACCCTTGTGATTGTGTGAACACAAGGTGCCAAAGCCATCTATTCCGATGACAAGGTTTCTGACTGATGACAGATAAACACAGAGGGGAGGGGGGGGGGATGTGAGGGGAAGCTGTGAGCTTTGACAGATATCGACCTGCTCAGAAGAGGGATGGTTTTCAGAACAATTGTCAGATATTCCACGGGATCTGAAAACACTCCACACGTGTCGACAGACTGTATTCACATGTTTATCTGTCATCTGGCGTCCATGTTAAACATGCATAGTCATCTGGGAACAAGCCTGGCACGGCCTGAGAAGCACTACAGAAGGTTTATGGAGAAAACGTACTCTGCACACAACCTGGTAACAAAACAGCATGAGTTTGACATTTGTGTTGATGTGTTGACATGCTGTTGAAACGCTGTTGGCGTGCTGTCTGTGAAGCACATGTCCTTGAGACACATTGCCAAAGTCCTTTTTTCCCCCTATGAAATGGTAACAGACCTGTACCTGGACAATCGAGTGCGCAAACATGGTTCCCTATCTCTCTTATTAACAATTATACCGCAGAAAACTGACAATGCACAACCAAACCCTGGAGAATCTGACAACCTGGTTGATTTTTATTTTAACTTAGTAGGGTTTCTGTCTGAATACTTAGCACCATGTTGCTAATGACTGCGTCTGCTTGTGAGTCAGAGCAGAAAAAGGAATTGGAACACAAGAACAAAGTCTTTTGGGTTTCCTGTGTTAGGATTGCCTTTGCAACATCAACTGTAGCTTTCACCAAGTCCCGATCCAGAAATAGTTGCTTGTTACCATCCCTCAGATCTTCTGAGGACAGTCTAGGTTTGAGGACGTGCCACCAAGGGTGCTACAAAGAGACTGTGTGAAAACAAGAGAGCTAATGATTTCAGGGAGACTCACAGTTACTTGTAATGGGGGGGGGGATTGCATGTCCTATGGATGGATCTGGGTTAAATGCTTTTCCAACGAAATGAGGTTTTGATTGGCAGAGTGAACCGTGTGAGAGGAATCTGAAGGCGTTTTTATAAACTGTTGTTGACTTTGGTCGCATCTTTTCATACCCTGCAGTTGGAGTGTTTTTCTCAACGTTGAGTGTTTTGAGACCCAGGTGATTTTTTTGACTTTGCCACCCTCTAGGGGAGACTTGCCACAGATCTGCTATTTTACCAAAAGGCTGATGACAAAAAAAAACCCAGCAAGTACTTCATGACACGTACTGTCAAACTTCAATATGAAAGTTACGATTTGAAGTTGTGGCGTCCAATCAATG
Source organism: Plecoglossus altivelis (assembly GCA_036571765.1). NCBI lineage: Eukaryota > Metazoa > Chordata > Actinopteri > Osmeriformes > Plecoglossidae > Plecoglossus > Plecoglossus altivelis. The sequence continues at coordinate 2,110,561 of BROE01000006.1, forward strand.
GAGTGGATCAATGGTGCAACATTGTCAAGGTTTTGTCAACACAATTCCCAGAAAACAAAACACACTAAACAAGGAGGCACTGCGTGAACTCCCTAAGTCAAGAGACTGAAAGACTACTTATTAACCAAACTGCAAACATTCACAAATCAGTCGTACACAGCCAACGTCAACAATAGTCCTCAAATGAGTGTGTTTTAATCCTGAATAAGTCAATAAAAGAGATACAACAAGGCTAAGGGACATTATATAAGAGTATTTGACAACTTCTGACTTTGATCCTGATGTTACCTTTGCATCAAAAACGAGAATTATATAATCCCGTTGTTGACAAATAGACGATGACCCTGTTCATACGATTGTTGCACTGTGAAATAATTTGTGTTGAATTACGGCTAATTAAATATTGTTATATATAATAATATAATGTATTGATACAATAATATATTGATAATGTTTTGAATAACATTTTTCTGGACATCAACCAAGATAACTGGTTTAGAAAGGCATTTGACCTCAAAAGGGAAGTCTTTTCACCAAACAGGAAAACGATGATCTTGGAGAGGACAATTAAGGGTAAGAAAATAACATAGATCATTTGTACATTTTGTGTGTTCGTCATTAAAGTATCAACATGATAGGTACTGCTCTACGGTGTCTGAAATTCCAGTCGGACAAACAAACGATTGATCGGATGCAGTACCAATTTCTTCAGTGGCATGGAAGCCCTTAGATGCACGTGGAGGCGTGTTCCTCTTGTTGTGTGTCTTTTCCAAATAAAACTAAAGTACATCTCGATCTCATGAGAGCAAATAAAGACGTGGTTGGTGCAGACTGAGGCGGGCCGGTCGTCAGACGCTCTGCCACCTGATTGGATGACGTTAGCCTTTAAAATGATTTGTCTCTGAGAGGACCTTAGTAAACTGAAGGCTGAGGAACATTTTTATCTCTGTGGATCATTTGGATAGTCATGAGTGGATGTCCATATCTGGAGAAGAGGCACCTGTACGTAATATAATCACAACTTCACTAAATAAGTTAACATATTTTAAAAACATTTAATTTACACTGTAAAAAAACAACTAAATTCAGACTAAATATCAATGGTGTTTTCTGACGTCTCCCAATAAGACTTTTACCCTGTTTCAAATCATCGTCATTACTGGTTATCATGGTAGAAGGAAGCAATGTTGGAAACACAAGCAAGGTGAGCTATGAATCCCGTCTGTTCTCACAACAGGTTGTTTAAAAACAAGCCTCTCAACAAGGATGATGAAGAAGATTCTTCTCAGGCTGGGATTAACAATGCCAGCAAAGGAGGAATCATCTACGGGGATTACCTGCAGGTACACCCTACCTGTCCCTCATCTACTGACCTAATCTAACGATCGGTAATCTCTTCAGGATTCAACAAGATTGAAGAGCACGTTTGCCGAGTTGTAGTAAATTGGATGTTTGTGTTTTTACAGTTGGACAAGGTTGTGACTGCTCAGGTTCTTCAGAGTGAAGTGAAAGGCAACAAGATTCACGATGAACATCTTTTCATCGTCACTCATCAAGGTGAAGCAATGTCACTGTTGTGAGAACAAGTTTGCTAACTTTGATGTGACTAAACTGCTTTCAAGTCTGTAGATTTGTTTTTGTGAAAATATTAATAAGTATCTTTTTCTATTCTAGCGTATGAACTCTGGTTTAAACAGATTCTTTGGGAGCTTGATTCCGTACGGGAAATCTTCATTGGTGGACATGTGAGTACTTTATACTAAAGCATTCCTGAGGAATATTATCTATTCAATTATCTTAATAGAAGCACATGAAATGTTTCATTATTGTGGCATAATTGTTACTTAACAAGTACGTATGTATAAATACTGAATGTCTGAAGATGTTTAGTAGAATTTAATGGGTTAAGAAACCGATCCTAACAAAATCAGTTTAGCCCTAAAATGAACCTCTGGCATTTTCAAAAGTAGTTTCTTGTCACAAAAAGAAACTTAATTTCTACTACAAAACTTGTTCCCTAACAGTTTGCTTGTTGTCTTAATGTTCCAGGTCCGCGATGAACGCAACATGCTGAAGGTGAACACTCGTATCCACAGGATTGTAATGATCTTCAGACTGTTAGTTGACCAGTTCTCAGTGTTAGAAACAATGACAGCCTTGGATTTCTTTGACTTCAGGTGAGAAAACAGATAATCTTTGGTTAATCTTTACCTAAATAATAAAGCCATAAAGCTTTTGAGCTGTTTTACAATTGTTCTTGTGTGTGTGTCTTCGTATGTGTGTGTGCACGTGTGTGTGCGTGCAGGGAGTACCTGACCCCAGCTTCCGGATTTCAGAGTCTACAATTTCGTCTGTTGGAGAACAAGATTGGGGTCCCAGATAACTTAAGGGTTCCTTACAACAGGCGCCATTACAGGGACAACTTCAAAGGCCGTGAAAGCGAGATGTTGTTGTGCTCTGAGAAAGAGCCCACGCTGCTCAAACTAGTGGAGGTACACATGCTGGCAAACATGTTATATCTGTTAAATATATGATGTTTTTCTTTTTAAATAATTAAATGTATATTTGGCCTGTATGGCTTTATTGGACTGTGATAGTTAAGCAGACAGGAAATGTATGAAAGAGACGACTTGGAGGAAGGGGGGGATTCCCTTACAGCTCAGAGTTATCTCACACAGGAAGTCAACTCTAGTTTGACATTTCATTTATTTAAGGGAATGACATTGCATGTGGGGATAGGAACATCCCCACATACAACAGTGATTACAGCAATTTGACTGCAGATTAAGAGTTTGCAAGTTGTTTTCTAAATGAACGTTATAGTTGTAAGTGCAGCAGCAGACCAATCATCCAATGTATTTTTTGCCCATCTATGTTGGTTAGCAACATAGCATTAGCATTTAACGACAACTTTTAGTTTCAGTGATTTCAGGATGGGATTAATACTTGTGGTTGTTGCTCAGGAGTGGCTAGAGAGGACCCCAGGTTTGGAAGAGGACGGCTTCAACTTTTGGGAGAAGTTGGAAGTCAACATCTTCGATGGCCTGCGAATGGAAAAAGAGAAAATCGAGGTATCTCTCTGACCCTTACCTATAATCGAAAAAGTTATCCTCAACCAGAACACACTTTTTCTCCACGTATCACCAGTGGCTTGTGCAGAGACTAAGAAATTTTCACTTCGACAGCTGGTAGATGATCCAGAGGACAAGCAGGAGATGATGGAAGAGCTGACCAAGCAGAAGGAAGTTTTCACTTCCCTGTTTGATGAGAAGATACATGAGCACTTGATGAGCAAAGGTGAGATTTTACACCTGTTTTATTCCCAGTACTTACGGTTACATTGACATATGACAACTGTGCGGCAATTGAAAGTCCCAAAGTTTCTGATGGAAAAATCAGATTGTTTTTTCTCCAATCTATTTGGTGTCAACCTATTTTCCTAACCAATGATGCATTTATTAATCTCCATCATCTAAGTAGCAGGTTGACATGTCGGGAGTAATATAAGAGTTTCTCTTGGTCTTCCTAGGTGACAGACGTCTATCTTACAAGGCTCTCCAAGGAGCACTAATGATCTACTTCTACAGGTGACCGGCTTTTCTGCACGTTTGATCGCTTTTAGGGTTTTGCCACAGTTTTCGTTGGCAAAATCATTCTGGAACTGTTAATTTGTTAATCCGTTACCGTTTTAGATCAGACACATTCTAGAATGTTCTTTACATTCTGTAACATGCTTTCGCCAGTATAGTTCTGAAATGTTCTTTTAATCAATAACATTCTGGAACGTTTCTTTGACTCAGAGAGGAGCCCAGGTTCCAAGTGCCTTTCCAGCTCCTCACCTCCCTGATGGACATTGACATGCTCATGACCAAATGGAGATGTAAGAGAATTCCCTGAAATTCCACATTATAGGGTACACATTTTGTAGACACCGTTAGCCGAAACGATTCGCTAATGCCTCGAGAAAGTGATGAGAAAAGGTATTAAAACCAACTTGTTGAAAAAAGTTCACCTACTTAAAACAAATACATAATCAAGTAACCTGACTTGTAAACTAGACAATGCACTTTGACATTCAATTGCTCAAGAGAAGCCTTTCCCAGGTCGCTCATTGACCCGAATCGGTGTAAACTATGTAACCCCCCACCCCTGTGTGCTAGATAACCAAATGTGCCCCCTGTGTGCTAGATAATCAAATGTGCCCCCTGTGTGCTAGATAACCACGTGTGCATGGTACACCGGATGATTGGCAGCAAGGCTGGGACAGGGGGATCGTCTGGTTACCACTACCTGCGCTCCACAGTCAGGTGTGTCCTTCACGCTTTACTGGAACGATTCATCATCCTGACAGCACCGCAGCGCAGCATAGCAGCACGCGCTCCCTGCCAGGGGCACCACGCTAAGACGTGGTCACATTAACAACACTTTGACGATGTCGCCGCAGTTTAGACTGAATTAAGTGTGACTTAAGTGACGTGAACTCTCTCTCTGTCTCTCTCTGTATCTCTCTCTCTCTCTCTCTTTCTCTCTCTCTCTGTATCTCTCTCTCTGTGTCTCTCTGTCTCTCTGTGTGTCTCTCTCTCTCTGTATCTCTCTCCCTCTCCCTCTGTCTCTCCTTCTGTTTCCCAACGCAGCGATCGCTACAAAGTGTTTGTGGACCTGTTCAACTTGGCCACGTTCCTGGTGCCGAGACACTGGGTTCCCAAACTGAACCCCAACGTCCACACGTTCCTGTACACGGCAGAGTACTGCGACAGCTCCTACTGCAGCAGTGAGGACTCAGACTAGGTGGCATCTCAGTGGTCCGATGTGGCTTCTTCTCCCTCCACTCCTTGATCTGAGACCGTAGCACAGGGAGGAAAGCAGTGAGGGAGTGGAGAGGCGCGGTGTGGTGTGTGTTGGGGAGGGGAGGGGGTAAGAGCTATGTGGGTGAATGGGGGAAAGAGGTATGTCTGTGTGTAGGGGGGATGTGTGTGTGGTTAGGTGTGTGTGTGGGGGTAGTAGGTGTGTGCGTGTGGGGTGTGTTTGTGTGTGAGTAGGTGTTTGTGTGCAGGGAGGGTGTGTGTGTGTTTGTGCATGAGTGTGTGTTTCTGTGTGTGTGCGTGTGTGTCTGTCTGTGTCTGTGTGTTTGTGTGTGCGTGTTTGTGTGTGTGTTTGCAACGGGTGTGGAGGGGCCATCATACAACATCCATCACTGTTTTCCACCTGTCAGGTTTTTCGGTGGAAAAAAAGACATAAAAATAGTTTTTATGGAGGAGAAGAAGACCTTTAGACTAATGGGGTGTTTCCTACAGCTTGGGTTCCACTGAAGCTGTTGTCCCAATGTTACTGCTGTGAGGGACGATGAAACTGAAGGGCATTAAATATGTATATAGTGTATGTAAAAAAGTGTTATTTGTGTAAACCGTTTATATATAGTATATAGTGTTAATACAATTTTCTACTATATTTATGCAGAAAATATACAATAGCTGTAAAGACATTAATTGTGATGATCACTACTGTTCTTATACTTGTATACTGTAGAAGGTTAAATGCTTTTTGTATCACGGACTAAATGTTTCATGAAATGGAGATGATGTTAAAAGATGTTCTGGCATATTATAATGTGTAAATGCTTTAATAAAATATGTATTATTGAAATGTTTGACTAAATATTTTTTTACATTTGCCTCAATATCGTCTCCATATAAAGTTCTTGAAGAGATTAGATGTATTGACCAGTGTACACTGAGCCCTGACTTACAGTAATATCATTCATTAATACCGACAGTTTTTTAAAGGGACAAATATATACAGTAACGAAAAAGCAATCCTGGACTGAGCATTAAGTCTTGAGATTTGACAAGTCTTCAACTCTGTCAGGCTAATCAAACTGTACCTCTTAGACATTTTACATTCTGTACTGAACACTATAAAACCTACATGATATCGGACACATGCACAACCACCACCGCATACATCGCTGCCGGTGCGAATGTAAACATGACCTCGATAGCTGACAGTCACATGGTGATTGCATTATGATGGACGAACCATTTGCCGACCCCTGCGCTGAAACGTGTTCTTATACTGGAGAGGTATATCTGTTCATGACACGTTCACGTTCTGACTAAGCACAAACATACATACACATCATGTAAATATGACCTTCGAAGCCCTACGGTCATGATGACACTACTTGGTGATCCTTTCAGATGGAAGTCAGTATTGAACCTTGGCATGTCACCTTCAGGCGGGTTCGTATGTTGAATCCTTTCATGACATGTAATGATCGCATTATCTTCATAGTCACATAGTTTTATGTTCCCATAAACGCCTAATCACATCAATATGAATAGCAATGACGTGTGTTCGTATTCATATATGTCACCTCGTAAGCGGAGCCCAGATTGGTGTAGCTAGCTTTCTACGATCAGACATGGCTTTGTATGGGAGTAACTGTTGCTTGTCAGCATTACCTTTTTTTCCTCCACCTGCAAGGTCCGATCTTTCCTCGCAGTCCTCGGACTTACAAACTAACCTCGTTTGATAAACATTACCTCTATCACCTACGTGACCGAAAAGCACGCGTTTCGATTGCGTGTGGGCGGTGTGGACAAAGAGTTACACTACCGTTATTCCGATAACGTTATCCAGCTAACCGTTAGCGGTCATGACTAGCCTACATTTCCTCTTCGTCTTCTCATCATTGTTCACGTATTTGTAGCTTTGGTGTATACTATTAGCGTGAACTACATACACTGCAAAAACTCTGTCTGGCACAAACAAGCTTCATCAATAAAATTCTCATAAATAATAATACCTAATGTTGGCTATTACAAACATTTGATGGGGTAAGTTTACCTGAACCAGACCTGACAACACTTTGTCTTGACAGCTGATAGCCCGGTCAAATGTCAGGTGTGAAGTGTTATCTCTGAGGACATTTGAGATAAAGCTCTTTTTGAGTCACACTCCATCAAACTGTACAGTTAGTAGGTTTTAGCCATATTAGACTAGTTAGTAATAAAAGTATCTAGTCTAATCTAACATATTCTAAATTGATAAGGAACCCACTGTCAAGACTAAAAAATTGTCAAAGAGGAAAAACAAGACTCATTTTGTGCTCGTTGAAAACAAGTGTCATTGACCCCTGTGTTATTGCACCGTTTGTTGACACATGTTGACAGGGAAAACGTGCCCCTTTTAACCTTGGTAATTCGAGAAAAAAATACACGTGATAATGCAAGAATGTAAATTTTTTGCTCATGTTTTCGCATAAAGATGCTGTCTATAAAATATGACCTGTGACAAAGTCCTTTAAAGTCACACCATCATTAGACTGATGGAAGAAAAATATCTTCAATGCGAAAAAGAAGACTTACACAAAAATGAGAATTACAGACAAAATTATAATTTTGTCTAGTAGACCTAAAAACTACAAAAAGTATACTACATTGTACCGAAATTACAACATGGACTAGCTATTGTAATGTTCGGCGATTTTTTTTGAAGAAAATTTCGGAGCCGTCAACTTGATGTCGATGTTTTTGTGGTGAAATTAGCAACAAATTTCAGAATTTGCTAAGCAATGCTTTGCTGCCATCTATTGGTACAAAGGAATCGTCAACGACAATAACAAAAATAGGTTGACGTTCGGATTCTTTGACACGAATACAACACAATACACAATGATTAAGTCTGTCATTCCACACCAATGATAAGCCTATAGTACTGATACACGAAAAATATACTTAAATTTAATAACAAAGAACTTGGGGGTGAATTAAACCGACATGTAAATTTTTTTAAAATCCAGACTATTTTCCAAAGAAAGACCTTAAAAACAGGTTAAAAACGGTAATTAGTAGACAGTTTGATAAGGAGTCTGAAAAACGCTTTTCACTAGAGGGCGCCAAAGCTTCATTCTTGGTATCTCTTCTTGTGAAAGGGGCTTTGGTGTGTGAGGGGCTGTAGGTGTTGGCAGTATGTTGGTAGTAGTGAATGATGCCGTCAATTTAATTCGCTAGAAGATTCAATCGGAGTTTTTGAAATGAACTGCAAAATCGTGTCATTATTTTGATGTCAATATAATCAACACAATTTATGACTAAACAAACACCTATTGTAAATGTTGCATAGTCTATACTTCGTCCATGGTATAATTAAATATCAGGACGACCTTCTCATAAATTAAACATGTTATTTGTCACGACCTCGCCATGTTAATGCAGCCGTCCTCTATATCCCAAATACGGACATGAATTTTAAGTTGCATTAACGTCACAGGATTTTCTGCCCGAATTGCCTTTATAATTGCTGCAATTTGTTTGCTCTGCAGTTTTACCAAACCAGAAGGGTCTGTAGAGCCAGATAAAAAATAGATACATGTTCTCCAGCCAAGTGAACAACCGTGTCCTCTCCTAAAAATCCACAACTCAGCAATAACTCATATATTCAAATGTTCTCTGGCTCCCTGGAAGGCTGGTTGAGATGGGAAAGTAGAACACAAGTTTGGACTGCTCAATGCAATTAAAATGCAATTGATCCCTAGACACAGAAGAGTATAATTTCCCCCCTAACACACATCACCAGACCCCCATATTACTGTAAATAACAAACAGGAGGGTTTGAATGGATGGACTGAATACCCTCCAACTCGTGCGCGTGTCAGTTGTAGACGATCCCCCTGGCCCCTTAAAGTCTCTCTAAACTGGGTCATAGTCAAGCCAAATCAACACTTCCATACTTCAGCTCAAGTGTAGCCAGAGTAGATTGGTTAAATTCATTCCTCAGGTGTGTATACAGGCTTCTCGCGCCGGCAAACCTCCAGCATTTTGTTGGCGTAGCTGTTAGTTGTCTCTCTTGGGGAGAATCTTAAGTAGCAGGTTCCGTCCTGGGCGCGGGCGAACGCTGGCCAGCCATACCTCCGAGGGTGGCGAGATCACGTCTGTTACACAAGCGCTGACAAAACATCACTGCGGGAGATGCAGACGTCTGATTAGGTTTAGGACCAGGACGCTGGAGCAGCCGAAGCAGCCAGGCCTAGCATCCCAGCTGGCCAGCAGAACTGCATGCATCTGGGCATCTGCAAGTTCTCTTTTGTCCCTCTCCCAGATGGAGTCACCAGGCATGCCGACCGGCTCTGGAAACAAGCCAGTCGCAGCAGGGAGACAGAGCTGAGATGAGCCAGGAAGAAGCAGGTGTTTGAAGCCACGTGTACTGAGGTGCTCATCTTCAGGTTGCTACTCACTCTAAATCTGAAGAAGCATCTGGAGACTTGGTATTATTTACAAAGGTTACGTCTCCTGCAAGTGGAGGTAATGTCTTAGTCTGGAAAGAACATTAAGGGATATCTGTGTGACTTGTTCAGGATGTCGCCGGCAGTCAGTGTTGATAGTAGAAGCTGGATAATATATCGTACAGTAGCTAGACTACTGACACATTCATTTAGCACATGACGCCCCTCCTTCCCCCCTTTCCCAAGGCCCGATAACAACAGTATCAGCAGGATTTGAACCTTTAATCTCCATAATTTCTTATCAAGTTCTTTGACCACTAAGCAATACCTTCCCTGGTCCAGTGTGGCACATGTACAGATCTTACCGTAGTAGACTGACATGCTTCTGAGCATGTGGATTACACTCCATCAAACTGCTGATGTAATTTGGGGAATATAGTGACACCTCCGAAAGGGATTGGAGGACGAATTGGCTTCCTCCCACGCAGAGCGACAGTTTGTCATCCGAAAGTTGCTGTGGAAAATGGCTTCTGAGCAGAAGTGACAGTTGTTGCAGCAGAGTGCAGTTGAATAGCGGTTCAAAAGATGTGTTGCTATGCAACTGTGATTTCAAAGACACAAGCAGAAATCAGAACCTCGGTGGGGACCTAGGAACATTGGATTGTTTGTATTGTGCTGGTCAGAAATAGTATTCCTGTGACAACGTCTAGCGATATGATCAGAAGCACTAACTATTTTGACGTGTCTAAACAGAAAAAATCAAGAGTGATTGTTTGCCATGGTTCCTACTTTCTGTTTACATAAACATCCGTATGTTTTCAGAAAAGTTGAACACAGACAGACTTACAAAGAGCGAAAAGCTACGGCTGATGGTGTCATTAAGTTGCCAGTCTGAAATAAACAAGGCTGCATTGTTTGAAACATACCTTCAAAGACACCAGCTTTGAGACAAAAGCCCATCTGTCGTAAGATTGTTGGTGACACCTTTGATGTATTAGTTCAATACAACACATCTGCAGAATGCGTCCTCCTCATGTCTCTGCTATCACGACACGTATTTGCATGGCACTGTGTCAAGCAGAATATCGTCTCCAGTTTCTGCCTCCTCAGGATTAACAAGTAGAAGCCTATACTCATTCATCTACCCACACCTTCTACGAGAGCACACACACGCAGTACACACGCACAGCACACACACGCAGTTCACACACGCAGTACACACTCATAGTACACACGCAGTACACACACACAGTACACACACACAGTACACACATAGTACACAAACATAGTACACACACAGTACACAAACATAGTACACACACACAGTACACACATAGTACACAAACATAGTACACACACAGTACACAAACATAGTACACAAACATAGTACACACACACAGTACACACATAGTACACAAACATAGTACACACGCAGTACACACACACAGTACACACACACAGTACACACATAGTACACAAACATAGTACACACGCAGTACACAAACATAGTACACACACAGTACACAAACATAGTACACACACAGTACACAAACAAACACAGTACACAGTAAACAAAGAGTACACACAGAGTACACAAACAGAGAACACACCCCGTACACACACACACACACACACAGTACACACACATATACAGCACACACGCATGCACGTGCACTCAACACACACAAATCACACACGCATGCACGTACACTCAACACACACAGTACACACACAGTACACACACATACACACACATACACACACGCATGCACGTGCACTCAACACACACAGTACACACACAGTACACACACAGTACACACACATACACACACACACGCATGCATGTGCACTCAACACACACACCGATAGGGGATTCCCCAGACTACATCTAAGGAGTGTCTAAGTGCATTTCATATAAAGTACATATTGTTTTTCTGTCCCCGCAAGGAACACAGGGGAGTGGACTGGAGAGATTTGATTATTGTTCCACAGTTAATTTTGGACGGAGGGGTCCGGCAGCATGAATGCAGGCACACATGGTGGAGGAGAGAAGGCAGACACTGGCAGCCACCACACACCTCTCTCTCGACACCTCCTCAAGAATGCCCTTCTTGTTCGCCCTCTCTGCTGGAAACATCCTGGAGAACTCTGTTTCATCTACGCAAACGGTGGTGGGTCACGCAATCGCCACTTCCCCCTTTCGACTCCGGGGCCAATTTACCACATCAAACAAGCCTGGTGTACACTACACCTTTCAAAAGGAGAGGCCCCCTTCCAGGGGCGGAAGGTCGTCTTAATGAGCCGTGTGGTTGTGATACCGGTGTGACCTTATCGAGGCGTTTGGCATGGGCCGATGTCACGGGAAGAGAAACGCACGCGTGACATCGTCTGTCTCTTTGTCTAATATGCTGTCACACTCTCAGTGGACAGAGTCACCCTGCCATAACAGGTCGCATTTGCATCTTCACGGTCGATGGATTTGAACGGTGGGACGTAAACACGAACTAAGCTGATAGCTTGTTTAGAAAGAAAGAAAGAAAGAAAGAAAGGAGACGAGAAGGGATATTGATTTCAAACAAAATGGCTGCTGAGAATTGAATCGTGCTTTTGACGTTTCCTCTAGGTGGCAGTGTTCTCTTTTGCTCTGGTTTGTTCTACTTAATGAGGCCTTTATCACAGAAAGACCCCCCACCCTCTTTACCCAAATCAAAAGGATGTCACCGTATCTAAAGGAGGGAGAACGAGCAGGGAACCCAAAGACGCTTGTGAATTACATGTCACATTGAACCAAGAAGACAAGGTCTCAGTGAATTTACATTTGCTTTGCATCCTTCTCTGAATCTGAAGTTTCTGATGTCACCGTCATTTCATTGTGATTCCTCTAATTGGATTTAAATGATGACACGATTACAATGTAGGACAAGAAGCTATCAATCACAAAATGTTATTAGTAACATAATGATCTGTACCCAGCAAATAACCTCTACGTCTAGGCGAGGTTGTTAGCGTAAGTGTGAAAGCTGATTTAGATGTGTCTGTCCTTTTGTAAATGACTCACTCCCGGATGAAGAAAAAGTGTGGGCTTGCAGCCAAAGCTGTTGCTTGAAGGACATCTGATACATCCTCCTAAGTCTTGCAAGACTCAAATGACCATTTTGTGGCAAAACATGAAATACAAATCAAATTGGACTTGAATTTGTGTATCTTTTTGGCAAGCCGTACAGCGAAGGGCTTCGTACACGCCCAAAGCTCTGCAACTAAAACCTCACTAAAACTATCAAGGAAAACTCAGAGAAAAATGGAAGAGGCATTGAAAGAGAGATATTCAGTGAGGGACCCCGTTCTCCAGAGACAACTACTGATAGAGTGAGGTGGAGGCCGCGAGCAGAGTACAGATATGCAGGAAGAATAGAGATAAAAGCAAAAAAATGTACAACTGACTGGATGAACCACACATCTTGGTGTTCAGAGTTCAGGATAACTGGATGTTTCACTCTTTTAACATCTGAGCAAAACAATCACAAAAAATAGTATTTTTCAGCTTGTTTTTTATTTATTTTATTTTATAGAGGTTCGACAACCACTACGAATCATGTGGGTGAGTGTCTTCTAGAACACACTGAAACGTTTGGACTGCGCAGATAAGGACTACAAGGCATTCACAGCCTGGAGCAGGTAGGTGAGAAAGGGTGAGGTATGGAGGTGATTGAAGGAGTGGGGTGGGTGAGAAAGGGTGAGGTATGGATGTGATTGGAGGAGTGGGGTGAGGTAAGGATGTGAGTGGGGTATTTGTGGTGGAGTTTAGGTCAGGGATATGGGTGGGGTAGCGTTATGGGTGGTGTAGAGGTGAGGAGTGTGGGTGGCAGTCAGGAGGGGCGGAGTAAGTATATGGGTGGAGGAGGGGATGTGATGAATTCGATAGATGGCATCAGCAGAAACCATTAACCATGCATGTCGTCATGCATCTCCTTCTGAGGAAATGTGATAGCTGGTGAAGTTAACGGTTCACTGGAACCAATCGTGTTGATTAAAGAGTCAGAGACAGACAGTCACCATGCCAACCTCCCCCAGGTCAGTCATACACACACACACACACACACACACACACACACACACACACACACACACACATACAGACCTACACACACACACAGACCCACTCACACCTTTGACCTCCTACACACACACTCTTTACACATACACACATCCAGGTCTACTTACTATCCTAGTGAGGACCAACGAATAACTCACATTCAAAATAAAAGTATCCCTAACCCTAACCTCCTCCAAAACACCACGGGACAGAACTTGACCGTGTGGAGCCCAAGACAATGTCCTCACATTCCATGCGTAGAACTTCCCAGTTATTCGTTTGATCCAGAAGCCTACTTTGCAGAAGAGGCTAGGTTCAGAAAGAGCTGTATTATTCATTACTGACTGTCACAAGGAGAAGAGAACATGGTCTTTGATGCATCCTCCCAATCTCTGATGGAAGAGAAAACTGCGTCCCAAGACTCCAACACAGCGTACAGAACGGCATGCTTCTTGCTGTAGCCTTAATAACGGCCATTAGTGAGAATGTCTTGTTTGGCATGATCTGTTTAGTGACTCACATCTCTCAAATCGTCTAAAATTGAAGCAGGGAATTGAAAAGACATGCGCTAATTACAACTGGCATGAATAAAGAAAAACAACCAACAATAGACAGACTTGAGTCTTTCACACCTGCAGATACCAAACACACACTGTAATCTGCAGATACCAAACACACACTGTAATCTGCAGCTACGAAACACACACTGTAATCTGCAGATACCAAACACACACTGTAATCTGCAGATATCAAACACACACTGTAATCTGCAGATACCAAACACACACTGTAATCTGCAGATACCAAACACACACTGTAATCTGCAGATACCAAACACACACTGTAATCTGCAGCTACTAAAAATCACACCGTAAACCCGTAGATACCAAACACACACACTGAAAACCTGTAGTTTCCACACACACGTACACATACATACACACACACACACACACACACACAAACACTGTAAACCTTCAGCTTGTTAAGGCCAGGAGAGGATGAAGGAGAGGAAGGTGTACCATAACAAGCTAATTGGCCACTTGTGCTGTTCCCCCGGGGTGCAGGCTTGTATGGCCCCAATCCCAGGTACTGTCAGGCCAGGTGCACTGCTGCAGGACTCCCCCCCCCCCCAACACAGACAGGAAGTGAAAGGCGCTTCATCATACTCCTGCTCCTCTCGTCACCTGACTCACTTCTCCACGACCACCAACTGACCGAGACTGCTACACTAAACTGGGCTCGCTTGTTGGTAAATTAGTTTGGGTTATTTTAAATGACAATTTGAGGTCAGTCAAATTGTATCAAAGCAAATATATTATTATCTTATTAACTATCTGAGAAAACACAATGAGAATATTTGTTGGGTTCAGAATGCCAACTCCAATATAACAAGCTGATGTTCGTACCATGGGCGAAGGTTAAGGGTGGGGGAGGCTAGGTACTAGTCCAAACTAATATTTCAAGATGGAAATATTGTCCCCACCAATATTTTTGCAAACTCCTTTGTGGTGCTAAGTAAAGGGTGGCTCAGATGCCCCCAGAAAATCTGAGCTGAAGCCTTGGTTTATACACTTAATTTACTCACACATCAATCCTTCAGGCTACGTTCGTTCTTTCTTCTTTTCTCCCAATATAGCAACATATTCTCACGAAACCAAATAAGAGCGCCCCCTCCTGGACTGAATACAACTCTACAATTAGAACGTGAGAAACATCTCTTCCATTCTGATCTGTAAACATCACGACATATCGTCCAGTCCTCAGGCGAGGTTGTAACTATAGCTTGACCTGTTAAAGCAGAGGTCCAGGTGAATCATGTGTAAACACTTTTCCCGTAAGGACACTCGTCCTGCTGTCGAAGGTCACGGTATTGTTCCGGCTAGCTTGTTTTGTTGTCTCTTCATTGTCTAAGCGGGGTAAAATAAGTAATGTCTAACTATAGGTTTCATGGCAGACAGACATTTAAAAAAAATTATATCTTGACAAAAAGAAATCACGATGACCAAACCGTTTTGGACAGCAGTTCATCATGTAAATTATATTTCCCTGTCAGGATCGACGCTACAAAGTTGGACTGACAGTTGTGGAAATAAACCCAGAAGATCCTCTTGCTTGTGTTTCAGTCTCAGATTCAGTGTCTAATGCCTCAATTATTCTCTCCACATGGTCCATTAATGACTGCACATTGACCAATCTGTTATTGATTCAAAGCTCACTTTATTGATCTCAAAACACATTTGATTCCGTCGCCTGTCGAAGACCAGAGTCGAATTTGGCGAGCAGACGAGACGTCACGAGTTTAACGAGGAATTTAATAGCGATATTTTCCAGGTTTCAAACCCTGACCAGAAAGTGAAACAGTGTCGAAACCTCGAAGAATAACTTCCTGTAAAGAAGGTGTGAGCTCGGAATAATGACACAATTGGTTATCAAATATAAAATGAATGTATTTACCCAAATCGCTTGTCCTAATGTAGCCAACAGGGGAATACAGTTATATTTTGATTGAGGTCTCATCTATCACAATGCCGCAATTATACCGAGATCTGTATTCAAGCAACGGCAAAGAAAACTAGAACGGTGATTCTTTTTTACATGAATAATAATGGTAGTGTTGTTGTAGACAGCCATTCATTCATCATATTCTTCATCTTAAAAAACGAATGTCACATCAGCCTTTGTTGAATATGGCCGTGCTACGATATTGCTACTAAAATAGCCGCCGGCTGTAAACAACATCCGATACGCTAGCAGTGTTGATGATGTCGCTGGCTAGGGAAATGAATGGTTCATTGTAAAACCCAACAGTGTGATCAGTCTCCCTGTTCGGGCTCTCAAGACGGATATTGAAACTGCCATGTAGTCTCACGTGGGTTTGGTGGAACATTACGATACCAGGCCACTGTTTCTGTTTGCAAATATTGTCTTTACACAAATTGGATGACAGATTAGGTCCATATATCACATCTGGGGTCACTTACTGCCTTAGGTAGGACAAGTAATAATAGGATATATGACAATGACAGCACACACCGTTGACACGACCTTCGCGAGTGATGGCAACTGACCGTCCAATTATCCACGGCCATCCATGTTCCTGCAAGTAGACACACCGCACTACAGGCAACAACCTGGATGAGAAATGCCATGTTTACCGTAGATGACCTGAATCGTCTTCCGCCCCTGCGAATAGAACAGAGCCGTGTCTCTCCGGTAAACGCTGTGCCAAAGGCTTGCAGTCTGGTTGCCTGGCAACCTGTCGTATTGTCTCAAACACGCTCAGGGAGAGAGGGGGAAGAGAGAGAGAGAGAGAGAGAGAAACAGAGAAAGAGAGAGAGGGGAGAGAAAGAGAGAGAGAGAAATAGAAAAAGAGAGAAAGAGAGAGATGGGAGAGAGAGAGAGAGGAAGAGAGAGAGCTTGGCATCTGAAGCGAGTGTCCGAACAGCGGCAGTTGTAGATGATTATTGTGTTAGTCTCGTTAAGCTTCATGTGGTGGAATCTTTAAACAGAACTGCTCACACTGAGCACTGCAATAATATATTTGGTTGTGACTCTAAAGTGTGTTTGTGTGCGTGAGCGCGCAAGTGAATTTTATGTACCACGGCAGACTGCTTACAGCGTGACCATTAGAGATGAGAATGATAATGAACGAGGATGTTGGTGGAAAAGCTGTACTTCACGATCCCGCGGAGGGAAAGCAGTTAACCTGCTTTCACGAGTTCTTTAATCTGATTCACCCGGATAAGATGCAGTGGTTAACAACATTAGGCCTACCAGGTTCTACATGTGGGTCAGCGGGGAAGGGCGTTAGATCTAGAACGTTTTTTCTGTGGTTGGACTTAGCTGACGTTCGGGGGTTCATCCGTTTCAAGGTTGATCTGTTTTTAGTTTGTATACTAATCTTCGAGCTGTAATATCTTAAAATATAAGTACCTTTGAAAGTTGGTTGAGGTACAGGGAGGTTAGTGCTGCTTGTGTGTTTTCAAACTTTGATGATCTTTCAGATATTTCATATCGGGGGTGAATTTCCCATTACAGCAATCATTGGATTTCCGCAAAGTAATTAAATGTAATATATGTTCAATGGCCCAAACATCGTTATCGTACAACATAATTTTGATAGAAACTGATTTCGCATTGAAAGAAAATGACTTCATGATGAAATGAGATTCATTTTGATCAAAAATAGAATATACAATTACCAATAATGAATAACCTTAGTTATTATATTGCGAAGAAATCTTTGAAAAAACGGTTTCTCAATCATCTGAAGCAGAATGTGGTCCCTCCCCCTCTCTCGTCCCTGCATTTTCCATCAGGTGTGATTTTTCCTCTGAAGACTAACATGCAAGCTACTGTAACACACGCATCTCAAACACACACACGGTAATGACATTTTGTAAGCATGTTCCTGATGCTGGACACACACATACACACACATGAACTACACACACATGGACACCCACGCTTACACACACACACACACACAACCACACGCACAACCACACGCACACTGCTAGAAGGAGCTGTTTGCATAACACTCGTCATGCAGACTGCATCCCCTGTGTGTAACCCAGGATGCTTATTTCCATAGCAACCGCATTTTGGAGGCTGCTCCAGAATCAGGCAGGGTACGTGGGTGTTTCCCTCCACCAGCCAGCCTCTTACACGTGGCCGTGTTCAGCAGCTCAGACACCCAAGGTCCCTTTCTGCCCCACAGGAGCAGAGATGCAGCTGCATTCCTGCAGCACTCGACCCACTTTCGTCCTACAGGCCGGCGGTCTCGAGAGCGAAGATTACATTTTATGTGATGTTGATGTCGTCCTGTTCTCACGCGTGTGATTCATGGTAGTTCAAGTTTGAGTCTTTTATTGTCCGATGCACAGGACAACACAGGGTCTTTAATATCCGATGCACAGGACAACACAGGGTCTTTAATATCCGATGCACAGGACAACACAGGGTCTTTAATATCCGTTGCACAGGCCAACACAGGGTCTTTAATATCAGATACACAGAACAACACAGGGTC
Organism: Plecoglossus altivelis; assembly: GCA_036571765.1. Taxonomy (NCBI): domain Eukaryota; kingdom Metazoa; phylum Chordata; class Actinopteri; order Osmeriformes; family Plecoglossidae; genus Plecoglossus; species Plecoglossus altivelis. Next base: position 2,128,912 of record BROE01000006.1, read on the forward strand.
GGACTGAGCACTGAAGTTCTTTGAACAAGACAACGCAAATGAACCTGGCATAAAATATAAAATGAACAATATAATAAACCTTCTAAATATGTAAAATGATAAACGAAACAGTATATTAAACCTATAATCTGGTACAGTGTATTGGTCAAACACCTCTGTGTGGACTGGCGCTCACGGGTGTTCAGAGATCTATTGTTGTTCCAGCTCTGGGAAAAACGTCTGTCTAGACAAGGAGACGAGGTGGGCAGACAGAGAGCACACAAAAGCGTTTCACATCTACAGACCGTCCCCCGCACACGTCAAAGGCCTCTCACAACTCCCTGGGTTTGTTTACGTGGCAGGCGCAGGATCCGAAATCGCCTCCTTCTGCGTTCTGCCTTGCCCGCAGCATCACAGCGTTCGCAAACACCGCAGAGGGCTGGGATCCAGGCGTAGCCGAGGTGGTTTGGGGTGTGGCAGAGCAGAGCCTGGGCGTGATTCGACGATACCTCCCATTGGGTCATCCCACGGAGGACAGATCATGGTTTCAGCCACAGATGTGTCAGTGTTGTTGTTAGACTTGAACCAAAGCGAGGCTCTTTGATGTAGAATGAAAAGCACCAGATAGGACGGAGACCTGGTCAGATGGTTCTCTGGGCCGAGACCAAACTGGGACTGTTTCCTACCAGTGGATTTTGTGAGGTTCCCCACGAGCCGTACCTTCTGTGATCCTTGTTCCGGGAACTGCATGGCCTGTCGACCTGATTCATTCAGACCTTGGCTGAGTCCAGGACCACTTGGCATCTCAGTTGGAAAGCTTCCCCTCTGCCCCCTCCTCCCCTCCCCTCCACTCCACTCCACTCCCCTCCTCCTCTCCTCCTCACCTCCCCTCCCCCCTCTCCTCCCTTCTCCTCTCCTCCAATGTCCCCTCTCCTCACTTCCCCTCTACCCCCTTCTCTCCTCCCTTCTCCTCACCTCCTCTCCTTTCATCCCCTCCTCTCCTTTCCTCCCTTCTCCTCTCCTCCGATGTCCCGTCTCCTCTCTTCTCCTACACCATCCACTCTCCTCCCTCCTCTCTTCACCTTCCCCCTCCCTCCCCTGTCCCTGTGCCAATCGTGCACAACCACCAAGATCTCCCTGCCTCCTCCTTAGGGACGTTGGTTTGATATGCCCAGGATGTCAAAATCATCAATTCTTTCACTGCTGGTTTGATGTTGGGAATGACAATGATGGTATAAAAACAGGAAAGAAAAGAAGTACCTCTAAGCATCGTGTCAGTGTTTCAGACATATGAGACAGGTCATAGACAGAGCTCTGATGAAGCTGATATCAGTGTTGGGCCGTTACCAATGAGGAAAGACCACACAGTCTGTGTCAGCACACAATGTCATTAGTCTTCAGCGAAATGGGGATTTTTAATGAGTTCAATCAAGGCTTCATAAAAACATTTCATGAATCACGTCAGTCAACTACTAGTTTCTTTAATCGCCTTCCAGTTTCAGCTCTCGTCAATCTAGCTCTATTCCCACAAGGTTCTTAACGCTGAAACTTGTAAAATGAATGTGTGTGGCGTTGGCCTCCCTTTGGAGCCCTGTGGGGCCCCTACTCTGGTTGTGAAGGCGGGGTGTGTGGGGGATGAGGCCTGGGTGTGAGGGGGGAGGAGGTTGGGGGGCAAGGGGGCTGGGGTGTGGGTGTTTGGGCAGTGGGAGGGGGGCAGTGAGCAGGGTGTACAGATGTTTCCCTGTCTCACGAAGCAGCCCTGTCTCTACTTTGTTCACTTGGGGTTTGGCGTGCACTTGTTACAGTGGCTAGTTCCCTTTTCCGGCAATTTCATTTTATAGCTCGAGAAAAACAACAACATGTGGCAGAGTTGGAAGAGTTACGTGTTTTTTTCTCTCACTCACTCACTCACTCACTCTCTCACTCTCTCTCTCTCCCTCCATTTCTTAGGGTTAGGGTTCTCTTACTCTCTCTTTTCCTTTCTCTCTCCCTCCCTTTCACTCCCCCCCCTCTCTCTCTCTCTCTTTTCCTCTCTCTCTCCCTCCCTCCCTCTCGCTCACTCGCTCTTTCTCTCTCTCTTCCTCCCTCTCGCTCACTCGCTCTCTCTCCCTCTCCCACCCTCTCTCTCTCCCTCTCTCTCCCTCTTTCACCCTCTCCCAACCTCTCTCTCTCTCAACCTCCATCTTCCACCGTCTCTCTCCCTCTCTCTCTCTTCCACCCTCTCTCCCTCTCTCTCTTCCACCCTCTCTCTCTATCTCCCTCTCCTTGCTCTCTGTCTCTGCTTTCTTCCTCAAGTATTATTTACATGGTCCTTGGAACCATGGCTGCCTGGTGAAACAAATGCATTTCCTGGATGTTAAAGAACACCCAACACAGTAAAAAGTTATGTAGTTCAATGACTGTTTCCTGGGAACAATTGAAGAGTTACGTAAAACCTCCAGTTGAAAGTGTCTCCGTCATTAACACCATATTAGATTAAATGATATAATATTCAGACGTATTATGATACACACAAGATCCTGGAAACTAGATCATCCTCATCAACTGTGAGTTCACGTTTTGTTTACTTATTCAAATATAAATTGGCCAGTGACAGATGCGAAACTTCAAAATACTTAGGAGAGTGCAATGTTGCTCTTATGGGAAATCCCAGATGAAATCGTTTCTTCTCCGTGTCCCTGAGATGACATGTCATCAAAGCAATGCTGCGTTTTACAAACAGCCCCCGCACAATAGCACGCAGTCTATTCTCCCCTTTCTGACGTCATGACCTCATATGCTTTTACTGAGGAACATGATATTCTGTTATCAGATTCAAGGTATTATTACTTTCTCATACTCCCTTTACTTCATCTCCCCACAGTCTACAGAACAGAACATTGTCCCAAATAAGCCATTTCCTGTTCCCACTGGCCCTCTCATCTCTGCCGTGTCTAGAAACGCCTGGTGTTTTTGCGCCAGGTGATATTATTCATGTGCCACAGGGGAGTGCTTTAAAGCTCTCTAAGATGATTCCAAGTGCTTAAAAGATGACACCGTTCATCGTAAGAGGAGTTCCGTAGAAACGATTCCATCATTAATTCACTCTATAATACACCTAGAAAAGTCGAAATCCATTAAAAATAAATGTTGCCTGCAGATTGCTGAGTGTTTTCATCATATAGGATGAGGCGTATGATTACATGTCCGACACCACATCCCTGCCAAACATTGACGGTAAACAAGGTAGACTTCTGTAGTGTTCATGGCTGTCAGTCTCCATCCTGGGAGCTGAAACTGACGTTGTGAAAGGTAATCCCTGTTTAGAAGACCCCGGCAGGGCCCTGAACAGCAAATCAAAAGATAAATCTCTCTATAGTTCTGAGTGAGATCTCGACGCCAAACTGTGTTGAAAGAACCCCCATCAACAATCATCCGGAATGATCGTCAGACTGACACTCTTCTCCACCTCTGACAGGTTGAAAACAGTCTGATCTTATCTCCCCACGGCAAGTTCACTTTGGGAAATATCACTTCTTTTCTTTTTTTTTACAAAGCCAAATAAATCCTGTGTTTAAAAACAACATTTAAGGGCTGTAAATACAACACATTTTCATGTAATAATTCGAAGATCTTTGAAATCTAACAAACTGCCCTCGAGAAAAGCATAACATACAAAGGACGAGACACAAAAGCAACACCTAGATAAAGTTTCCTAATGTCAAATAATAATGTGACCTGCGGTTTACAACAGTGGTGTTGATCGTGGGATTTGTCAACGTGACACCACCAAACGGAGGGGAGAGAAAGCTTTACTAGGAGAGGAGAGAAGGCTTTATTAATTAAGCTGAAGGTAATTTACGCAAGCGTGGTTGAAATGTTTACTAAGCCACTCATTTCTTCATCTGGCGAGGAAGCTGACGCCACAAGCTCTTAAAGAGTCCGTGAGCAAAGCCAACTCCTCTTAACCACAGTGTGAGCCAGCCACTTTGAGGCCAATAAAAAGCATGTAATTCAAGCAGTTACTACCTGGATTTAAGGTGTGTGACACCATCCTGTTTGGCCCATTAACTTTAGATTCGTTAAGTTGAAAGGGAAAATCCCTCTTGTGGTGGTATGGCAGGAGTCTGGTGGGTCTGTACGCGGTGTGAGGCGATATGTGACATCACTTGTTGTTTCTTTACAGGGGGGGAGTTTTGCTGTGGCGTGCGGACTTGGCTGGCAGGATACGCGACCATTTTCAACACTTGTGGCTTTCTGTTTTTCATCCAGAGGGTACTTACTCTAAATTGCATCCATGGCCAGATCAACCCTGAAAACCAACACGTTTTAAGGGCCACAATTCAAAACCACTTTTATTTCAAGCGTTGTCTCAAAACTACAATGTCAACAGACAGTCATCCCCCATTCGAAAACAATGGCTTGTTGTGCAAATCGGTTTATAACATGTAGACTACAGACCATACAGGGGGCCTGACTATCTGGAAAAGTCACAGAAAACTAAAACAAACATCCATCCAGGACAAACAAACAGCTTAACAGATGATAAATAACAGATGAAGGAATGAGAAAAAAGAGGAAAATAATATAACGTGCCACACTTGTGCATTGCTCAGAAACATGAAGATATCGCAATGAACAAAATGGAAGAACACTCTCTCCAGATATTCATGACCCACGAGACTAGACTGAAGACATCAATTTTATGGCTGCTTTGCTGTTATCCTGTTTGTTGATGACAACATAATCCACAATGGAATGTTCCATTAGACGTCTTGGTAGACAAGAACACATTGATCATTCGAAAAAATCAGCTCTTGCCCAAGTAGTGTATAGGATGTGTGGCTCAGGTTCGGAGGTTTCACAGAACCCTGTGTTGGATAATAAAAAGGTTTTTTTTTGATACGGCATACGTAGCGTGATTCAGTAACAGTTTTATATTGGAATGTTTGATCTCGCAGATCTGAGACAGACTTCAAAGCGGTTTTTATAAGGAGGACAACACAGTTTGATATGCTCTGGAGACCGTACAGTACGTTAAGCACCAACTCAATTGTCTGAGCCCACGGGGCCTAAGAAGCTCTATAAATGCACTGAATGTTATATACTGAAGTCATGTTTTACATCAAAGGCTACTACGTAAGTACGTAGAATGAAATTGCCATTTTTAATATCTCACAGGATCAAAACTTAGTCTTTCATCAGAAAAAAATGAGTACCTTCGACATTTATCATAGAATCATCAAAGACGGATGAAGTATTGAGATAACTAACCTAGCTTCACTGACTCAGTACAGGAGAGTTTAGTTAAAGAAAATTCTCTATGCTATTTCAAGAGCTCACTGCAACAAAGGAAGCTCAACACACAAGGGCAAAGGTCAACGTCTAACATGAACCCCTGACCTGAAAGTCTTTTAGTATGAATCCCAGCTCTGACAGTCTTTTAGTATGTATCCCTGCCCCGGAAGTCTTTTAGAATGAATCCCTTCCCTGGAAGTGTTTTTGTGTTGCTTCTGTGTGTAATTTATTACATCCTCTCCCCCTCTCTCTCTCTCTAATGAGCAGATCTAATATGACACATCCTTGATGTCCTACTTGGAACTAAATGACTGGCAAGCAAGTACCTGTAATTCACTGATGAGGATAAAGACCTTGAACGGCACACGTAGGTGACTTGAAACATCGGACAACATCAAGGTGAACCTCGGATGTTTTCCAGAAATCTTTGACTGGGTGTTGCAGAGCATGAAAAAGGCAATGTAGCAGGCAAGGCAGCAGAATGGGTAGTCCAAAGCCATTTAGAACAGACTGACAGATTGTTGCAATAAAATTAGATCCGTCTAATTTGACATCTACACGCACGCACGCACACACGCACGCACACACGCACACACGCACACAGCCTCCCCCTCTTTAACCGTCTGAACAGTGTGTGTGTGAAACAGACAGACCCAGCAGGTAAGTACATCTCACTCAGCAACAGCAGAGTGGATCACAGCTGGCGGTTTATTCTCTTCAAAATAAAAGACCCCCTGGACAAGAGTCCTTTGTTTGTAAGACAGTCATGTGTAGAGAGAAACTTCACCCTAAAGTTGAAAAAAAAATTTTTTTTTAAAGAAGTAAAAATGTATTTGACAAGGAGAGCTATGGAGTGGGGGGAAAACAATGTGAATATAACCCGGTTAAAGAGATTGGAAAATACTTGGTGTGTGTTGACTTTGGCTTCTCCTCAAAGTGTGTTTCCCACTAGGATGTTTCATAAACAATGGTATGCTCAAACAAACATGGATCTGTCTGCCTCAAAGGCCTCGTGGTCGACAGGGCTCCAGACTGCGAGGCCTCCGGGGTTTAACAGGTTGTGTGATAACAGCGTTTATTTTAGCCTCACTCACTGCTGAATTTGAAATACCTGTCTGCAGCTAAGCGGAAAAAAGGAAGCATGTCGAATCGCCTCCGACTTAAAAAGACATTTAAGGGCCACCTCTAATTCCTGGCTTGGTCAACAGGCTAGTTAGATTAAATGTCAAGATAAATAGACATGGCTTTGAATCTGTTCGGCTGCTGATGGTATCAGCCGTGACTATATGCCGAACGGAGAACTTAAGCTAATTAAGAGGGACATTTTGTTGACATTTTCCAGAAGCTGATTTGAAAATGGCTGGAAATTCTTCGCTTACCTCAAGAGGCTAACTCTTGTCGTTAGGCAAGGGTGGTTTCCTAAATTTGTAAACCTTTACTATTAAAGAGTAAACTGACCCCGTCCAGGTTTTTTTTTTCCTTTTTTGAGTGACCACATCACTGAAGTAGATTATAGGCACCGATCCTGCAATGCCTGTGTAGAAAGGACACATTTAGTGGAGGGCTGGCTAGCTCTGTGTAACGCCTCCACTGAGGTCTGTGAACCTCTTTCAAAAAAGGGTCTGAAAAGAAAATAGAATAAAGTTAACTATTTGACCAGGGCACTGTGTATACCTCCCCCCCGAAGCTTATCCCTAATTCTCAACTGCAAGCAAGGCCAGACATGTAGAAGTGAAAGTGAGTTGTCATTTTTTGGCGAGCGGTTGTCTACTACGGGGGGAAAAAAACAAACTCATTTCTGATGAGTAATGAGGCTGTCCACTCCTGGCTCGTGTTGTTTTTAGGGATTTTCTTTTCTTCATGAGAGGAGGGAAGTCAAATACAGGTGTTTAATTCTTTCCTCGTTGTGTCCTAAACTAACAGTGACAGTGACAATGTTGGCTGAGGGCTGCCACGCTTGAAAAGAGAGAAAAGCAATCACACAATCACAGCTCAACTGTCACTTCGCTCAAGGCTTTCTAACTAGAGTATCGTGTCCTGCTAGCATTATGGGGTAGCCTTCGTTCATAACTACTATGGATGATGGAATACAACAAAAAAAACGCTTAAATGAGTTAAACTTTTTGGAAAGAATAACAAATGACATTAAACACCATTAATCTTTGTCTGGGAAGTCACCGAGAGGCCCCAGTGTTTTGCTAATGCGAGGGTGAAATGCTAACATGTATCATCTAACCTCTCCCCTGCCGGGGGCGGGTGGTGAAAAATTTGGAAATGTTCCGGACTATTTCTGGAGACTTTGAAGCGACGGAAAGAGCACCTCTGAGCAGAGCACAGGACGACTCTGAGGTCGCGATCGATGACGAGAGATACGGAAGAGCGATTTGACACTGATAAACGTTATGTTTGACGCTTGATGATCTTCGATTTGGGCGTAGCGTGTCACATTTCTTTCCATTTGGGGGATTGCTACCCTTTGGGATACCTTGTGGGGTTGTCGGTCTATGATAAAATTCTTAAAAATAAACGATGTGTGACTTCCTTCTCTAGGGGACGAAAACCTCCTGTCAGGAATACCTTTCAGCACTGCCCTACCTGAAATAGAGTTCTAGAAAATTCGTCCGCGGCCTCTCTGAAGTTAGCCTCTGAATTTAAACTCGGCAGAGTCTAAGTCGGCAGTAAATGGAGTTGGACAGTTGGAAGTCGGTTTTCTCCGTGAGGGGACCCATGGCTAATTCATCAGAAGAAGGAAGCGCACTCCCTCCACTAACCATATCCAAACTGTAAATCCCACACACTCCTACACAGCAGCCCCAGACAGAAAATAATAAACTTTGAATAAGAAATAGTGCCAGCAGTCAGGATTCCCTGGCGCTGTGACAGTTCTCCATTCATCCAAACTACATTCATTCCTTCGTTAATTTACTCTCCAGGAATGACACCCTCGTCCACACGATCGAAACAGATCAATGTCGTAACTGTGTTATCTTATCCTGTGTATTTGCCACGCCATGAACATAAAACAGTCGCCTGTAGTCAAGGTATACCTAACCTCTCAGAGGTGAGCAATGACAAAACAAAAGCAAACCCTGCCTACACTCCCAAGCAACACAGACGTATAAAGATCACAGAAGCATGTCGTCTACATACGCCATCAATACCTCTATTCAGGAGACAAGCTTTCCCAGGAGAGTGGCAAAGGGGGTGGGGAGGGTGGCGAAAACATGGGACCTTATCGGTGCATTTTTCAAGTGTCAGTGCAGGTCTCTGTGTGCATCTGTCAGTGTCGTGGGGATAGGGGGCTGGGTAACAGTGTACCTATCCCCAGCCCTGGTAGGCTGATCCTGGATGATTATCCACAGACCCCTGGGAGAGCGTCTGACCTCCAGGACCCATGGCCATATGGAGCTCACATCTGTCACCTGGGAGCTCATGGCCACTCAGTCTGCTGTCGCAGCACCCTCCTGTGTCACAAGGCAGAAGGAGAGGAGGGAGGGGGGAGGGAGGGAGGGAGGAGGCCTCACGGAAGGCTGGGAAGCAGCATGGTGTCATGGACACTCAAAGCTCTCACTTGCGCATGCACAGTGTAGTGTGGGAGTGAATAACTGCAACGGAAATTGTTTTTTAAAATTTGACGTTTTTAATGGTATTGTATCTGCCTCTGTTGTATGGAGTTAGCATAGGACAGGGCCGAGATACGATGCGTTAGGAAGGCATGGCCTACTTTTTAACGAAATCTCCATTTATTATTTTCAAATGACTGCTTATGTAACAGGTCTTTGTGCTTCGGGCTTTTGTCCATCCATCCATCAACATAATTTCATAATTTATGCTTGAAACAGCTGGCTTCTCTCATTTCTGTCCGTCAAAGTTTAGAACTGGAGATCGATGGCTAAATGGGTCTAATTATTCGAAGTGCACTAACAGCAGATACGTGCAGCTCTGGAAACTAACCCCACGACGACGACGACGAACCAGCATTCTGTTACTTTTGACCTTGTACGTTGTTAATAATGCATTTGCCTCGCGGCCTGGGGGTTTGACCAGATGAATCACGACATTGGCTGTTAGCATCATGTCAGAGTGTATTAAGGCTTGGAAACAGCATAGGTAGAGTAGCCTAGGTGATAACCTTGCAACGCTTGGTACTGTGGCAACACTGGTTGCTATGAAGACAGAAACGTGACACGCAACCGACAGTGCAGCGGTGTTCTTTAACGCAGTTAGAATCTTTAGCGGTAGAAATGACAACTCTGATAAATTGCCGCACTACAACCAGAATGGAAGACATCTGTCAAACATTTTAACCTATACTTAACATGAGGAACTCGCTTGCGCTCCTTGGCAAACCATTTACTGACCAAGTGATTAATAGCAGCCAGAGACGATGCTTTTCCCAGTAACGCTGCCCGTTCCCCGAAAACCACAGCACAAGAACACTATAATTATCAAAACGTAACATGCACCCGCCAATTTGGCCTCTCCATCCATACTAAGGACCAATTAGAAACACTGGAGATGTCATCTGGAGACGAATACTCCGACAGTAATGACGTCCTACTCTGATCACTGAGTGCTCCCATAGTCGAGAGTGTTGTGGATGATCCCGCAACGCAATCGATAGCAGGCACTCGTAGGAAATTTACGGCCCAGTCATTTGCTCCTGTGCTGTAAGGAGGATGGAGTGGTTGCGAGGATATGGGAGGGTGATGTTAGTAGGGAAGGTTTTGTTTTAACTACTGTGGTGTAAAGATGACGTGTGCCAGAGTGATTGTTGATGCTGTACCATCTAAAAATGTAGCAAATGGCTTTCAAAGGGTTTCTGGAATAACGGGTTGGTTCTGTAGACTGGAGTTTATACAAAGCTTCGTATAAAACAGAAAGTTCAACCCGTTCCCGCAGAGTTAAACAAGAATTGAGTTGCTTTAGACCAGCACTCGTTGTGCTTGCTCGTCATCTAGTTTCGAAGTTCTTGAAAACAGACCGGAAGAACATAACCATGGTACCTCAGGTGGTGAGAGAACCGTAATTCTTCCCCCTTATCAAAAGCCCTTCTCTTGGTGACTCATCCTCCTTTATTTACCAGACGATGCTCAGAAAACGAAAGGGAAAACCAGTGAAAAAGCAAGTAGCTACTGTAGGTCTATACCTGCTGTAGACGGCAGTCGCCCACATCTTGCCTTCGCAAGAATGAGTCACAGCGCATCCTCAGAAGACGAGTCTTTGTTACAGTCGGAGGTGAACGTGAACAAACCAAGAACGCGGCAGTCAAGTGGGACAGCGAGGGAAGCGAAAGAAGGAAAAGGTCAGATCTGTTAGTTTGGCAGAAGTTCAGCGTTTCCTCAGTTCAGTGCTTGTTTGATATGTATCTGTCCATGCAGTCAGCACTGCTGTCAACACGCCAAGTTAATCAATCGTGTCGTTTAGAGGAAGACAGAAGGAAGGAAGAGAAGACACAGCTCCACACACTACACATACACCCACATGTTCAGAGATCCAGTCAAAAATCTCACCCATGCACACATATATATTGAAAATTTAAATAAACATTTGGGCAAAAATGAATTTGTAAAATCCTTCGTGCAACACCATCAATGCCATTTGTTGGCAATCTAATGAATGGACTTTGAAAAGCGAGCATGGTGAAACAAGGTATTGTCTGCAGTTTGACAGGGTCAAGTGGAACACATTTTATACAGTAGGGCTCTGTGAGTCAATGGGAAATAGGTTGAAGAGTGCAGGTGGAGATGGTAAATACTGGACTGCAGCCACCCACACACACACACCCACACACATTTTCATGTCTTGAGCCAGCACACAGGGATTCTCTAGAAACTGGAAGAGAAAGACAGAAAAATGGCAGGGAAGGAGGGAGTCTGTTTGATATGATAAAATCACCCCAAGACCCCAGAGGGTTTCCGCAGTAGCATCTGGTGTCACAACAGACGCCTGCCAGCGTGTACATTAGATCAGAGTAATTGGCATGGACAGCCATCTGAGACAGACAGACGAGGAGACCTCCCGACCCAGGAGACGAGAGGACAGTCTCACTGTGTTCCACTGGGCTGATCCACTGTTGGACCTCAGGGTAGGGGTGGAAAACAGAACTCCAACGTTTCCACAACAAATGGAACAGAACTCCAACGTTTCCACGACAAATGGAACAGAACTCCAATGATTCCACAACAAATGGAACAGAACTCCATCAATTCCACGACAAATGGATCAGTAATCAATTTGGTTTTAGCTGGGTTTTTGATGATGAATTAGTTTGGGTGATTAGATTAGAGAGAGTGGGAGAGAGAAGGAGAGAGAAGAGAAGGACTGAGGGGGGAAGTGGGGACAGAGGCAGGACAAGCGGGCTAAGAGGTTTTCTTGGTCAAATAAAAAAATGTCTGAGCCTGGTGGGATGTAAAGTTCCAGGTGATTTTGACGTTCAAACGTTTCTGGAAAATCATTTTTCTTTTCTTTTAAGCGTATCAATATATCAAACTATCCTTTATGTCATGTAGACCTAAAGACATATGATAGAGTCATGCTGACCACTGAACACTGCATTATTGGGAAAACTGTTGTGTGTGTGTGATACACACAGACAAAGCATACACTTTACACACTGTGCTGTACACTCACCTAAAGGATTATTAGGAACAACATACTAATACTGTGTTTGACCCCCTTTCGCCTTCAGAACTGCCTTAATTCTACGTGGCATTGATTCAACAAAGTGCTGAAAGCATTCTTTAGAAATGTTGGCTCATATTGATGGGATAGCATCTTGCAGTTGATGGAGATTTGTGGGATGCACATCCAGAGCACGAAGCTCCCGTTCCACCACATCTCAAAGATGTATGGGGATGCACCTTGTTGAATCAATGCCACGTAGAATTCTGAATACGAAAGGGGGTCAAACACAGTGTTAGTATAGTGTTCCTAATAATCCTTTAGGTGAGTGCATGTATGCGGTACGCAAACAATCCTGTGGACTGTAGCAGCTTTGAAGATGATTGGTTATAATATGTACATTGAAATCCCAAATCCCAAAACAGCTTAACCCTGTCATTAAAAAAAGCAAAGTTTATAAACTGAGTGGAATAAACCTGTTTCTTCTGACTCATTTATTGAAGATATGGATAACGGTTCTAGTTAATAAAAAAAGAAGATTTCAATCTAAGGTGTAAATTATAGTGTAACCTATCTCTAATAATACACTGTTGTGTTTATTTCTTTTCTAAAGAACAATAAAATACATACAATTATAAAAAAGTATTGTTAAATAACTTTGGTATTGAGACAATGACCACACACATCTGTGTCATGGTGTGTAGGTAAAAAATATTTTTAAAAATACCATGAGAATTCACACTACAAATGACTGAATAACTACACGTTTAGCGTACTGTAAAGAAACACATTTCAGACTTTTAGTGAACAAAATAAATACCTTAAATGCACACTTTTCCATGTCCCACTCACTACTTACAGTTGTATGGTTGAAGCTGTCAAGAAAATGTATTGGACACCACTGTTGAGACGTCTGAAAACACCCATTTGGTTTTAAGTGTGCAATTTGATCAACTCACTGAGTATCTTTGGTAAAAAATAAAAAGTATAGTAAAGTACAAAACATAAAAAGATCGATTTACACAATACAGTTACATCAGCAAAAAAGCAAAGCAGTGATTCTCTACTCGTTCTTTTCTTCCATTTCTTAGCTCTACAAATCTAATCGCTGGAAAATCTGGACAGAGAGATAGAGAGAGAAGTTAAATATCACTGATAAAGGCTTTCTTTTTCCTCCTTGATGTGGTTGATATATGTCCCAGCGGCACCGCATGAAGCCTGCACACTTACATACACAAAAGTACTTACATAGAGAAAAAGCCATTTTCCAAGACATGAGTGTTTAATCTAAGTCCTCCAATGGGTTTAAACAACAAAAAAAAGGACCAAAAAAAAAACTGTCCTCCTAAACTAACAGCCAAATACAGGTCCTTAGCACCTGTTCCCAGATCAGGGAACCCACAAGAATAATGTCATCAGGACAAAGACAACAGGTCCAATTCCAGTGCATTCAGTTTGTTTCACGTGACTTTAAAAAAAAGCACTCCAAAATAAAAGAAAAAAAAAAAAAAAAGTTTCTCCACTACGGCCAAATCCACCATGTAGGTTTGACTCCTATCCAATTAGCAAAGACCACCAAGATGAGCCAGCTATTTGATTCGCTCCCAGCCAGGGTGTGTGTGTTTGGGCAGAGGGGGTGAGACAAAGGCTGGGGACAACGACAGGAGAATCCTTTCAAGTGGCTCTCGGGACAACCGTGGCTCAGGCACACAGGTGTAGACAGCAGTCCCTGTTGTGTTGACACACGCAGGAACACAGGTGTGAACATTAGTCCCTGTCGTCTTGGCACACGCAGGTGCACTCTTCGTGATGCTCCAGAGCCACGTCTGTCATGGACTTCTGCAACCCTCGCGATCCGCTCCTGTGTTTCAGCAGTAGCACCTGCAACAGGAAGTAACATTACACACCGGAGGGACATGTGATGTCACGTTTCTGAAAATGGCGTATCTGTCCCACCTCCCCCTCAGAAGTTGGATATGTTCTGTCCCCTGTACCCTCCCTTCCCCCTCTGTCCCCTCCCTTCCCCCTATGTCCCCTCAATCCTCCTCCCTTCCCCCTCCTCCTCCCTTCCCCTCACCTCCCCTTAGACGTTTCATTGAGGAGTGAGTTTCTCCACAGCTTAGGGCAAACCTGCACAACTTTGAATGGACCGGAAAAAAACCCACTTGTCAACCCATCAACAAGCTCGTTTCCATGACAACTCCTACCTCGTGGTACTTCCTGGTGACCTTGGCCGGGACGCACTGGCAGTCGTAGCAACGGTGAGAGCAGCAGGCGCAATTTCCCCCGCAGCGCCTCACCAGGAGACAGCTGGGCCAGAAGATGGCATCCGTCCTCTTCAGCTCCTCGCGGAGGGAGACGGAGAAGTTCCGCGGGGTGCAGCTGTACAGCTTCACTTCCTCTCTGAGAAGGTTGAGGTCCACTCCTGGAAACAGGAAGTGCATCCAACAGACCAATCAGAATTCAGTTGGTCCTCGTTTGAGACGTTGAGCTAAATATGTGAGGCCCGGGGGTTTAAAAACACAGACCTTTCAGTATAATAGTCAAAATAAATCTTGGATAAATTAATAGGTTGAAGAGCTCAACTTAAGTAAAAAAATGTATGTAAAAAGAAAAAGTCACATAAACCCCTTTCTAACAGACAGTTTGTCACCTCTGGATTTCTTGTTGTGGATGAAAGATTTTCCCAGGATTTGCCAGGTGGGCTTATACAGCTCGTCCATGTCCAGCTGCCAACGCTCTGGCTCCAGGTATTTCATGACCTCCTCCACCGTGCCCAGGCTAGCCACAGCCTCGGACAGAGCGTCCACGCTCTGGGGGGGAGGAGCAGGCACCACCAGGACCTCTGGCTCCGAGATGCTCTGGAGAAAACCAACCAGAGGAAGAACAGGTTAAGACTTCCGTCTCTAGGATGTTGCACCAGAGCTTAACTTGTCCCGTTTATGTAAAGAGAAAAAAAAAAAAGAAACAAAAGTTGGTATTAAATATCGAAAGGATTCTTGGATGCTTACAATGCCAGGTGTAGATGGACAAAAAGTCATATTGAATCAGGAAACCACCATTGAGGAAACATTGGCACCATACCCCTATCACCCTCACAGCAGCATTACGACCCAGTGGACAAAAGACAAGTTTATAAACAGTCAAGAAAAGAATCGTGCAGTGTGTTTAAGGGATAAGCACAGCACTGCTAGTGCTCTGGGCATGTTCCCAAGGTTCAGGAAGAGGCAGCAGATTGATACCTGAGGATTTTTTTATCCTCTCCACCTTCCTGGTCACTGACACTCTGCTGAGCTTGTCCGACATGTCAGTTTGCTGGTCTCCGTGGCGATACCGGAATAATCCTCGTGATTGACAGGTCAAAAGCATTGCCATGACAGCGGCGAGGAAAATTGCTCAGCAACAGCAGCAGTTGTTAGACAGAACAACAGACCTTTGCAGATAAAAAAGAAATGTTTGCAGAAGGTGGTGATATCTCTCCTCAACGAGAGCAACGAGCAACAATCCCATTGCCAGTAACAAAATGTCAGTTGTTGTACAGTAGATAATTCACAACAAAACGTTGATATAATGGCTGAATATTTGGGGTTAACAGTCATACTGTGTGGTTCTTATTATAATAAGAGGCCTGGCCTGGGCAGTAGGTAGGTGTGTGGAATGGAAACCATTAACAGCTTGTAAGTGCAGACGTTGCGACCCTCTTCCAATTAACAGCCCTCTGTAGAGTACGGCTCAGATGCAGAGGCCAAGAAATCCTTCAGAGGCAGATAAAAACTGTGGGAATAAAGCTTTGGTTTGCAGACGAGAGCCTCCTGGAATATTAAGGAATCTGTGAACAAAGCGCTCCAAAAAAAAAAGAAAGAAGAAAAGAAAGGGGGGCTTGAAAAGCACCCACCGTAACATTTGACTGGCATGAATTCTGAGAAATTGTTAAAAAATCAGGTGTCGTGAATCTGGTAGCTTTCATTAGTTCCATTTGAAGTTAAACCTCCAAGAGGCGTTTTCACTGTCGACAGCCCTGGTTTCTGTTATATGGCCATATGAAGCCATTATAAAAAATATGGCCATACACGTATTCTCAGATCTAGTTAGAAATTATTTATATCGTGGCTCAAATACTCTGTTGAAGATGAAACCCTTGCATTTCTTTCCCTTAGCAGATGCTTTTATCCAAGGCAACTCGAAAGTGGTGGGCGCAGAACGTACAGGGAGCAGAAATACAGGCTGCTAACAGTATTAGGGCGGTCAGGGCCAAAGGAATGCTCTGCATTTTCACAAGGCGCGACGCAACAATAACATCTCGGCTACACGACGCCACAAGGCGACATCACGCGGCTCCATTCTTCTCTCCCGCGAAAACCTGACGCTTTTTGTCAGGTATTGCTGTCGATAAGCATTTGTTCTTAACGATTCTGGTTTTTAATAAAAGCTTACATGAAAAATGAATACAGGGAACCAGTATCGCTTTGTTGACGCCATCGATAAGTTCAGCCTTGTCTCGTGCTTCCAGAATATGAGGAAACTTCTGGAAGAATGTCTAAAGCAGATAAAGAAATGAGTGAAAGGGTGAATTCATCTTTGCGATTGGATTTGTTTTCCTTGGTAAGGGTTATCAGAATTCGCAAGTCATCAACTCTTCCCCTTCATACATACCACAGCTATGACCTCTTCTTGCATAGCAACCCGGAAAATATTTGGCCTCATAACTAACTCACATCTTACCTTTTTTCCCCCCTCTTCTTCCCCAAGTTTGAAACCAAGTCTTTTATCTTAAACAACTTCATTGGGCAGGAATTAATCTCCAGAGGTATAAAACTCAAATACTGAATGGATTTCATTGTATTCCACAGTCTTACTATAAGGTGTTTCAAATTGGTTGCAGACTGTGTCAATCTTTTATAAGGAAAAATAGCTAAGCTGATAGACAAGGGCTTGCAAACCGAGAATACTGCCAGAAAAGAGACAGACTGGACAATGTGTTCAGAGAAGAAAGCTTGACCAGAACAAAAATATCTCAAATATGTACAGTGGTGAACACTATGCATGTGTGTGTGTGTGTGTGTGTGTGTGTGCGTGTGGGTGTGTGTGTGCGTATCCACATGCTTTACTGTAAACATTGCCTGCCAAGACGTTGGACAGGAATGTATCAATCCAGAAAAGTAAGAATCGTTATATCAAAGAGTAAAATGTTGCCATAAATGTTGTTATGGTTAATGTATTAAGTTTAACAAGTTTAATGTAAGTTTAATTGAAGTTATTAAACACGTTCAAGGGGCATGATGATGTAGCAGTGATGTAAGGCTTCATGTTAAACTCAGGGAAAATGTTTGGTCGAACTAATAAATAAAATAAACATTCATGTGTGATAACTTGACGGCTTTGTTGCCTATTCAAATTTTCATCTTAAAGTATGAAGTATGTTTAATTCGTATAGCAAAGTTAGTGTAACAGTATGGCTGTGATGAAATGACGGCTTAAAAATAATATCTCCATAGACGTCAGAAATACAGAAAGTCTACAATTTCACACAGAACTGCAAACCACTTCCTCACACAAGCAGCAGCTTAAACAAGCTTTTGAGTTCCGTATTTACACACTGCAATTGAGGTTGGTTTAAAAACAGCTGCACAGGCCTTTGATTCTCGTGAATACACCATAGCATAAACCCATCCGCTTAATGTAGGATCCAGTCTTTCCTTCTCATCTATCCTCCCTCCATCTCAAGCGAACATCAAGGGTCTTCGTGGGACTTGATCTGGACAGCATGTGGCACCAAGACACAGACAGGCTTCCATCCACTACAGGCAGGACCGGTCAGGGACAAACTGGAGGGTCAGTATTTCGCCCCAGGTCTTGCATTTGAGAGACGATGACATCAGTTCCTCTCCCCCCCCCCCCCCCCCCCCCCCCCCGCGCCCCTTTAGCTTTTCCAAAAACGCTTCCTGTGAATTACAGACCTGGTCTGATTTTCTACTCTTTTTTCTTTTCTTCCTTTTTTCTTTCCCCCCTTTCCACGGTGGTAAAGAGGAATTATTGCTTGTTTAAATATAAACTAAACTACTGCCCTAACAGCCCCAGGTTCCAGTAGCAATGGTTAACCACAAGGAAACAGTGCGAGGCTGTTCCAGGGTGCGTTTCCAGCGCCTGACAAACCCTTCAGGAGAAGCTGGGGCACTGAGGGGCCAAGCCACCTTTTCCTCACACGTTTTCCTCCAAACGAACTTTCTCTTGGAACACGCTGCCGAAAACATGAATGACACGCTGCTTTTCTTCGCTTGTTTCATAGCGAAACAATAGCGTGTGTGTGAGTTTCTTGTGTGCGTGTTTGGGCAGTAGGTCTGTCAGTCTGCCTCTCTTGATATAGCGAGATGTGTTTTCATATAAAATATCGTGCGTCACTTTTTTTTATAAACAATATAGATGAGACGTGTCTTTGTTCACTAAAAAACAATGAAACTAATTTAGTGGAGATGGTGAGGTTGTGGTTTAAGCTTGAACGAATGCAACTGAGGGGTATCATATCAAAGGAAAACTTGTCGACTAAAATAATTTCCGGAAGAGGATGGATTTCAGTTAATTACCTTTTGCAGTTGGGTGCCGTGTAAATAGAGATGGGAGAGTGGTGATCGGGAAAACACCACAATATAACAGCTGTCAGCTCATGATATTGTTTGCCAAAATGTCAGTGTTCAGACTTAATCAAAAGAAAAACCATTTGTGTAAAAGTATTATGAACCTGTATGGAGGGTCACAGCTAAAACAGTACAGGACACTACCAGGAAACAGTACATCCTTTATACCTGTTCTAAAGGTGTCAGGATGTGCATTTTAGTCGAAACACAGAAGGATGAAACAAGAGCTGCCAAAGTAGCAAACAGCTAAAGAACACAGAAAGAATTCAGAGATAAGAAACTCAGTCTAAACTAATAAGCAAATCTGAAAAGAGGATGAAAAAAAAAGAGAGAGAACAGAATCGTATTCTAGACAGAGAAAAGCCCCAACTGACAGCCAGTCACCCTGTCCCTGACCTTCCATCTGCATTCTGCTTCTGTCAGAAACGGAGACTTCTCTTCGCTGCAGGCTACTTCAGATTAATGAAGGGTAAAGGTGTTTACTTAGAGCGAGCAAACGGGACTGCAACATGGCAGGTTAAAACACAGCTTTAGTTCGTCTCTGGGGCTTCAGTAAGCTGGGAAGAATGAGGCCAATGTGTGTGGTCTCGGTCGAGGACAAAGACCAGCGAGGATAACTTGGGGGTGAAAGGATACAAGAGTAAAGGAGATGATCTGGAGGTGTGTGTGTGTGTGAAGGCCTGTCCTCCTAATCAATTCAAAAATGTTCGTGTGCCCATTTTTAACAGTTATGTCATGAGGGCTTCACATAGACCCTTAGAACTGCCTCTTAACCAACCTAAACCCTCAAGGAAGACAAGGAAAAACTCCCAGATAAACTCACAAAATGATAAAGAGCAAAGAGCAACAGACCACATTTGAACAGCGAGTCCTTGACTCCGTCTAGTCCAGTCTAATCCCCAACACCATCTTGCCTCTCAAACACATCCATGCATCAACCTATGCAACACTTTCCAACCACCAAGTGACCAATCATTCTCCAAGCGGCTCGTTACGCAAGTGTCACCAAAACAAAAACGGTGGGAGATGCAAAACAGTCGTAGGTTATCGACCAAAACCTGTGAGAGTGATAGAGTGTTTGCTTGGAGACAGAAGAGCTGAACTTACAGCGGGGGGGAGGGTGTATCGAAGACAGAAGAGCAGAACTTACAGAGGGGGGGGGAGGGGGTATCGAAGGCAGAAGAGCTGAACTTACAGAGGGGGGGGAGGGTGTATCGAAGGCAGAAGAGCTGAACTTACAGAGGGGAGGAGGGTGTATCGGAGACAGAAGAGCTGAACTTACAGAGGGGGGGAGGGTGTATCGAAGACAGAAGAGCAGAACTTACACGTGGGCGGCAAGGAGGGATGGGGTTATCGGTAGACAGTAACCCAGGCGCACGAGGGGGAAGTAACGTGTTGAGTCACACGTCGTGGAGGTGAACGCACCATCCTGAAGGTCATCTGCTGCCTTTGACCGTGTGCGCCTATGCTCAGGTATTAATAGGGCGGTAACTGGACCTGACGATCAGCCACACCAGGCGCCGGCCCACAATCCTGCTCTCAGCTGGGTCCTCTATCTCCACAAATCATATCCGCTGTGGAGTAGAGAGGGGGGAGAGAGAGAAGAGGAGGAGGAGAGGGGTGGGGGTGATAGAGAGGGGTGGGAGTGATAGAGAGGGGTGTGGGTGATAGAGAGGGGTGGGAGTGATAGAGAGGGGTGGGGGTGGGGGGGTGGGGCGGGGGTGGTCTGGTGGGTGGGCTGGGGTGGTCCCTCTGGGGGGACGCGGGCGTGGGGCGGGTGCGGTCTGGGGTGGGGGTGGGAATGGAGTAAAGGGGAAGGGGGGGGCGGGGGGGAGGAGGTGGGGTGCGGGGGTGGGAGCGGAGAGGGGGCGCAGCAGGCGGATGCGACCCGGGTGTGGGACCTCAGCTCACAGTTGTAGGGGAGGGGAGCGGAGGGTTGTGAGGGGAGGGCGAGGAGGGTTCACGTGCCGTCGAGACTCGCGAGGGGTGCGCCAAAAGCGGTACCAGCGGCCAGAAGGTGGCCAGGAGCAGTGGCCGGGGGGGGGAGGGCGGGGGGGGGGGAGAGAGGGAGAATTAGAGACACGAACAGAGAATCATGTAACCTTGGTCTTCTGCCTCTTTGTCGAACACTCGACAGCATTTTTCGCCATCGGAGGGAGAGTTGTTCTTTTTGGTGGGATATTTTAAGTTAAGTAGGCTAAAAGGTTTTGAATTGATGCAGTATGGCTGTGATCACCTGAATCCAAAACTACTATCTGGAGGGCTGAAAGTTGGCACTTGATTTGCAAAACGGTCTCTCTTAAAACAGGCCACAATAACACTAAAACTAATGATTCCTCATCAACCTGTAATTCCGCCCTGCTGAACTGATCACTCCTCTCTCCCCCCACCCCCATTTCTACCTGTTATTGTACTTTCCCTTCCTTCCGTGCCCATCTTTCGGCAGCGACCCCTCCGAGAAGGAGCTGTGCTAACGCTAAACGGTTCCTAATAGCGGCTCCTAATGTTCACAGTGTCACGGTAGGGAGTTATAGGCTCTTCTATTACTTACAGCTAACGCTAAATGAGGAAAGGTGAGCGCCGCATCGGCTTTGTGTTCAGCAACCTCAGGTGGGTTTCTACCGGGAGAAACTGAAGACGTTGGTTTTCGTTAGCGATAATGGCGTTGATGGAAACCTCGAGACGAGGCTGGAAGCATTAGGCTGACGCTCAATGCCGAGAACGCGTCTTTTGTCAAGATTTATTTTTTAATTAAACACCGTGCTCATTCGTGATTACTGTGCTAAGCACAGTGAGGCCCCAAATCAGCTATTTGCCAACGTCCGAAAAACAAACTCCTAACGTTTAAAAAGTTGCACAACAAATTACTTGCAGGCATTTATAAGCAGTTAGCAAATAATTACATGTCTGAGAAACTTAGATGTGCTACAAATAATGGAGAAGGACTATGGGTGGGTTTTGCATAAATGCTTTTTGTTTAACATGCTGGTTGACCTTGATTATTGGAGAGCCAGTATAAAGCCTGTACTGTACTGAAGGTCTATTTCCAATTCAGTTCTAGTGGGCTACTGGCCAATGTTGACTTCAGTCGGAACGTGACAGAAACACCGCATATTTGAATCACATAACATTTATATTGCTCTATTGAATTCCGTATGAAGCCAAATAAACAATGTGTGGTGGGGGAAACGGGCAAACATTTACTCTGTCTCCTCTTGGCTATGCGACCACGTTCCACAACGCTTTGATTTTACAAGCCCAACATCGACCAACTTTAACATTTGAAGCCGTTTAGGCCTTGTCATTTCTATCTCTGTGTACCCAACAGCCTCGGTGCGTTCAATAAAAGCTTCGTTCAAAGAATGTCTAAGCCTGAGACTAATCGCCCAACTATTGTTGATAGGCACATTTACCTTTCATTCAGCAGTGTCAATACGGTTATTTGACTCGGAGGGCACGTTCACACTTTGAGCGCATCGGGTTGTTGAAGTCTGTCAATAAATACAACTCGCTAGGTAACATGACTGAGACCAAAAAGGTATTTGCTCAAATGTTAAATAAACTGTGGGGGAAGACATTTCCTGACAAGGTCACCTTTGATTTCCCACAAGATCTCCGGAAGAAAGAGGAGAGGACATGGAGTGTTGCATGGCAGAGAGAACGCTAACGGTTTTATCAGCTCAAATAGTAGGTTATTAAACACGAGTTATCAGCAAAATGCCGTATATAAAAGGTTAGAAGTTGCTTAGACGGTAGTTTACCCCAATGTACCCATGGTTTTTGTGATCTTTGTTGAAATCAGTGAGTGACATTGAAAAAATGAAAGAAATGGACTTTAATGGATTCATTCTTCAGCTACAGTCGGAGTACTATGTAGAGAGTATCTGACAGAGGCAGATGGGACATTAATAATGTACACAAGCATTGGTTGTGACACCATTCTTGGTGCCCAACATCCCTCGATTAAGGTTTACAAAATACCCCCCCACCCCCACCCCACACACGCACACACACACACACACACACAATCCCTCACGCACCAGGAACAGAAACTACAATAGCTCTGCTTGCTAACGAACACATGGTGAGTTTTCATCCAGACTCTCTCCACTGTCAGGCTGCTGAGCAGTGCACAGAACGAACCTGAAAAACACCCAGTGACTTTCCTGCACTGTAGATTTACAAGAGTCCCCATCTCCCTGTGACACGCGCTGAATATTAGATGACTATCTGCAGATTCCTCTTATCTTGTAGATGGTTGTTAGCTTCAGGCTCTCTTACAGAACAGAGCGATAACATTCACCCCCTCTCCTCCTCTTTTATTTGTTTTATTTCAGACTACTGCTGATTAGAGGGGGTCTAGAATCGCTTCTTCTTGTTTGTCAGCCTGTATTGTGCTGTGGAAACGGTAGCGTAGCAACACAGCGTGGTGTGAATGAATGTATTCCCCAAATATGTTTTGTGTGGGATTCTCATGAGGGAATGAAAAATGCGTTTTGCAATAAAGGTTGGACTGGCAGGAAGTGTCTTGGGATTTCATCAAATCAAAATCACGTTTTTTTGTTGTTGTTGTTTTGTGTGTGTTTTTTTTTACCTCAGCAGGAGAAATGAAAAATGAGGACAAGCCAGAAGTAGAGATGGCCATGGCCTTGCAAACGGATGTTGTTACTGTCTCCCCTGAGTCCCTGGAACTATAACAAGTGCTGTCTTGTATGCAGGTAAGCTAGCATAAAGGCTGTCAATCAACACTCGACCCACCCCCCCACATATGAGGGTCATGACTGCACATTGACCCCATTCATCACAAGACACCCACCAACACAAGATGGACGTTAAGAGCCAGAGGTCTCGTATTACCAACACCCTACCCGGATGCAGGCAGCTAACATGAGGTGGAAGTGACTCCGTGTCTCCCTCCCTCCCCCCCTTGTCTCCCTCCTCTCCCAACACCTGTGTTATCCTACCCTGCTTTACCTTAAAACCAAGTTCTGGGATTTAGGATCTACAATAAGGCCATGTGTAGCATCTCTGAGGACCTGATGCTGTCGTGTCTGCTAGCGGCCAGTAGGGGGCTCTCCAGGAATAACCAGCCATGGTGGCCCTCCCATGGGCTCAGCTTCACGGCATTCCTCCATACTAACCAGGCCATCCATGATGCACTGCCCTCCGCGTGTGGAGTTTAACACAAGGCATAAATCTATCCCTTTAGCGGTGCTCAAACAAATGAATAGCGCCAGAAACAAAAGGCAGTAATGGCAAAGAGGAATTTTAAATGATGTGTGTTGTGTGTTGTGTGGTGGGAGCGGGGGTCGGCAGAGCCGCTGCGCAGTGTGTCAGTCCAAAATGAGGGGACTCTCTTGGTGTCGCAATATGGAGAGAGAGTGATGGGCGAGAGAGAGGGAGAGGGGGAGGCGGGTCGTTGACGAATATGCGACCCCTTCCGATCGCCGTGGCAGCCTTGGAAAAACAAATCACTGCCTCAGGGCTTCTCAATATTCATCAGCCTTCGCTACCAGGCTGAGGCAATTTCACAAATGGCCTCACTTTGACTCTAAATCTTAAAAAATTGACCGCAACACACGGAGAGCATACATCTTGCTCCAGCAGCGCACGGCCTGCGCATGTTAACTGGGTCCTGAGTCCTTTCTGCATGTGAAGCGTCCAGGCAAGCGAGGACAGGAAGCTCTTGTCATCAACAACAACCACCAGTCCTGCCTTTCAGTAACATGCATTTCATCACTGACTAACAATACTGAAGTCACCTAATACTGTGTATAACTGAAGAGAGAAAGTTTCATGATCAAATGTACATGTGGTTTTTGATATCGTCATAGTTGATATATGATAGTTGATAGTGCTTACTTGCATATTCCATCCTCTGGATCTTCCAGCCCGAACCTCGGGTCAAAGGTCAGCTGTATTCTCATGTTGCCGGCGGCGACCAGTCTCCACTCCAGCAGGGTGTTCCTGGGGTAGGTGTTTGGGAAGTCAGGGCTCTGGATCAAGCCTTCCCCTGCCACCGAGACGAGCTTCTCATGCTGGGACTCCTGCACTCCTGGGGGACACGAGGGGTGAGAACGTATCAGCGGCTAGCTCGGGGTCAGAGGTCAGAGCAGGGAAGGAAGTGAGGTCAGAGGAGGTGGGGAAGTGAGGTCAGAGGGGGTGGGGAAGTGAGGTCAGAGGGGGTGGGGAAGTGAGGTCAGAGCAGGGGGGGAAGTGAGGTCAGAGGGGGTGGGAGGAAGCGTTTTGTTCTGCTGATTTTAATATGAATGTTTATTAATTTAGAGGATGCTTTTATCCAATGCAACATGCAAATAAAGTATATACTATGTACAGTTCTTTCATAAACTCTGAAATTACACAAAGCCACATACAGCAGTATGCAATGATGTCCTCACATAGCTAACTGAGTGAAACATTTGTCATAAATGTACCTTAAAATGGTAATGAATGGATAATACTGTCATGCATATGCTGTGGATTGGATGTTTTCTGTTTCAGAGGTTTTCATTTTACTCAATGATTATAATGATACGAAAGATGTGGCACACATTAACTTTCAAGACCGAAATGTTGGTCTAATTCAGGTGGGAATGAAGTTTGGCTCTTCTAAAAATGGCTGCAGTCAGACCTACATTACTCTTGGTAAATGGAATGGAAATAACATTTTAGTGCAGCATTTTCCTCCCAGTTCCCATTTTGTTTAGTAACATCACTGTGGAATGGACAGGAATAATATCCCGTTCAACCAAATAACTTGCAGCAAGACCCTGCATCACTCCCCTAGGGAGCGCTGTGTGACTTTTATAGCCCAAAAAGGTACACACACACACACACACACACACCACAAATCTCTCTGCATTTCCAACAAACACAATATTTTAGGCCAAACAGTCCTTCTGTTTTACACTCCTCCCATGTCTCTGCCCTCTTTGCCTCTCTCTCTCTCTCGCTCTCTCTGCTTCTCTCCCTCCCTCTCTGCTTCTCTCCCTCCCTCTCTGCTTCTCTCACTCTCTGCCTCACCCTCTCTGCCTCACCCTCTCTGCCTCACCCTCTCTGCCTCAACCTCTCTGCCTCAACCTCTCCCTCTCCCTCCCTGCTTCTCCCTCCCTCTCTCTCTCCCTCTGCTTCTCTCACTCTCTGCCTCACCCTCTCTGCCTCACCCTCTCTGCCTCACCCTCTCCCTCCCTGCTTCTCCCTCTCCCTCCCTGCTTCTCCCTCCCTCCCTCCCTCCCTCTCTCTCTCTTTCTTGCTGTCAGCTGAGATGCTGCATCTCTTGTCTCCATAAACTCCTAGAAAGACGTTGGTTGGACACAGGAGGGCTGTTAAATGGAGGTGGAGGGTGGGGGTGGGTGGGGGGGATGGTTTTTAACGAGCTTCCCTCGCCAGCCACCCCCCCCACCCCCACCCCCATACCCCTACGGACACGCCGCCAGTGGTCTTAAATCACACCCCTGTCAGTGTCCCTCTCCTCTCTCCATCAGATGCTGTCACCTCCTGGAAAAACGCTGCCAATAACCCATCTGGCTAGCCTGCCATCCCATAATATCCTGCCACCCACCTGAGCCTTCAGAAACAACACCACCATCGAACACATTCAGTCTAGTCCGCTGACAGAGTGGATGCAAAGCAGCGAATGAGAAAACCAGTCGGAGGTGCGTTCAAACACCCCAAACCTCCAGGGTCAGAGGTCACCGAACCTGCAGGGTTTACAGGGTTTACTCAGCTTAGTGTTCGACTATCAAGGAAGTGGGTGTGGCTGGGAGAATGAAGTTCAAATAATGCAATCACACTGTTTTAGATCAGATTATTTCCTGTCATCCCACCAACACAGTAGCATGCAGGATTTGTGGTGGCAGAGGAGCAGAAGGTTGGATTAAACTGTGAAGTAACCATTCTGGGTGCTTTGTGTGTGTGTGGGTGGGTGGATTTACATTTCGGGCACATTCTGGGCTTAATTACTTTTTATTTGGCTCCACATTCAACTGCAGAAAGTGACTCACGTCCGGCAGCATGATTCATGCACAGTTCGTTTGCTTTTGATAGAAACAAAAACACAGGCATGCTACGTTAGCTCTGAGCTCAGGGTCTGGACAATCTCAAATAATGATTGGGTGTTGAACCCCCCGTGTGATTTAGGAGAGTTCAGGGACAAGACGTCTGACCGAGGGCGTGGTCACCCCAACAGAGACCCACTGTGAGATCCTCACAAGGCGTTTTCTTTTGATCTCGTTCAAATCCACATTTGACATCATTCAAGATCTAACATGATGACAGCTCAGCTCATTCCTTTGGCAGGAAACAGGCTAGTGTCAATCAAAAGTATTAGGAGATATAAAGTGGTGATGATATAGGTTTGTTAAATAGGAGTTATATAAGATTATCCCACCAACACAACGTTGATTGTTTTGTTTTCCCCACTTCGGGATGACTGCATGCCAGGTTAGAACAGGAGAGTTTATAAACCTCAGATGCAGACGAAAACACGACCGAACGGCTACTTCTCAGTCGACGTGTTTTTCTGCCGAAGTCGAAAGCTTGGCTTCGAACGCACGACTGAATCCTCCTGAAGAATAGCCACCTTGTTTAGTTAAAGATCGCTGTTGCAAGACTATTCTTGCATTCCCTGCAGATAGAAAACGTACAATAAGTGCAATATTAGCTCAGACGAAAGAGGCCCTTAAGGCTGTATTTCAGAGCCATACACCTCAGCTACCCCCCTCTAGAAAAGACTAAACGCTTTATGTTCTCACTTGAACAAAACAGATCATCCGTCGGCGACTTCAGATGGTTTTCTTTGAAGCCTTTCCAACCACGGGGGGAAAAGAAGGGAGACATTTGATAGCTCTTTCATCTTCTGTTGCATGTTAAAGCAGCTACGATTGTTTGATTGACTGTTACCAGTATTCATTTGCTGGCTAATGACTGGAGAACAGATCAGCCAATAGCACGGCTCCTTTCATGCCATTAGGGCCGGGCTCTCAATCACAATGTCATGTTTTTAATTACATCCCTATAACAGCGAAGGGGACACATAGTAGACTTGTAAAGCACAATGATTCATGTGAAAATATGTGCTCCTTTACACAACCCCCGATACTGTACTGCAGACCTGTGGCACAGTAAGATGTCCACATGGTTTTAATCTGTATGATGTGGACCAACCAACTCTTAGAAGAAATCATTGTAATTATAAATAGACACATGCCGAAGTAAAACCATTCCCAAACATAATTCCTTAGGAAAAAATCTGTTCAATGCAGAAAGGAATGTCTGTTTATTAAGACGGTAATTAAGAGAAGAACACAAAGGAGAAGGAGAGAAATTGGCCTCCTCAATGAGGAAAGAGAAAAATAAGAGTTTATTTAGGTAATGCTTGTTTTTCTGTTTTTCCTTTAAGACATTGGGCCGATAACGTGGTCTCGTTCACTTGTACTTTCTCTGTCATGAGTCTTTATTTTGAGTATAAATAATAGATTTGTTGTGCTTGAATCTTTGGAAGTTTGTTCTGAAGTGAATGAAAACGTCATAAGTTGGTGATATGATTGAAATGTTGAGATGACCCTTTTGTAACAACAACCAACAACGCCAGCGCAGCATCAATAAGGGTAGTATTCATCGCCAACACTCCCCCTAAACCTCCCGCTTTTTGGGGACTTTGAACTCTTTCCCTGCTTTCTCATAAATAAATAAACGTTTTCATCCTTTAGCCCTCAACGTTTCCCTTTCACAGCTTTCTAAGCGTGCGTATGTACGCACACATTCAGCTCTCGTGTGTGAAACGTTGACTTTCAGATGACCTCCCTCTCCCAGGTTAACTAATGTCCTGCAATGATCAGAGAGCCATCCCAGGAGAGAATTACCTCAAACATGACTCTACCTTGACCCAGTTTTTTTTTTCTTTCCTCGAGGAAAGTGTAACCACGATTAGGGGAGGAAGTGACTTTGAATAAACAGGTCTTTTACAGCGCTTCCATTGTGCTTTGTTCACACGTTACTACGTAAACCTTGCAGGCAACCGCTGTTAGACATTAACCTCTAAATTACCAACGCTCACAAAAGTGAATACATATGGACACACACACAGGCCCCTACACACAATTACACAATTGTGTTTAACCACTCAAGACACACACACACACACGCACGCCATGTGTGTCCATGTTGCTCATCACTGGAAAGGGAGCACAGGAAAACCTAACCTCATCTGGCTTTGTGGTAGCAAAAGCACTATTCTGTTTTTATGTTTTCATATTATATCATAAATATGTCACATTGTAGCAACCGCATTGCAATCAGCTTATCTAGTAGACAAGGAAAGATCGAAGACAATAATATATAACCCTGGCAAGTCTAAAAGGTATTAAGTCTGTTCCTCATTTCCCTGTTTGCTTGGGAACCCTTGGTAAAGCGCAGGTACTTTCAGAGTTTAGCTGTTCCACGGTAAACACAGGAAGAGAACTGAAGTACAGTACAAACGTTACAACCCTCCTCTGGAACATGATGCCGTTCTAAGGCTTGGGAACTGACGCAGAACCTGCTAGAACCTTTTAATTCAGAACGGGAAACGCTTGCATAAACCGATGCAGCATTCAGACAAAACATTTGGGTAGATTTATTATAAGTTCACACAAGGTTCACAGACATAATTACCCATTTTGATGGCCGTTGGCCAGAACTAACCGTAGCAAATCAACATGGATTGAATTGACATGAGGGTCATATTTGTTGAGTAGACCAAATATAATTCTCTCACAAGACTGGTACAACTGACGTTTTTCCTCTCACTTCACACATAATCAGTCATGACAGCCATTTTGTTTTGCAAATCGATACCAATATGACACTAAATGCCAATTGTTTGTTTTTTTCCAACCTGTTACCACCTAATGGACCAATCACTAGCACTCCCAGAGTGGCCATGTTGAAACAAGACCAGCCAGGTGATGAAACTGTACCCAACAATGAATTCTCTTCTCTTTTTTTTAGCAGCTTACGGACCAATGCAATCACTCTCAACATCTGCTGCTTATTAAGGGCCGCTTTGGCTACCAACTACAGGTGCAGTAAATTCCAGAGCCTGCTTTAGGATATTTATTGCCTTTAGGTTTACAGTCGGTCAGGCAAAAGAAGCTGAACCTCAACTTGGGAATTTTTTCGTGCCATTAAAAAAATAAAATTGGCTTTGAGGGCCACTGGGCCCCTGTTGCAATCATTCAATCTGCTCAGCTCTCAGCTCATGCTCCTGTATCAGACAGGAAGTGAGCTCAGTTCATGCTCCTGTATCAGACAGGAAGTGAGACGGGCGCGACACCTGAAGATTCCGAAGGATTCACTCACAGATGCAGGGACAACGACTTAAGGGCCCAAGAGGTCAGTGTTGGTGTGTGCGTACCCTGTTCGCTTCTACAGGTGACCTCAGTTCTCTCTCGAAAATGTTAGGCGATCGTTCGATCAACCTTCAAATGTCTTATCTCTTCAAAGTAATATGAAAACTAAAATGGCAATGAGACAAAAATCAATGACAGCATGACCCAGTTTTACAATACCCAGCAGTCATGATTCATCTCAGTCCTCTACAACCAGATCAGAATCACAAAACAGGAATGGATTTGAAAAATACCGCTGCCTCCGTCTCCTGCCTTTTAACACTTTTCCCACAAAAGATTACGGGGAATAAGACCTTCACACAACTAAACATTGATGATCTGGGGAAAGATCTATGACAACAGTGCAGAGGATGGTCTTCTACATGTCAGTGACATGCAGCTCATGTTGTAACGTCTCTCTGTAGTCCCAGTCCCTCTTCTCCTTCCCAGCAGGCAGCCCAGCAGGTGGATTATTAAGTAGCCCCTCCACGGTGGAAGCCTCTGGATGGAGTACCTGAGAGGGCCTGATCCGCAGAGGAGACATCACCCACCTCACCCCAGCACCTCCCCCCCCCCCACACCCCCAACTCTCCTGTCAGTCACAACAGGGGCCCCGTAGGGCCCGCCTGCTAACAACTCAGGATACAGCAGCAAAACATCCAGGAAGCATATCACATAGCTCAACCTGACACCACGCAACCTGAGCGTGTCAGTGTGTGTGTCAGTGTCTGGGTGTGAGTGTGTAGAGATCAGTGTGTGGGGTGTGTGTGTCAGTGTGAGTGTGTAGAGGTCAGTGTGTGTGTGTCAGTGTGTGTGGGTGTGTGTGCCAGTGGGTGTAGAGGTTAGGTCTGATAGAGGAAAGATGTCCACTGGGGTTTCATGAGTCTGAGTCTCTGAGTTCTTGAAACACTTTGTAACACTTCAGACGGCTGTGAACTGTATCTGTTGTGGATGCCTCCGTCTCTCCCTCCCTCTCTCTGTCTGTCTGTCTCTCTCTCTCCGTCTGTCTCTCTCTCCGTCTGTCTGTCTCTCTCTCTCTCCGTCTGTCTGTCTGTCTCTCTCTCCGTCTGTCTGTCTCTCCGTCTGTCTGTCTCTCCGTCTGTCTGTCTGTCTCTCTCTCTCCATCTGTCTGTCTGTCTGTCTGTCTTTCTCCAATGCATTCCTTGAGCAGCTCCACAGATAAGCTGGTGAAAATGCTGGATAGCCAGAGTAAGACCGCCAACTGCTGTGTTTCTATATATAACTTCTGTCCAACTGTTGCCTTGAGCTGATATTGCAATCTTTAACAGCACATTAGGATGTGTCTTTAAACAGTTGGGTAGCAAAGAAAAAGCCAAAGGGGTCTTTAATTTCAAGTACTCTGGTATTCTTAGCAGGTTATCAGAGTTATAATACCGGGACGGTTATGGTTAAAGTAAATCGCCTGTGCATCCAACTAAAAAGAACAGAAGTGGGCAGGTAAAGTATACTTTTTGAGCCGTAAGTCAGACACAATAATTGACCATCCTACTAACCTAACCTATTTCCTACAGACGCTGTCTAGAAGGAAAGCAAACACTGAATATAAATCCTCATTTACTAATCGTTTCCTGAGGTAATGAAACATTTTCCGGGGCACACCCAGTATGTAAAGATGTGAGAATGATTGTGAACGACCATGGCAAACACATGAATCGTTGTTTAATAAACGACACACGCCAAGGCTAGATTGAACTCTTTCAACACCTCAGCCAGGCCGTCTCCATTGACAACATCCCTGCTCTTCTTAGATTGCAAATGATTCCCAAGTCGTTCCACAAGTCCGAGCTGCTTCTAATTAGTGCAGGCACCAACCTCCTGCACTGTCAAAAAAGTAGATCGAATGTCACTCCTACTTACTTTCACTGGACATCTATTTGAGTTGCACACGAAGCTTCAACCTCTTTGGAGAATGACCTTTGAACTCGGGTATCAACTGTTTGCAGCATGTTGCTGCGTACCATGCAGTACCGTTCAGATGACTTCAATCGTTAATTGATTCTACCTACCTGGCTTTCAATGGCATGGCATGATTGATCGCTGCCAATGAACCAAACCATATAATCGTGATGAGGGTTATAACTTGTAAAAGTGGGAAAAACATCAAAATCCAAAATTAATCTACTGCAGAAACTGTAGCTTTATTTAAAAAACTTTCCTGAAGTCTTACTACCATTAGTGGGTGGCCATCTGGTTTAAAATGTTAATTCCCCACTGTCAAAAGAGGAATGTATATCAAGGCTAATCCCTGATGTGTTAGGAAGTTACGGTTAACTGAGAGAACAAAAGGCTGTCATGACATGTTTTCCCAACACTGGGTCTGACGAGCCTCACCCTCCACCGCCCTGCACCAGGTCGCTGACAGACGGAACACATCTTCTTCTCCTGGCAGCTGTGAAGTCTGCTGGAGGACCTCGCTCCCTGCCTCTCCTTCAGCCACATCTGGCACCCGGGCAGCTGGATGATTGGGCTGAATTACAGTTTCATCCTGGCCGTCCAGATTGGAAGACAGCTTGCCTCTCTCCACATTCAAATACTGCCATTACAGCTGATTAGACATCCAGGTTTTAGTTGTGGGGGGACGACGACGACTATACTTAAGTCTAATGGGATGATCACAGGCCTTTTTTGTAGCTCTAATAAGGTTTAAAGCGAGACATGATTCAGCAGGACACCTAAGGAAACTTGGAAGAATGAGCCGTTTGAACCGAGCTAGCTCGTTTCCCGGCCATCAAAATGCACTAGAGAAACTCCTCTGTGCTGTATCTCCAGATGCAGAATGCCCACATTCAC
Organism: Plecoglossus altivelis; assembly: GCA_036571765.1. Lineage (NCBI taxonomy): Eukaryota > Metazoa > Chordata > Actinopteri > Osmeriformes > Plecoglossidae > Plecoglossus > Plecoglossus altivelis. The sequence goes on from BROE01000006.1 coordinate 2,161,604, forward strand.
ACCTAAAACGGCCAGAGATTAGCACACTTTAACTCCCACAGGCCATTACCGTAATCTTACTGCTTGAATGAAAAGATTACATCGTTGGCTTCCTCACCAAAAAAGACCACACTTGTTTTACTGGCGCACGTCATGGATATAGCGTTACATCTATTAAGCAAGAGCAACCTACATCACAGCCACTTCATAGTGGAGGCTGTTCATTTCACTATCTGCTGGGACTTTCAAAACACTGGGCTTTTTAGCACCCGCCTTTAATGAGCTCAGAGCTGTGCAAGCAGATTTGGGGCGAGGACCTGATGTGATTTTCAGCTGCAGTCAATTGAATGGTTAAAACCAAGCAAGGACAGAAAGAGACTTGCATAGAGGAACATTTCAATCCGGGCAATTACCGTGGAAACGAATAAGTCGTTATTTTTGTTATTCAATTCCCGCTACCCCCTCCCTCTTTCTTTTTTAAGAGTCTTACCATGGTAATTAGCCATCACCCTGTTGTGTTGCCACGACTTGGCAGGTCCTGTTGCCGTGGGAGCAGATGAGCAGCGGAGGGGTCAGGAGGTCAAAAAAGGACTCACAGGTCATTAAACCAACTCGGCCAAAATTCTCTCCCTCATCCACGCCAAAACCCCCCCCCCAAAACTGTCTGTTCCAAACAAGAGTCTGAATTTTAACACCCACATCGCTTACGCTTGACGTGGTTTTACTTAGCAACTTGTTTTGCACCTGGTCGTGTGCAGCTGTCTTACGTGTTCACGTTGGGGATCAGAGGATGGGATGTTCATGTTTCAGAGGAGGTCTAGGAGAGGGTCTGACCACTGGAGGTGAACTGGATGAGTAGTCGAGGAAGGTGAAACACAGCACTTCTGTAGATGGTCAGACTTTAGTGGCACTGAGCATTTAGATCTATGAATATCCCCATGTTGTGTAACATCAAACCATACTGTAGACTATTAGGGGTTGTATAAGACTATTAGAAGTTACTGTTGTATATAAATATTACATATCATTACTTGCATGTTCAAAAAAAGAACCTAGTGTATTATAGCTATACATGTACACGTTTGTATGAGATATTTGAGCCAGTTTGATTCATCAACACATAGACTGTCCATCCACCAACGCACGTGCCTACTTACTGTTGGAGAAATTGACAGTTGAAGAACTGTCACGTAAACGTAAGTGGTTGACAATAAATTTGCCTTTTAAACCCTGCCTCATCATCAAAAACCTTTGAGCTAGACAGCAGCTAATCTGACTGTAATCTATGTACCGTTAATGTCCATATAACTATGGTCGGTTTGGTTTTCAATTCGAGCGCGCCGTCGGTCTTCAATTATGCCAAGGAATACGGCTTGTGAAGCGGTTCAATGCTTTTCGTATAGACAACTCCATAACTTACAGTAAGGGCTGAGCAGCCGAATGGCTAAGGTAGAAAAACGTTCAGCGCTCTGCGTTTAGGTGCTCCATTAACATCCTACACAGGTTATTAAGTTTCTGACTGTCCCGATTTGTCAAAAGACCTACGGCCTTCCTTTACCGTGAATGCTCATGAAACAGGTGCTCAGTCGTGTGCTTGTTTACGCCTAAAAATAACCATTGCGTAAGCCAACTGTATTCGCAAAATGATAAAGAAAAATAGAATAATAATAGAAGCCGGTAAAAGCTTTGATATTTTCCATAGCAACGATGTGATTAATATTTATGCGGATGCGTTTGAAAACAAAAACTGTATAATTTGCTGAGATTGCGGCTTTTGAAAACTGAAGCTTTTCTAAGATGTGTTGTAACTATCAAATATGGAACGAAGAATTATTTTTTCTTGACTGTTTGACTGGAAACTGTAACTTCATTAGGTAAATAAGGATACCGACCTCGAAGGTACCTTTTACTTTTAACTGCCCCTAACTTTAGTTCTAGCCAGACTACGAAATGAGCTCACAGACTACCAGTACGGTCTACTCCCAACAAACACACGGAAGTTTAACGTCATTTGTTGATTGTATGTATTTCTGCTCTGCTAGCTGAAACAATATAGTCACAGGCCAGGGTGATAACATATGGTGTAGCTAAACTATCCAGGATATCAACAACCTGTATTTTCGCCCTCCGACTAGTCTCTCTTAATGGCACACAGCAGAACAATTAGCCTAGCTCAGCTGTACCGTTAGCCTTACACGTTACTTACCACAGATCGGGTTATCAATGCAGCTGGGAGCTAAACGGCTTTTCCAGGTGAGTAAAATGGTTCATTTTGTCTGCTAGGATGCGCTCTTCTGTTGCTGTTATATTCAGTTCTCCAAAGCACCGGATTTAGCTGCGTAGCCAACCATAGTACTGCTGGCTAGCTACCAACCATAGTACTGCTGGCTAGCTACCAACCAGTTAGCCAAGTTGTCCGCTTTTGAGGTCGTATTGTGGCGGGACTGATATTAATAAAGCAACAATCCACCTAAGGGTATCGAAAAACGATCATATTATGCAGAGCAATCGATGCCATATAACAATCTTACAATTTGCATGGTTAACACCAGGCGGCACATTACATTATACAAAACATCTAGACTTAATTTCCCCCATTTTTTGTCAGGACATGGTCCAATTGTAAAAAAAAAAAGAAAAAAAAGATGTCCAAGTATAACTACTTTGGAAAGTCTATGCTATCTGCTAAAGTTTCTGAGTTGCTAGCTAGGTTTGGGTTTGAATGCATCTGTCAGATTGAGAAGTAGGCCTACGATATCGCCCCATTCCCTCTTAATGATTATCGACCGCGTTGTGAATCAATGGATTGGTCGCAGCAGTGCCTCTAACTTTAGTCTACTACCCATGAAAACTATTTGTATCTAAATGTTTAGAAGTTGGATGTATAGCTTTGGAGGTGATACAGACATAAAACTAAATGAAATGAACACTTCCTCTTGTGCAACGGACGCAAGCGCAACTCACGATGTCTCCCAAAACGGTAGGCTCTGGTTCAGTTCCGTGTGCAAGGACTTAAAATTATATTAATAACAAGCAAATGTTAGAGCTGAAGGTTGTTTCAGCACTCATTTCAACTAACGTCGTTCCAGAAAATGTTGCATGCTGTTTCCCCCTCCCTTTACTGAGCAACACGTTACATCAGAGATATCAAAGATCTCCAATTAAGAAAAAGCATGACAGAATCTGTCGCGTAGTACAACGATCTGGGCCAGATGCAAGTCAACTCGATGACACACTCTAAATCTTGCATGAGGCCCGTCAACAGGTGTGAAGCAAGACTGCTTGTAGAACAAACTTTGGCCGTCAAGCCAGAAAATGAAAGATGGGAGTTTGACAAACGGGGGCGACATGATAGATTGTTCTTGTCAATGGCATCTCATTAGCCAATGGGGCACCCAGGCTATTTTAATGCTGTCATCCATATGTGATAATGAGAAACAGCTGAGCAGATGTTTGTCTCTGGGAAAAAGAATTGTGAAAAAACCCCAACCATGACACCTTTGTAGATGACTGACCTGTCGCACACCAACCAAGAAGTCAGACGGTGATTGGTTTGTATATTTGGCCCACCTCCAGTCTTCGTGACTTAATACGACCCTGTCTTGCATGTTTTTATCGCGAGGTAATTTTAGCGATATCAGCACCTAGCTTTAAAGTGTTTGCGACACTAGGCTACTGTAATACGAAAAGACATGAAACAGTCTGTAGTTTCTCTCTGCCTCAAAGTTCACGTCTATTCAGCATCTGTGTTGCATTTCCAGTGTCATGATCAGATTGCCACTACTAGGAAATACCCCAGTTTAGATACACACCCCCTGTCCTTCGAAAAGTAACATGACGTTATCAAAGAAGAAAAAGAAACTTTTATCGACATGAATGCATCTGTTTAGAAGTAGAGATTCGTGGATTCGAACCTATAAACCTAAATCAACGCTCTAACCGCTGAGCCACTCCCACGGTGCCCGCCGCGGCGTCGCCCTGCCCCCGATAAAGCTGTGTCTGTGATCATTAGAGGCAAGGGTGGGAGCTCACAGCTAATGTGTATTTTCATTCCATCTTGGTCCTGGTAATGGATACCCCCCACATGGGGCCCAGACTGGTGTGGGTGCTTAATGTCCGGGGGGCTAGAGTTCAGGAACCCTATTTGTGCTTTGGGAAAAGCCAAGCATTCTCCAAATTGTGCGTGTGATTGGGTTACATCCGTCTTGGGTCAGTAGCATACCGGCGTATATAAAAACCCAGCATGTGCAAATCTGCATGACCCAGCTATTCGGGGACAGCTAACTGAATCACCGAAGCAGTAATTACCGGGACAGGTGCATTTTTTATTTTTCCGCAAGAAAAAAAAAAAGGTTTTAGACTTGGAATATTTCTCATCGCAAGTTAATGGACTTGAGTTTTTCCCCCCCCCTTACTCAGATCCAGTGACACATCAGGAAGACACAGCAGGGCTTGGGACATATGAGTTGTAGTGTATGCTAAACGAGCGAATCTGGAAGCGAATCACAGCATATGAAGCTAAGGTTGGGTACAGTTAAGGCGGTTTGACTCACTGAGTCAAACAAACAACTGGTCTGAAGCCAAGTGTATTAAACGCACTGGCGCTAAAGTGCACCTTAGTCATTATCGCTCCTCTCTTCACATAAAAGCCTATAAAAGACTTCCTATAAAAAAGGTTTCTTTCTGTTTTAAACTGCAGCTTTAAAACAAATTATGATAAACTCCTTTTTCGCAAGAGCAACCATTACAACACAGAAGATTGATGTTCATCTCAAAAACACACCAGCAGTATCCCACACGTCAACCTAAGTGTTTCAAACTAAATCCAAGCTATCTTATCACGTACGTCAAGACATCCCAACAGAATGTGCTCTGCAGTAACAGGCCTGTGCTGTCGGTTCTACCCACAGGGCAGAACCTGGGAAATGGTCTGGAGGAACCAGGGAACATGCGATTGCAACACCTGGGATGTTGCCTCAGCTCTGGGCCTGCAGCTTCCTTCCTTTTACTGAGTGTCTTTCATCTCTGCTCTGAAGTGCAGGCCAGTGCCAACAACAAGCCTATGTTCTGCATGTGGCCTGTTGGCGGTAAACATTGGAGTGAAGCCTGTAAAATGCTCACTCGTTTTTTCCCCTCTCTCTTGGCACAGCAGGTCTAACCAGAGTCGGGCCTGTCTGTGCGTTGTGGTACGTCCCTTTAAACGTTTGTCTTCCTCACCAGAAGCCACACCTGCACTACTGATTTTGAGGGGGGGGGGGGGGGGTCAAGCGTCATGTCAGTCAACTGCAAGGTGACACCCACGCCTTGAGAACTGAGAAGGAGAGAGAACAGGGCACTTTGAAATAGTTATCTGACAGTGGGTGCTGACATCTGCCAAACTATGCAGACATGCCCTCCAGAGATGCTAGCTGAGGTCAACTCATCACATACACCCCATGCCAAAAATTCTAAGTCCAACGGAATTCAGTCATCTTACAAAACAGGCAATATTCAAGAGGGGTTTAGTGTTTTCAAGCAGAGCGCTGTTCTGCCAACTCACTAATACCTCAAACACGGTTAATCCATACGTATTCATAAAGGATTGCTGTATATCAGTAGACCTAAGGATAACCACCACAGGAATGATAATGATCATTTCACATATGCCAACAATAACACTGAAATGCCACCTGGGACTTTCACATGCTGTTCGTATCGCCATTTCTGAAGGAAATTTAAAAAATATAAATGACTATATCTGAATAAGTAAAATAAGTAAGCAATAGTTTTACTATTAATGATTACTGAAGGTAGACTGGCTTATTATTCACTAACACTTTCAGCAGGCGATAAAAAAAGCATCCTTTTCCATCGTTCTCCATCTGAGAAAACTGTGGTCCCACTGTGGTGCCTTGCAGGTCAGTGAATCACACAGTCTAGCATTGGAAGGACAGTTAGACCGCAGCTTGTGTGAAGGCAGAGAAACCCGTCTTTGAAACGCCTTTATGAGGAAATGCCTCGTGATGAATGACAGGTGTATTTGTGCTGACAGGTAATCCTGACCAGGGGCGGACGAACTCCACCCTCTGTGTCTAGACAACGTCGGACAGACACTCTCCGCCTCTCAGTCAATGTCAATGTTAGCACTGGGACCCTTTGCAGCGCCTTGTTTATCAGACCCAATTTATGCGCTCTTATATTTTCGTCTCCTCTGGGAACAAGAGAAAGTGTGACAGAAACTTGGCACTGAGTGGCCCAGACGTCCAAAAGCAAGACCCAGTTCTCAGTAGTAGTGGCTGTGTCATGCCAAAAACTGTTCTAGTAGTGTCTTAGTCCTAGTCTTCAGATGGAAAGACACGCCCGTCGCCATGCAGACGTTAGCGGGAAACTGTCCTGGTTGCTAGCTCTGGTTGCTAGGTATGAAATGTTGAATTGAGGCCTATTTAAAACAATTTAACCTAATATACGATTTCAAGTTTTCACTCATTCAAGATTCCTGAAACAGCAATGCGCGCAGGTAGACTACTATACTTGTTTCTTTGTCTGTTAAGCTTGTTGCAAAATAAGGAACTTTTCAACAAAAAGGTAGCTAGCAAGTACTTGCTATCGAACAAGTGAAAACTTTAAATCGTAGAGTACACTAAATTGTTTAAAACAGGGCTGAATTCAAAACAGACCCGTTTTTGGCACTCTGACAGTTTTTGGCCTCACAGTTGCGTCACTCATCATAATCCTGCTCCTGGGTCATTAGTTCCTAAAGATAGCTCTGTTTATGGCTCATTCGGGTGATCTGCAGGACTATGGTCTCAACTGAGCAATTTATACTGTAGCAGTCAGGGAAAGAATGGAACAATCGATGTTGCAATGTGTGCTCATCAACCGCTGTATACATCTGTCAGACAGAAAGAATTTTAATATTTGGTCTGTGAAGTTTCAAAGGGCAACCTTATGTCATCGTTCCAGACCAGAGGAAAATACATGAGTGCAGCCCAGCCCTTGATACTGGGACCTGCTAGAGGGAAGACTGCAGGCTGACAGCTAAAAGGCTCACAAACAGAAACAGGACATGTGTTGATAGGGCCGGAGGGCAGGTTAGTGAGTCGCTAGCTGAGGCTCTTTCGTCCTCCAGTGCAGCTTAAACCTGTGACCCAGTTCTCTCTGCATCTCTCTCTCTCTCTCTGTGTCTCTCTCTCTCTCTTTGCGTCTCTCTCTCTCTCTCTCTCTCTGCGTCTCTCTTTCTTTGCGTCTCTCTCTCTCTGCGTCTCTCTCTCTCTCTGCGTCTCTCTCTCTCTCTGCGTCTCTCACCATGTCTCTCTCTCTCTGTGTCTCTCTCTCTCTCTGTGTGTCTCTCTCTCTGCGTCTCTCTCTCTCTCTCTGCGTCTCTTTCTTTGCGTCTCTCTCTCTCACTGTGTCTCTCTCTCTCACTGTGTCTCTCTCTCTCTCTGTGTGTGTCTCTCTCTTTATCTGTGTCTCTCTCTCTCTCTCTCTCTGTGTGTGTGTCTCTCTCTCTGTCTCTCTCTCTCTCTCTCTAGAAACTCCCTTTGCCTACTCCAGGGAGAGAGAATGTACATTCGTTGCCCAAAATGACAAACAGCATGCAGGCAGTGGCACGCTCGCTTGCCAAATACAGCGATCCACGTTGACACTGTGCTGACAGGGGAGACGTAGACACTGTTATATACAGTCCCCCACCAGAGACTGGGAAGGAGAGGGGGTGGAGGGCACATGCTGCTGGAACACAGACAAGGCGCGCTGTGTTTAGAGTTGAGGGTATAGGTACTGTATGTTCAGTAAAGTTGCAGGACTCTGGAGTTTCCAGTGACTTCTTTCAGAACAGTCAGGGTATAAAGTTTCTCACTGCCTTTGAAGGCTTCGGGTTTTGTCCAGTAAGCATTGGTCATCGCTGCACGGTGACTACATTGATTAACTGTGAGTTGCCGTATTCACTCTCAAACGTTTATCAAAGTACAACTTCTAACTCAAAACAACCTTTCCCAGGGGAAACATGTTCAAGAAACATCAGAACGGTACAAAAGTATAATTTGATGGTCCGGGCTCTCTCGGTTTTCTTTCACCAGTTTTACAGCTATACCGTAATTCGAAATTAAAAAAATAAACTTAACTACTATGGAAACCACTTGACACAACAGCGGTGGTAATGGGAAACACAGCTGCCAAGCTGGTAGCTGCCAACAGCAGAGGTTGGTGGCCATATAACCCTCCAAGGCTAAGTCCAGCCAGATGAAGTTAGGTAATCATTACTTGATGGTTTCTGTAAAGTTGAGGTCTGACTTTCCTAACAGAGTGAAAAAAAACGATTGTGCCGACTACAACAAATTCTGCCCGGCTGTGAACGTGATTCGACGTTAAGAAATGTTGGAAATGTTGGAAATCGCAGTTTACAAAATGCTTGGATACGTTCGCTAAGCTGTTGTGACGCATTCCAAGACAGTCTTGCACGAAATGTGCAGTAATACTTAAATACATATGTATCCACGTAAATCCATTACTGTAAAACATTATTTCGACAAAACAAACTATTTCCATTTAGAACAACAGAAACCTTTTCCAAACTTGCGCAGGCGAACTTGCGTCACTTGCGTATCTTGTTTACCTGTCGACATGATGACTCAGTGAATAAACAAGAACCGCAATGTTACTCCAAAACAGCCTTATGATGTGTGTGGAGAGTTGTACCTTTCACTATCAACCTGCGACCACATTAACCTCATTCCTCCCTCCCCTCTAATCCCCTAATCTCACTTTTCATTCCAGAAAGGCAGCCTCTGTGATCATTGGCAACTCTCACACGTTCCTTGGTTTCCCCAAGTAGTGCCGAAAGAGGCTACACAAGATTATCCTCTGGTAATCTATGTCTCACGTAAATATCTGCAGCTGCGTTCTTTAAAATGTTGGCCCCCGGCCTCTCCAATTGGGTGGGCTGGCTGGCTAGCTGGCTGGCTGTAAATTGATCACCATCTATGGTAAGCAGCCAGGCTATGCTTCGTTTAGAGGGACGGATTTCGACAACAGAGGTGCTGTAGCCACAACGTGTGGGTGTTCTGCTGGGTGTATCTGGGAATTCAGGGTGGTAGCTGTTCACTCATCTCACTTAACTCTCAAGGTAAACGCAGCAGAGAAGGTCATGGCTACGATTTAAGCATGACCTGAAAAACAACATCAGAAGAGAAAAGGGGACAACTGTTTAGATTTAATCCTCAAAATCTCAGAAGTATGTCTCCCCCCTCCCACCCCCCACCCCCTCCTCATGTTATAAATGTCCAACTCAGATGGGATCCTGGTTATGTGACAGTGTCTAACTGCAGCCACTGGATCTCAGTGGGTGGTTGCCCACCTTCAGATATCAAAGGAGACTGTGAAAGCCAGTATCTTCATCAAAGGAGGAATATATTACACCTGTCATACTTAGGCTTGTCTAATAAGACCAGGGAACTTAACTCTCAAGGCAACAACCACTAAACGCGCCAGACAGGCCTTTCCCTCCACCGGCCTCATCGATTTGATCAAATAATCTCGGGGATGTTTGCAGTCAAACACCACAGGATGTGCAGTCCTTAACACGCTCCCGTTCAAGACTACCAATAGCTCTGCCCTGCTTCTCGTTCGCTTATGGTGGGGTTTCGGAAGGGGAGGTTGATGGCTTTCCCTCCCAGTCTCCCTCCTGCCATCACGACTGGGGGCGGGGCTTTGATCACCAGGGTTAGGCTACAGAGCACGCAACACAGCTCTTGATCACCCTCAGCCAACCACAAGCAGCTTAAGACACGCTAGTGACCCTGAGTAACACCTTAAGTGTTTGATATGATGCAAACAATAGCTGATATGGTTGGTGTACCACAGCCTAAACTGACAATGGTGATGGATGTTTCAACAATGCTTTTTCCAAGTTTAGGCGAGCACTAACCCAATAACCCAAGCACTTTCTCGGGCCAATATCTCAATATTATTGTGGTCAGCGCCTAATCCAGCGGTAAGAAACGCAGACCTTAAACAAGCATCTTGTCGATTTGTAGGGAGGATGAGAGACAACTGCTAGCCTGGCCTTGACCTCGTATGCAAAAATAGTTCTTGTTTGCCGAGAGCAGCGTTAACGAGGAATGTGGACGTGAGTTTAATAGGAAGTGGAATTCTTGTACACCGAGTGCCATTTCAGGTTTGTATGAGTGGAAAGGAACATATAAAATGATGCTACGATACCGTGAGTGTGGTGATATTTACACGAGAGCCATGTAGATTCATGTGTAAGGTTAGGATGTGCCACAATGTGCACAACCATGGAGGTATTAGAGGTTATTGCTTCTGGATAATGCTGCCTGTGCAGTCACACCTTAAGCAAACAATGGTACTAAAACACTTGGATTAACTACACAGCATATAGCCTCTAAACATCCTGTCCATACTGTACATTTGATGGGCACAAAAGAACCTTTTCTACCCCTCTTACCGACCCTCTCCTTCCCCTCCTCCCCCCTCCACACACACACACACACACACACACACACACACACACAATCGCCCACACACCTTACAACAACAACACGCAGATTGAGCTGCCAATTTGTCCTGGCTGGAAGGAAATTATTTGCAAATAATTGATTGACTCTTTGTGCTTTAAGGTTTATGGCACCACATCGGCATGCACCTTAAATGGATGTGACTCAAATCATTGACAAAACTGATTTTTCGACAGCGCAAATCAGTAAAGTTCAGAGGCTAAGCAAATTACATCGCCCGGAGCAACTAGCACTGCATGAATGGAGCCTTTTATGATCATAGAGAAAACCTTTCCCAGGGGACATGAAATTTTAGAGGGTTTTCCCCCTTAAACACACACGGGTACACTTGAAAGGTAAAGGTAATTTCCACTTCCTTTCCTGGATAATGCTGTTTAAACCGAATAAGCGCTCGCATTCATTGCCGTTTAAATTTAAGCAAGATGTGCCTGGTAAAAAGTGTTCGTTTAAATCCTGAATGCAAGCAATGCGTGAATAGTAATAAATATAGGCTACTTAAATATTTATACATCAAATTTACCAGGCAATGGAAAAAAGTTGTAACAACTTTATAGAAAACATAACTTACCGTTTTGTTCCTTTAAACTTGGATGTTGAAATTTGCTAATGTGACTTGATTCTGCCTCAGAGCCATGTTGTTGGAGAAGCGATGCAAGTAGGAGTAATAATGGAAGGATCATTTGGATTAGTGTTGAACGGCGATCACAAAGCACTGTAGAAGGGACGTTTTGTATCACCATGAACCAGCGTAGTGTGGAGGACACCAATTCTTATTTGGACACATTTGTAGCAGATAAGCAGGGAGTAAAATCCACATAATCTCATTCAAATACTGAGTCCTCTGAAAATGAAAAATAAAAACTCAAGACCCGTAAAATCCACTGAAAACGCAGGCTGTTGGGCGGGTTCTTTCTAGAGTGCAAGTGCGCACCTGTTGGATTTGTGGAAAGTTGGAGAAAGTTTTTCTTTCACCAACTCCGATGTGATTGCATATTCAGCCCTAGTAACAATCAGTATTCATTGCATGCACAAGCACAAATCATGTATTTCACGAAGTAGTATTGGCTGCTGTATACGTTTCACGCTTTCCAAGCTCTTAAGAAGCAGGACTAAACTATTCCAAAGGAACTCCAGTCAAATGCTCCGCATGCATTTCCACGAGCCTCACAATAAGCGCATATATGCCCGAGTGCAGCGCAATTCGATACAGTCTTAAGGCTACATTGGATAACATATCGCAGCTCAAGGTTTTGTTGTCTGGGTCTTGGCTCATAGGCGGAGACTGAGCTAAACTATCGTAGAAGCTGAAACGACAGGGTCTGAATTTCTAGAGAACGCAGACAGCCAACTGACGACACAACAGGTGCTATACATAAAATCAAACCTCCTACCACAGGCAACTCCCCGTGACGTTAACTATTCAGTAACTCTCGTCTCGCACTGGGTAGGTTTCAACTTGCCATGAGTATTTTCAACACAAATATCTCCGGTGCTGGGGCAAACTATGGCGATCTTTGTGAGTTGCTGAACTTGTGAACTTGCATGACAGGTGGATCTTCCTCGAAGGTTTATGGATAATTATACATTTAACCCTCGAGCATTTGATTGAATGCAGCCTAAATAGTCTGCAGTGAGAGACCGACACAAATACTAGCCTATATATGGTACCTCTATATTTACTTATATAATAGTTATACAAAAGATATCACAACTACACGCGAATTAATTAAGTAAATAGAGGATAACATGCCACAAGTCAGCACTTATTGCAAAGATTTGTACAATGTTATTTAAACACATACATTCTCTATAAAAAGACAAAAATCCTTTACGACATTATAATAACCTCTTCTGGGCCTTCAGAAAAACAGCAGGAAGCAGATCAGGTGGGGAAAACTAAGCGCATGTCTTACAAAGAATGAACATCATCTGGATGAACACTGCAGATGTCCCACTTTCAGCAATGTAAATATTGGACAGTATACAGTGTGTCAAGACTCAGTCCTTAATCTCCCCATCGTAGCCTGAAGCACTTCTACTCTGGAACGTTAGAACGATCCATCTGCAGGGGGAAATGTTTAAGAACTTCTCAATTTGTCATATCAAAGCAGTAGACACCGCTGTTGCTGTTCCCCCTTCTGTTATCAATTTCTGCTCTCTTGAGCACAACGCTGTGCCTCATCAAATGTGATTAATGTGGTTACTCTCATCTTATTGTTGGAGTCTACAAGTGTTTCCTCCCCACACACACACACACCACACACACACCTCATATACACCACACACACGCCACACACACACCTCACATACACGACACACCTCACACACACCACACACACACGCCACACACGCCACACACACACCTCACATACACCACACACACGCCACACACACACCTCACATACACCACACACACGCCACACACACGCCACACACACGCCACACACACACACCACACACACGCCCCACACACACCACACACACACACCACACACACGCCACACACACCTCACACACTGTCCTGTACAGTAAATCTATCGTACCAAGCAGTCAAAACAATCAAAGGGGAGTTCCAGACACACTGAACTCATTCAACAAAGACACATGATGCAACGGAGAAGCAATCTACTCCCCTCTAACGTCGATGAAAAATTACAACCCTGGAGAGACGAAGGGTTATGGATGATGGTTTAATGTTTTTAATCAAAGTTGATGGCTGAGATGAGATTGTACGTCTCTCAGACACTCGTTTGGGGTGTGTTGCCCCCATGGAGACTGGCACACAGAGGTCCTCTTATGCCTGTTACAAGGGCCCGGTCCCTTTGTGTAAAGGAGAGTATCACATTCCAGCCCTGCAAAACCCTGGAGCAGATGTCAGCACTCCACATTGTGGAAAATCTCTCTCTCTCTCTCTCTCTCTCTCTCTCTCTCTCTCTCTCTCTATCTGAACGTTCTCCCTCCCTCTCTCTCTCTGTACCTTCTCTTTCCTCTCTCTCCCTCTGTGAACATTCTCTCTCCTTCCCTCTCTCAACTTTCTCTCTCTCTCTATCTGAACTTTCTCTTTTCTCTGCCTTTCATTCTTGTGCACACGCACACACACACATGCGCGCGCGCACACACACATGCACACGTACGCACGCACATGCACGCACACACACACACACACACACACACACTCCTCACCCAAGGAGGTTGTGTCTATGAAAGCTTGGTATTTTGTCTCCCTAAGCACATTTGATTGCTGCATCCATGGTGGTCTTGTGAAACAGAGAATTTAATAAAAAAATCATCTAAAAAAAAAAAAAAACAGGAATAAACTGGAGGAATTAGTCACAAGACAGACCTCAGGGTCGCTGCAATTATGGAAGGAACTCTGAAGGTTTAAACTAAACTGGCTGAGATGTAAATGTAAACGGTTGGGAATTCATAGTTGTCCGCTCACAGCTACGTTCCAATATTATTCTAAATAACTTCTTGAGACTTGAAACAAATGAGTGCCCCATCGCCAATGAAATCTCGTATTTATGCCTCCCTCACAGCCAATGTCAGACAGTACTTAGGCCAAGCTGAAGTAGACATATAAACAGTGTGGATGTTGTGCAGAACATAGCTGCACCCTCTAGAGACGGCTATGGTGTATGGTTTAATCTCAAACCTTTTCAAGAATCTTCTAACGCACTGCTGTATGTATTACTTATGTTGTCAAAGAATACAATCATTTTCAGTTTCAAACTAACTGAGTGTTTTACACCAGTTTTTGTGTTGCATATTTCACTTAATTGTAAATGCCAGTATGCCATCTAATTAGAAGTAAATAATGTTTAAAAAACACAAAAAGTAAGTTATTTCATATCCTTAAATATGGTGTAAAAGTGACAAACTTCTGCCCCAGCGAGGGTTTTTTATAAGGGCGTTTTGCTTTGAGTCTGGAGACACCTACTGGTGCCCCATGACATGACAGCCAAGTAGTCATCATGGATTTGGGGTATCCCATGACCGGGACCCATTAGCACAGGGGTGAGTGAGGTCAAAGAGGAACATTGCACGTCTAGAACAAAGTAATACGACACTGGTGATACCTACTGAGGGTTCTGAGTTGAGGTTTTCTAGGGGTACCCGTGGAAACAAAAGGGAATTCCTGTGTGCTTAAATTAATCACTAACCAATTGAACTAGTTATTGGAAACTAGTTTGTAACCTTTATTAACCATGACATGTAAACACAATCTACTTTTTATTAATAGCAAGCTAACGTGTGTAGTATACTAACTAAGTATACTAACTGGTTTCCAATGACTAGTTCAGCTGGTTAGAGATTAATGCAAGCACGAAGGAAATCACAATTTCTTCCACAGCCTTGATGTAAAGTGGTCAGGACGTGAAAGGGCGTTAGGTTATTTTGGCATGGTTCACTCAATGTGAGGTCTTCATGGTTTCATATTTCCAGAACTTTGTGTTCCACGTCTGGGAAGATAAGAAACCCAAGAGACAGGGATCTCATTCCATGAGCCAGTGCCCAAAGCTATTACTATTCCAAAACCAATCGATACGATACTGTGATGTGTGTGTGTGCGTTCAATGTGTGCATGAAAGCCTGTATTCATATTCATAAAGTGTGTCTTGTATAGTCTGTTCAGGAAAAACATGCTCCAGAGGAGGAGGAGGAGGAGGAATGAGAGAAGAGACCAAAGTGAGAGACCAAAGCATAAAGCATAGCTCAGCGTCCAGGAACACACTGTCTGTCTGCATCGTTAAAATGGACATTGCCATAAAGACGTCTCAGACAAATGATCTTCCTTTTCTTCAGAGTAACATAACGTCCTCATCTTCTGAAGGAAAAAACGCTCCCTCATCCTAACTTTACTGCCATGGTGTATATTTCTCGTTCTCTATGTAGTATCCAAATCATTTGACAAGATCAAATTTATAACAACAAAGCAATACAACTCTTGTCAAGAGGCTCAATGTCCTTCGAAACAAGGGATCTGTCAACACAAAGTCCTTATATTTCTTCGAGCAGAATAAGTCTGACATGCCAGAAATAATACTACACCAGTTTGGTTCAAACACACTGACAGTATTTTGGAAATGGCGTCTAGCTGTCCATCAGTGAAGTGGTGTATCGCCAGATGTTGGACAACGTCTGGGAAAGACAAAGTACGACTGTCCAAAGGGGCTTAAGCCTTGATTATAACCTCAGAATCTATTCATCATTATTTATCTGGTGCATATTATTGTGCATACATAGATCAAATCTGTACGGTAGATATTATTTACACATTCGTATTTTAATATCTAATAACATGTGTGTGTGTGTGTGTGTGTGTGTGTGTGTGTGTGTGTGTGTGTGTGTGTGTGTGTGTGTAGAAATAAATGTTACGTTGAATGAACTGAAACTCTACACAGTAGAATACTACACGGAGAATACTAAGCTGTATGGTTTGAAGACCTGGGGAAAAGCAACGACTAACCTAAAGCAAACTCATCTATTTTCTGGTAATAGTGAGACAAACAATTCTCAAGCAATTTTTCTTGGGTAGACACACAAAAGATCAAGCCATGAACCAAACAGCTAGCTTGTCTTTGACATCAAACCTGGCTGGTGAGTGAGTGGATTACTGGAAAATGTTGGACGTTGATCAGGATATATCCAGTCCCTCCCCCCTCCCCCCCACCCTCTCTCTCTCTCTCTTTCTGTCTCTCTCTNCCTCTGACCCATTTTTATTGTTTACATCTTGATTAAAACCTGACAGCGTAAATGCACGTTTGATGTCATCAGTTGGTCGTACAAGTCAAAAGACCTGCACACTTTGAACGTTTCAGGACCATTCAGTGGATAAAACATGGGTTAATTTTAACATTTGCGATCACTTCAATACGATAGTACGCACTCACTGTCGGGGTTACGACACAACTCAGTTTTAGTGCCCAGTAAGTGTGCTTAACATCCCACTCCTTCGTCTATTCGTCAAGAGAAGATAAAGTATTATAGCGATTTAACTGCTTACATTCAAGTGACGCTGAAAAATGTTTACAGATAACGGGCTGCTTTATGTTTTGCATTCGCACAGTCATAAATTGCATGGAGATTTTCCTAGCTAGCACTTACTTCCAAATGCTTACGTAACTGTTGTACTGTCGTCGGAGGATGGACAAGCCGTCCGTGGTGATGATGCTGAGCATGAAGTCTGGTCAGCCTCTAAGCATCTTCCTACTGCGCATGTTGCATGACAGGTGCACACGCTAGCCTCCATCTTGGGTTTCCCGAACATAGGCTAAACGTTCAGCAGCGCCATACACACTAAATCAAAAAACAACAAAACAAAACAAAAACAAAACAGCGGGAAAACATAAAAGGAAAATATTGGCAAATTGCCAAATTGTAGGTATTGACTTCAAATGTAAATTTCATTGATGAATGACCGGAAGAAGAGGAGATCATGAAAAACAAGGACCAAGACGCGTCATGAAGACTCGCTGAGGACCACTTGCAGAGTCAGCGTTTGGAACAAGAAAAGAAAAATAACTGGTTAGTGTAATTCATTTATTTTAACAAATCAAAAGCGTGTGGCAACAGGCTTTGGTCGACATGTGCCACAGACTGACATATGTACTATGTTCGCCGTATGTTTTCGCTTCGCATGTAAATGGCATCTTTGCCCCCACATCCTCCTATAACCTCCGGCGTCATGGTGGGCTGTGTTGCTATGTTGGTCTCTCCATCTTCTGGTAACGATGATCAAGGTTTGGAGCGAGTGTTGACTTACGGTCCGATGTTTGCCTTGTCGCAACTGGTCTTGGTGTGCACGTGCAGCCAGCCAGCCACAGGTTGCGAATGTTGTTAATTGACGTCAAAGCAATTTAATTTATAATCGGGGGTTTTACACGAAACACTGCTTTTCAGCAATTGGCCTTGTGAAAGTGCAGTACTCAGGGAAAATCCATCAATTCTCCACTATCTAGAAATGGTCATAAAAGTATTTATGGTGTTTGGTCATGGGTGATAAGACAAACACGCCTGTATGTGGGATGTCTGTATGATTGTTTACTGCCCCGTTTGTGTGGTCCTATGTCTAATGATGCAGATCAAGCACAACTTGAATTTGTTATAGTTGTGATGACCGGAGATGGTTGCCTATTGACTGAAAACTATCTACCCCTAAGAAGTACATGTTTACTGAATCATTATACACATTAAAGAGAGGGCTGACTATCAAATCCTAATGACAGATTAAAACAAATTAGATTAATTAAATCCTAGATCTAGCCTATGCTATGTTAGGGATACTATAATGATAAGCAATTTACCCACTCCTCTCAGTCAGACCATTTATTTGTACTGTTGTATGTATATTATGACTTGTATGAGTTTTTGTATGTTTTGTATGAGTATTTCATGTACATTTATTCTTATGTACAGCAATTTAGTTTACTTAGGTTGTTTTAAAGTGCTCTATGAAGAAAGTTTGATTGATTGATTGATACCAACAGAATGATGCAGCTCTCTGTGGATTTGATGAGCAAGCGTGAGATACTTATTGTTTTTTTCTCAAAGGTCGCCCACAGGAAGTCTAATCATCACATGCCAGCAATAACACGATTGAAACACTATACTGATGCCAACACGCCCACTTGATTTACTGTAATAATGACAGACGTAGAGAGGAGGAGATGAGGACGATCATCTTAAACTGCAGTCTTCAGATGAAGACAGGAGGGATGAGAGTGAAAGGAGAAGAGGAGGGGGAGGAGAGAGGGGAGGGAGAAGAGTGAGTGAAGAGGAAGGAGAGGAGAAGAGGGAGAAGAGGAAAAAGAGGAGAGGGAGGAGAGGAGAAGAGGGGAGGGAGGAGAAGAGGAGAGAGGGGAAGGAGAAGAGAGGAGAGTGAGAGGAGAAGAGGGGAGGAAGGAGAGGGGAGGACTGGTGATGATAATGAACTTATGTGACTCAGAACTTTCTTGGGTCAGGGGAATTCTGAGTAAAATAAGAAGTGGTGGAACTTCATCAGATCATCTGGTACCCCTCCAGCTATGCCTCCATGTGTTTGTGATGCGTGTGTTTGTGTGTTGGGCATGTCCATGTGTGTCTGTTGTGTGTGTCTGTGTGTGTCGTGCGTGTCTGTGTGCGCCTTTGTCGTGCGTGCCATGTTGTGACGACTAGCAAGAGAAATGACTCAACGGTGTATTTATGTATACAGTGGAGCATTAGCACGTTGGAGGGAAACCCTTAGAATTTGGACAGAGTTGGACTTCTGAATGAAATGACGTAGCCGAGTTTAACGTTGGCTCTGTGTTTTCTACGCTACAGCGAACCAAGCAGAAGTACGGCGTGATGCCGCTGGCAAGGACGATAATCAATGTGATGGAGAGAAGTCGAAGGAGGCGAGAAGGGAAGGGGAGGGGGGGATTACCAGGGGCGCCGTGCCACAGAACTGAGCGAGTCTTCCCCAGGAACTGCAGGACTTAAGAGAAGCTGGCTCGGAGCGCCAGCTCGTTTACAGCAGGCAAAGAAAACATGCCCTTGTAAGAAAGGAGATCCAGTTTGTGGCAGCGTCCATGCATCACAGTCAGTCTGTGATAAACAACCCTGGTCGCTAGGCGTGTGGAGGAGCAGTGAGTGTGTTTATAGTGGTACAGAAAGACACTTATTCTAGAAAACACCTATAAGTGGGTCCATTTCATCACTTGGTGTGCATGTCATGTTCGGCTTCAGGAAGGTGTGGGCATTCCCAATGCAGGACAGACATAGGCCTGGATAGAAAGGGGTGTGGTTGTTTCAGACTTATAGACTTAAGTGTAGAAACTAAACCCATTGGCTACTGTACACTTAAATAAAAGCAATTAAGACCAGAACAGTTATTCTTGATTCTGCATTTTGTATGTGGCCATCCGTCCAAAAACATGGTGTTGATTATTTTTAACACAGTACCCTCATCAACTCTGTGTAATAACGCTACAGGGAGTATACAGCTATTTCGGTTTTTAATTATAACAGTAATCAAGTTTTTTTTTTATTACGCTCAGAAAAACATAATTTAGCTAATGGTTGGTTGGAAGTAGTGCTTTGTAGTTAATGGCTTCATCTGTTTGCTGAAAGGAGCAATGTTGTTGATCGGATGTGGAAAAGCAACATGTGGCGGGTGTTCCTGAGCGCGAGGTGAGCACGACTGATCCCACAAGCTTTTGATTGCTCTTCCTTCCTTTTTCTCAGACGGACCCGGGGAAACCCCAAGATGAAAAGGACAAAGCTGACTGTCTTTGTGCTCCTCCTCCTGGTTTGGATGGAGGGAGTATCCACTAAAGAGAAAGGAACTAAGAAAGGGAAGAAGAAAGGTAAACAGGTCTACTGCCCCTCGTAAGTATAAGAGCCAGAATATTCTAGAAGTATGTCTCCGTCTCCGTCTCGTCATTCACAGTATATTGTGTGTGTAGACAGATGATGGAGTGGGTTTGCATATGACTTCCCCGTCTCCTGAGAAACTCATCCAACCACAGACAGATGTGAAGTGCATTAGATTGGGACTGGACTGCTGGCCGAAACGATCAAAGCTAAGAAGAAGAGAAAAAAAAGGATTTGTCATTTCTATCCCAGATTTAACATGAAAGCCTCATTTGTCATGCAGTGTTGGATGTCTCAATACACTAATACCAAACATGGGAATATATTATAGGCAACGTAGAGTTGTTTTGGTAAAGAGGAAAATCCTTTTATTTAGGTACAGTATAAACCATTTAAACTGTGTGTCTGACTGTATGTCATTGTGGATCAGTTTGGAACAGCTTGTCTAAATTGTCTGCAGAAAGGCTAGTTAGGTGGGGCTTTGGAGAAAGAAAAAGTGGCACACTTTGATCAGAGGAACCGCAAATGTACACAGTCAAAATCCCTGCCGGGTCCTTCTACTCATCCTCTGAGCACAATCAAGTTTACATAATGAGATGTAAAGTGCTCTGGGAGTTAGATTCCCTGGCAGAGCAGTTACCACCCACATGGAAAGCAGTTTTCTGGCCTCTCTGCCAGGTCTTGCTCTTTCTTGTCTACCTCTCTCTCTCCCTTTATCCCCCCATCTCTCTTGTCTACCTCTCTTTCTCTCCCTTTATCCCCCCTCTCTCTTGTCTGTTTCCCTCCCTCTCGCTCCCCTATTTCCCTTTCTCTTTCTGTCTGTCTCACCATTACTTTCTGTCTGTCACGCTCTTTGTCTCTGTATATTTCCCCCTCTCTTCTCTGTCTGACCATCTCTCTCCTCTGGTTATCATTGCTTCAGAGAAGCAGAGGCGGTGTTTTCCGTGCCGTGTGACACGGGAGCGGTCCAGAGTGTTTTTAGAGTGCCCTAACACTCCTGAGCAGGCTGGGAACATTTGCTTTTCGCTGTTTGAACACCTAGCAGAACCTATAAAAGTGTTCCCCTCCCAGAAAGGTTGTGAGACCCTGACAGGGTGGTCTATTTCTAAAGCTAATTCAATCACCTGGTTAGTATACAGAGTTTAACCCAGGTTCTCTCTTCGTATTCTGCAACTCACCCTGTCTTAAGGGTCAAAACGGCCCCACCTTCAACCTTTGAAATAAAGCGGGATGATAAATTTTTTACCCTGTACCCTTTTGGGCACTGAAATGTGCAGCCATGCTGCACATGAATCAGAAAGATTTAGTTTTGTCTGAGTTCAATCAAGCACATACAATCTTAATGTCTCATTGTGTGTGTGTGTCATTCTGACCCCCGAAGAGAGCATGAGGGTTAAGTGGAGGTAAAAGTAAGTCTGCTGTTCTCTGGAGAAAATGTGACCTGCTGCTGTGTAATGGTGGCTGCTGTGTAACCTTTCCTCTTCCACCCCTTCCCTCTCCTCCTCCTTCTCCACCCCTTCCCTCTCCACCTCCTCCTTCTCCACCCCTTCCCTCTCCACCTCCTCCTTCACCTCCTCCTCCCCTCTCCCCCACCTCCTCTGCAGACAGCTGTCAGCTGAGGATCTTGCACGGGTTCCTGAAAATTCAACCAGCAACATCTTGAACAGGTTACTGATCACCTACGATCCCAGAATCAGGCCCAACTTCAAAGGTGAGCAGCCTCTCTCTCTCCCTCCCCCCTCTCTCTCTCTCTCTGCTTACTGTACTAATTTAATCCAACCTTCCATCATTTCTTCCTTCGCTATCTATTTCAGTGTGTGAGTTCTACACACTGTTCAGTTGGGTAAGTTACCTGAAAGGCTCAAATGTTTTTAGACAATTTGTTCTAGTTCATATAAAACCATTTCAAAGTTTTCGATTAAAGGCTTACCACTGGCAAGGGGTGATTTACATGGAATTCTCCTTAATGCAAGGCTTGTGTTCTGACTCCAAACATTCTAAATCACATCTCAAAGATGAGGTCATGACAGTTTCAACTCAGATCAAGAGTCCATCGTGCTGGATCGCATGCGGCCTTAGAACTCGCATGTATTGTTTACCGACCAGATCGGAGCAGGCATCTACGGTATCTTCAGCTTCGGGGTGTCATGTAGAACACACGGAACATTCCGAGAATGTTTCCCCGTCGCCCGGTGTTGTAGAACATTCGGCACTCCCATTCGAAGCGTTTCCATGGAGACCTGATGATCTTAACAGTCTGTCGGTCGTGTTGGGGTCCATCTTCATTCGCTAGCACCAAGCTTGATACGGCTCTCTGGGGGTTTTGCACTGTGCGGCTGCCTGCTGTTCTCCCCCTCTGCAGACTCACATCTGGTCTTCATATCAAGGCTAGATGAAAGCTCTTGACTTCCATTAACTTCAAAGTTGTAATCTCCCAAATTTGATTTGAAGCTGTTCCTTATGCAACTGCGGGCCTGGGCCATTAAATCACAACCTGCTTTTGTGGGATGGGAGGCTGCGTTTGAAAATAACGCAACCAGTGGTCCCATAATATCTTTTATTCTGGCAAGATCAGGACACGCAGAATTCCTCTGTGTTTTGGCATATTTTATGATGATCACGAAGTGTAAATGTTCTCCATGAAGGTGAATAAGGGGATCTTGATATGCTGTGTATGGGTTTGCAGATTTGCTTAAAACAGACATTATAACACATATCATAGATCCTATGAGACCTACAGTACCGAATGTGCAAACTGCCCGTTTCTGATGATGCTGTTCTGTATGCTTTCCAGGCATTCCTGTCGAAGACAAAGTGAACATCTTCATCAACAGCTTTGGCTCCATCCAGGAAACCACTATGGTAAGAAACCTCTGATTAGATTATATCACCTTTTGAATAAATAATAATACATCTTATTTGCAAAGCGCCTTTCTTGCATTTTAAGTCGCTAGGACAATCATCAAGGCGCTTTTACAACCATGGTCAGTCAAGGTCGTTAATCCGCATAAGTTAAGGGAAGACATGATCAGTAAGTATCTTTTGGGGCAATATTTTCCCTGCAGATTGGACAGATTTGAGGGATGTATTGCAGGTATTGCAGACGGCACAAGATCATTTTAGCGGTGGAGTTTTATAGAGACTGGAGGTTTCATGGCTCATTTATCTGATGGCTTAATTGCTGCTAGAAGTGCTTTTCCATTGCTAATGAATAGATTAAACTGAAGGACGTGCTGATTTGACCCTGGATCGCTTAAGACATCACATCGAGCGTGCTGTTGAAATGTTTTATAAGAAACATTCTCATTCTTCTTCTTTCATTTGAGGATGCAACGAGTGCTGTGGTAACCGTCTAGGCCGTGTTATGAATCGAAACCTTTTGGGATTCATTTTCGAGATGAACATGGTCTCATCTGAATTCAACAGCTTCTCCAACTACAACGTCTCGTAATATATACTCTGAAAAGTCTGGCTGACTGCATGCAAACAGAAAGAAAATGCCTGGATGTAATCCGATGTCTTTGCATTTGCTCACAACCTTACGATATACTAATCAGTTCAAAAGAATGAACTAATGAACGAACTAATTTGAAATAATGAAGCACGTGTGGTATAAGTGTCCCCAGCCTGCGGTTTGGACTTGCATTGCCAACATAACACAGTCTGGATAAGATTCCTCATTCCTCTCCTTCCAGTTTTGTGGGATTTTCTATTTGAGAGTATTTTCTAAACGTTTTCCTTGTCTTCTTTGAGGGTCTAGGTTGGTTATAGATGCTTTTCTGTGGGCATCTGAGAAACCGTCTAAAATTCCTTTCCAAAAGAGCTACGCAAAGACAATTTGATTGAGTTGTTTGTAGTCAAGATGCTTCCTGCAGAACCTGGCAGTCGTCTCAGCACCCATAAGCAGGTGTGGTAGTGAAAATTCATCTGCAATTTCCAGTTCTTGTGTCTGTCAGATCATTTATTGGTGGTGACATCTACACAGATGCCTTGAATCCTGTTTTCTGGAAGGCAGATCGTTTTCCGCTGAATATATTTCTCTTGGCCTGAGATCAGTGCTGTGTCTGCTGAGCCAGAGCACTTAACGCTGGCTGGTGGGGAATTTCACACCAGTAACAATTGAGATGATATACGTCCCGCACGGAATGACAGTGCAAAACAAAATAAAACTCTTTCCTGTCTGCTGTGAGAGAAACAGATATGGAGACAAAGTAGAGAGAAAGGACTGTAAAGACATGGAGAAAGAGTTAGAGAGAGACGTTAGACAGCCAGCTGGAAACTCATCCTTCTTTCCAAATGTCATCCTTTCCCTTCATTTTTGCTGTCCCAGAGAGAGGAGTGAGAGAGGAGTGTGCTTCAGTGACAGAGTCCAAATGAGTTAGGATGGAAGACCGACAGAGACAGCTGGTCATCTCCCTCTCGATTTATCACACTCCAGGGCTTCTGATTTCAGGAAATACTTGCTGGTCATTTACACCTATCTTAAACGCTTGTCATTGCTGTGCGCCGACTGCAGTTAACACATCCATTTTCCCTTTATGAGTGCATTCGCCCTGAGAGGAAGACTAATTTGATGATGCAGGGTGCAATAAAATCCACCATGATTTATACTGCCTCTTCAGTTGAGTTTTCCGTCTTTGATTACTCTCGGTGGATGTGTTCAATTTGCTCTGGGTTGGCCATGCCACAAACAGCCCACAGTTGGATTTGCTATAACAATGTGGAGAATTGGGATTAACCAAATAGCTTTATTTTCGTGGGGATAAAAGACTAAATAGCATCTTGTAAATGTTGGAAGGCTCGACCTGGCATTACAATAGCAACATTCATGTTCAATGACATAAAATGTCATTATGAAGCATTGATATTCTATGTAATATTATATTGATTTTCTCTAAAGGTTTTTTGGGGGGCAATGGGCATACATACACATACACACATGCACAGCTGGTGTTTTGGTAGATGTGGTATTTGACATGCAATCCATCTTCAAGTTTCGCTCCAATACTCCCTCCCTACACCTGTTCCCCCATTTTGACAAATATATACACCTTCAGTGGAGACATAACACGTTATGCCAGCAGTCAGTCTGTGAGTGATATGTTCTCACCAGCAAAACCAAACAGAGCCCATCTAATACGCCTCTAACGAGGTTTCAGACGGATCGTTTGTCCCTGTGTTGATAACCTTTGACCTCGCTGGATCTCCAAGCCCTTTCCCATGCGTTTGCTATGTTGATTGCTCTGAACACAAACAACAGCAGCTCTCTGCAGCTGTGCAATGTTGGCATCTTGATTGGATTTTGACGAAGCTTCAGTGTTGAAACAACTTCAAGAAGCAGCTTGCTGCGTTCACGATGGAAAGTGTGATCTGGTATCGGCGTTGTCTGGAAAGAAACCAGCTGAAAGGATTTGGTGTATAAAGGCGCTTGTGCATTATTATGGTACATAGGAGACCACATACATAACATTTAACCTCACCATGATATTTGCAATTTGTGCATTTTACCTCAGAAATGCCCATATTACATATAATATATGTCACAATTACAACGTTTTATTACATCAGCATTGTTGTAGCCATTAGGCAACTGTTGGGTAGATGGCTAGTGGTATCTTGATTTTTTGTGTCCATCAATAAGGATTACAGGGTGAACATCTTCCTACGGCAGCGATGGAACGACCCCAGACTCCGGCTTCCTCAGGACTTCAAGTCTGAATCGCTCACCGTCGATCCGAAGATGTTCAAGTGCCTCTGGAAGCCGGATTTGTTCTTCGCCAACGAGAAAAGCGCGAACTTCCATGACGTGACCCAGGAGAACATTCTGCTGTTCATCTTCCGGAATGGGGATGTTTTAATCAGCATGAGGTAAGCGAACGCATCCCTAAACGTTTAGCTCTTCAAGTAGGAGTGGATGTGCCAATTAACAAGGATGTGCTTGATTAACAGTGGTTGATTTAAGCCACATGCTTGATTCACAATGGTTACATTAAAGCTAAGGTCTGTCTCCATAGTGAGCATGTAATGTCCCTAACCTATCAACCATACAGGTAGGAATATATGCACAATTAACAAGCATATGCTTGATTAACAAAATGCAAACTAATTCTGTAAGTCCTTAATTGGCTGAATCAAGGTTGATTAGGTATCTGAGGTCTGTCTCTATAGTGTTGATGGAATGTCCCTGAGCTATCAACCTTTCAGGTAGGAATGGATGTGTTGATTGGGACTTGATTCAACCAACATGTGAATTCCTTACATACGTGGTTTGTGGGCTGTACGAAACTATCTGGCACCATACAGACAATTGTTTTGTCTTACAGAAATAAACTTCCTTTTGTTTTAGTGAACAGACGACTAACTGCAATGTTTTGATGTATTGAAAGTTACAACAAATATGACTTAGTTTAGTGCTTTAGCATAATTATTTGAGAGCTAATGGAAATCACTTCAGCGTTCAACTAAAAGCAGTTACAACATTTGATTTACTGGCACTTTTGTTAACTGTTATTTTCTGGGTGGGTTGGTGGGTGGGTGGGGGGGGGGGGGGGGGGGGGGGGGGGGCAGTTACGGGCTACCAGAAATCCTTCCACAGAAATTACTATACTCAGAAATTACATTATTGTCTAAATGCAAAAGTCGTATATCTCCATTTCCATTTGCGAGTGCAGTGATTGAGTGACTTGGAGTGACTTAGGTTTGCTAGGAACATAGAGAGTGCGTTCTAAAACCTCGCAAATGCTTCTTGGCAGATTTCGTAGTCAAGATTAAGAAATATGATCACGTACTTGAGCATTTATCAAAATTATATAAAAACACCTTGTTTACAACATCAATACTTTAAGTCCTTGGTGTGAACATGAGCATGTACTCAAGGATGACAAGGCAAAATCGCGCACATTTATAGCCTACCGCTAATTTGGAGATTAAATGAATCACCTCCTATTTCTCGCCTCCTAACCTTGTCACAAATATGTGACGGTTCCATTGGGCACCACAGCGTAACGTTGCATGTGACCATCTAATTTCATATTGCTTAACAGTAAAATAGACGATATTTCCAAAACGTGAACAAATGGTAAATTTCAATCACCTTGATTCGTTCGTGTCTGGCACCTCCAAGTGTAAATCCAACGTATCTGCGTTCTTCTGGAAGCAGCCAATCATACTGGACCTTCTCCAATTGGTTGGTTTCGTGGCACATTTGTAACGCTGTTTTGTGTTTCGACGTTACGTGACTTGAAGTTAGCGCTCGCGAAATTGAAGTTGGCGCGCGCGTAGCTGGTAACGTTGAGGGAGCCGTCATGCTGCGAGCGAGTGCAGATATGCTTGCAAATGTCAAATACAATGATCGAGAACGCAAAACAACTTTGCTTACAAAATATTATACTCCGCTCAAGATTTTGTCTCAAATATAACGCCATTAACATCGCAATTGAATACTTTCAGATAAACAAAGCGACGCTATAAACGCATAGTATAGTTTCAAAGTATACCAATTACAAGGCTAGCAAGTAAGATTAGCATGGTTGTAGCATTGCTTCGAACATAATGCTAGGTAATTTATCTCGCAGTTTATTAAGATAGCTAGCTAACTACCTTTTTCGTTAAAAAAAATAACTTACGCTGTAAGGACCTTGGTTTGAAATATTCGTAATTCACTCTTCAACTTGTTCTCGTTGGTATAAGACTTGGCCTGGCTGGAAGATGGCTTGTTTGAGCTTCTCACTCGCAGGAAACTTGCTAGGAAGCTTTTTCCGCGTCCCGTTTTTGACGCAGTGTCTGTTTTTCTGTGTAAAAGCCTTGCGTCTTTCCCCCTGTTTATGTGTTTGTTGATTCATTTCATCGGGAGGCGGTGTGGGTTGCTGCTCACCTATCAGTGCATCTGCACTAGTCACAGACAGCTAAAATAAAGGCTTTCATGTGCAAATGAAAGAGGATGGAAATAAATATGCAATTCGGCTCATGCACAATAAAGGAAGCGCGTTAAGAATTCATGCCTAGTGCACAAAAGTGGCCGTTTTTTCTGTGAAAGGACTATCTTTTGAATCATTCAGTGTCTTTTGTCTTCTGTCAGGATGAAATACGGACAGTAATTCTCCTGAATCATTTTAGCCTCTCATTTGACAGATTGCACTGGTATTTTAGAATTTATGCTTGTGAGAGCACCATTAACTTGACTAGGTTTTCAAATTCAGTAACCTCACACAACATTGCAAATCTACAATATCCTAACCCTTTCGTTTAAATCCACGATATACTAACGTCTCAAACGGCTAGCCTGCAAATAGGGTAATTTTGGATGCAAAACTGATGCAAGTGTCACCTGTTTACGTGACTGTGCTGGTAATAATGACTGTGTTTGTCCTCAGGTTGTCAGTTACTCTGTCCTGCCCTCTGGATCTGACTCTGTTTCCCATGGACACCCAACGCTGTAAAATGCAGCTGGAGAGCTGTAAGTAGTGTGAAGTGACGTATTGTCAAGTAATCTCCAGTGTCTCAACTAAACATGACACATCCTCCACACCGTCATATCGCTGTGAAGTCAAGCGTAGTATATTTGTATGTTAATACGTACTCATCTATTTTCATTTATTTCCAGTTTGGTTAGCCTCTAAAGGCTTGCTTCGGGTGTTGAAGGAACTAATGTTTTATGAGGGTGTCTGAGAGGAAGAAAATCTACATGTTTGTCAGTCTAGGAATGCAGACAGGAATATGAGTTTTGGTGTAGCATTGTATTTATGGAGTAAAGTCGATGCATAATAAATATATCAGTATGCCACCAAAGGTCCTGGCAACCTACAGTACCAGTGAAAGGCATGTTTATTACAGGTATGCGACTGTATTGCGTATACGTGTGTATAATGTATGTATATATGGGTGTGTGTTTATGGGGGGGGTGTATGGTGTGTGTGTATGGTGTGTGTACATGGGGGGTGTACATTGGGGGTGTATGGTGTGTGTGTGTATATGGGGGGTGTATGGCGTGTATGTATGGGTGTGTGTACATGGGGTTGTACCTGTGTGTACATGGGGTTGTACGTGTGTGCGTGCATGTCTGTAGTTGGCTACACCACAGATGACCTGCGGTTCATGTGGGAGACTGGAGACCCAGTCCAGATGGATGAGATCGCCCTGCCTCAGTTTGACATCAAACAGGAGGACATTGAGTACGGGAACTGCACCAAGTTCTACGCAGGAACAGGTATGCTCCGCAGGGGTCTACCCAATTATGCACGAGAGACAGGTTGCCTTCTAGATTGTATTTGTGCGCGCACAGTATCAGGTTGTATTATCATGTAGTTGCTGGTTATGTGTAGCGCTTTAGCTTACGGCTAGAGTTAGATTATTGTCATCAGCAGACTGTTAATGGCAATGGGCACACGTTGTAGTATGTTTATTTTAATGTGATAGCAGAGCTTGCTATTTGAAATCTGATTAGCATTTTCATAACAATCACCTTGAGAGCAAATACATTTTGGATCATTGGAGTCAGTTTCTTGATGAAGACTTTCCAACTGAACGATTCTGATGACTTTGGGTTTAACAATGTGCAACACAGTGTCTTTCCTCAGGTCACTAATTATCCCCTGAGCATTGGAATGTTTACATGTCTCACAACAAACACTAGAGGAAGGTTCCTCATTAGGATTTCAACGCAGGCATTCCATAAAAAACTTTTTAGCACTGAGGGAAATTCATTTTTATATGTTTTTCCAATGAAGCTGTTTCATAAGCAGAAAGACATTCTCACAGTTTTGTGTTCCAGGTGAAACTCAGCAGTATCTCATAAACGAACCGTAAAAGTATTCGAACGTGATTAAACTTCACCAAGGTGCTTTAGAAGCAGACATGCTGCTAACAAGCTAACACTTGCCAGGTGTTAGCAAGATGGGGCTGAGTTAGTGCTGTCTCTATGGTAACCTAACCTAGCATGTATGGTAACATGTAGCATGCTATGGTAACCTAACCAAGCATGTTTATGAAGTGTGTGTGTTTAAAAAATTTTAAAAAAGTAAAAAAAATATTTTGGACAAAAGTTCAGAAACAAGAAACAAATAATAGAAGTTCAAATTAACAAGAAACCGTTCAATTTGTGAATTTTTGAGTGGAAACTTCTTTTAAAAGGCAGACAAATCTCCCCAAAAGTTAGCAGACAAAGATTTATACTTTAATTTGAGTGTAGGATGTGTATATTTCACCCATCTCTAGTATACCCAGAACAGAAGTGGCAATAGACTCCACATTCTGAACCCTACACATCAAGTCTCCAGCCCTCATGAAACTATCACCAGTTCATTTTCCATGAGGCAATAGCAGAAACAAGCTGCAATCCTCCTGAGAGAAGCGTGAAAGCTTCAAGGACAAACGTGCAAAGAAATATACTGTGATAAAGTTCATCAAAGGAGAGATTAGGAGAGGGAATCACAAGGTTGAAGACCTGAGATCAAGATACCACGGTTACACATAAAGGTTATTAATAAGTGTTGTTATCAGAGAACGTGAAGGGCGTCAGGAGCCTGTCCCTACCTGCTCTGCTTCTGGAACACGGAGACCTTAGATGATAGTGGATCTTAGTTAAGATGGCGGAAACAGCTGTGAATAAACCTAACAGGTGTTTGTGTTGGCTGTGGTCTGTTGTGTTCCAGGTTACTACACGTGCGTGGAGGTGATCTTCACCCTGAGGCGACAGGTGGGCTTCTACATGATGGGCGTGTACGCCCCCACCCTCCTCATCGTGGTGCTCTCCTGGCTGTCCTTCTGGATCAACCCTGATGCCAGCGCTGCTCGGGTTCCCTTGGGTACCTCCACCACATTCACCAAACACCACATTCATCAAACACCACACTCACCAAACACCACACTCACCAAACACCACACTCACCAAACACCACACTCACCAAACACCACACTCACCGAACACCACGCTCACCGAACACCACACTCACCAAACACCACACTCACCAAACACCACACTCACCAAACACCACACTCACCAAACACCACACTCACCAAACACCACACTCGCCAAACACCACACTCACCAAACACCACACTCACCAAACACCACACTCGCCAAACACCACACTCACCAAACACTACACACCACCTGGCATTGCAACAGCAGCATGTCCTCCATAACAGTTGACTGTGTGTTTGTGTTGTCTCAGACGTTTGATATTTGAGCTAATGTTCTGTGATCTGTCAGAGGATTGTTGTTCCTCATTTTGTCTCTGGCACCAGAATGCAGTGGTTCTCAATTCTGGCCCCTGTGCTCCACTGCTCTGCATCTTCTAGATTAGGGGTGTCAAACCCTGGTCCTCAAGGGCCGCTGTCCTGAAGGTTTTCGACGTTTCCCTGCTTCAGCACACCTGATTCTAATGAATGGGTTGTTATCAAGCTCTGTGGAAGTCTGATAACGACCCATCGTTAGAATCCGGTGTGCTGGAGCAGCGAAACATCGAAAATCTTCAGGACAGCGGCCTTTGAAGACCAGGATTTGACACTCCTGTTCTAGATGTTTCCCTCCTCCAACACACCTGATTCAAATGAATGAGTTGTTATCGAGTTTCTGCAGAGCTTGATAACAACCCAGTCATTACAATCAGGTGTGTTGTAGGAGCGAACCATCTAGATTCTACAACATGCGAGGCAGGAGGCAGGAGGAACGGGATTGAGAACCAGCGCTGACGACGGAGCTCTTAAACATCCCCTTGCCTCCCCTCTTCCTGCCAGAGGGAGACGTGTTGTCTCCCTCAGGTTGTGTTGTCATTTGGGAGAACATCTTATGGGTTTTTCTCGCCCCCTGTAACCGCAGAGGGCCTCGTGAGTGTGCCGCGAAGCAGACCAGCCATTGTTGTTCCCTTCCCCTCACCTCTCCAACACTTCCTCCCACCTCCTCCCTCTTCCTGTCTCCCTCCAGTCGTTCATCATCACTTCCATCCCACCCCTCCATCTCCTGTGGAGGACGACCTCATGACACCCCAGTAAATGGGATCATCGCAGGTCAGTCATTCTCACAGTGTGCTCATTGGCTTTCGTTGCACAGTTATTTGTGTGTGTGTGTAGCATGTGTTTGTCAGTGCGCGTTTTGTTGGAGTTATTCTGATTCTCAGGTGTGTTTTGAGCCGGCATATTGCGAGGCCCGGTGTGTGTCAACGCTTGTGGAGATCAATGGCTGCCTCGTGTTTTATCCCTACTGAACGGATTGTCGTGGAGCGGCAACTTTGTAGTCCAACGAAGCTATCACCACCCCAAACACAGACAACAGTTTCTTTGTGGTTATGAAACGGGTCAGGGCTGGGCAATCACCTTTACTGGAGTCTTTTATATAAACCGCCTCGATGAATTGTTTATTCCGGGGGAAAAATACAAGCATACAATTTGCAAGCAGTCTATTGTCGGACGCCAGGTGAACTCGCATTAGCATTACAACGGGAAACGTACAACAGGATTCATGGAGTTTATAATTAGTCTTTTGTTTTAAGTGCTTCCGCAGTGATTTAGATGATTCATACAATAGTTCGACAACCCCATTTATGTTATTGTTCAGCAGCTTTATAATAGTTTGAATGTTTCTAATCAGCAAGTGAGTTAAATATTGGAAGAAGTAGGTATTGTTCTGTGTACCGTCTTAGGCTGAGGTGTGTAAACATTCAGAAATGTTATTGTTTCGAACATCATTGTAGTTTCCAGCTGTCTGGCTTAGCTACCACCAACATTAATCAATTGGGATTCAAACAAGTCAAACTTGATGCTAAACTTTTGAGGCACGTCAAGTCAGATCAGACATCCACCTGTGATGTAAACCTTAGATCGTCCTCACAGCACCAGTCCAGGTGTAGCCTCCCTTCCTGACCTTGCCCTGACAAGGTCATCTGCTTCTCTCCCCGCCCAGGGATCCTGTCTGTGCTCTCGCTCTCCTCCGAGTGCACCTCCCTGGCCTCTGAGTTGCCCAAGGTGTCTTACGTGAAGGCCATCGACATCTGGCTGATCGCCTGCCTGCTGTTTGGCTTCGCCTCTCTGGTGGAGTACGCCGTGGTGCAGGTGATGCTCAACAGCCCCAAACGCATCGCGGCCGAGAAGGCCAAGATGGCGTCCAAGGAGAAGGCAGAGGGGAAGACACCCGCCAAGAACAACACCGTTAACGGGACCGGAGGGACGCCCATGCACGTCAGCACGCTGCAGGTGTGGTGTGGTGTGTGTGTGTGTGTGTGTGTGTGTGGTGTGTGTGGTGTTTGGGAGGGTGATGTTAGTGTGCATGTGTGTGTTGGGTGTTTGTATGTGTGGTGTGTGGGAGGGTGATGTTAGTATGCATGTGTGTGTTTGTGTGTTTGTGAAACCAAATCTTTAAAATTACTTTATGAATTCCATTGCTGTTTATCTTTGGGTCTTTTGGGGTCATTCATGAAGTGGTCGTATTTACATATGTGTGTGCGGCGTGTGCGTGTGCGTGTGTGTGTGTAATTGTAGACACCTCGTCCTCGCACTTAACTCAATGACAAATGGTTCATCTTGCTCAAATCCATCGACATGATTTGAGTGCTGAAAGTAGATGCAATCTAAATGCAAAATAGGCAGATCCAATCATTAATAATTGGTATCATCTCCTGCACCACCTCCTGACCACGATAAAGATTGACAGTCAGATCAATCAGGTTAGAAAGAGGCCTGCATGTCTTTCAATTGTCAACTTGATGGACATTAATTTACAGTGGATGTTAGTTAAGATGGCAGTGGCTTTCCAGAATATTACATTTGTCCTCGGAGAGCAAATATGTTTTCGTGTCAAAACAAATCAAACTAATGGAGCTTTAATGACCTTAATGACTTTAGTGCAACGGCGCAATTCAATCTTAATCTGCTCTTTAGACTTTGAGGAAAGGGATTGGCAAAGCTGCATAATATACAGTAATTGTTAGACTCAATTGTAGTATAGAATATCTGCAGCATCGTGAGAGCAATGCAACAGATCGGTGGTAGATTGTGATGACAAGGCGCATGCACTAATTATTAGCCATCTGGTCCAAAAGCCGTTCAATTGAATCATTTAAATTCCTGAACCCCTCAATTCATTCATGTCCGCTATTGGTTTTGGGAGAGTAACTTTGCAATCACGCTGTCATTTGTCATTATTCCGTTTTGTCCAGTTGAGGGGAAATTCTGGGAGTGCCTGTCACAAAATGGATCAATGTCAGGAATATGTAATCGTTGCATAAACCTTATGATTTACTGAAATTAAAGATAACTGTAACAATAATGCTTCCTTAAAGATCATTTCTTTTGCCAAACCTAAACATGTATGTCATACAAAACCAACACTTCAAAAGCCATTTCACCAGCTTGATTTAGATCCTCGACAAGGACTTCACGGAAGTGAGAAAACGTGTCTCGATGGTTCACCGTACGTCTTGTCAAAAACACCCCCAGTCGATGCGGAGAATATTCCGGCAGGAATTCCCTCCATGTGGTCTGTCAGCTCAGTATCAGTCAAACGTCCCTCTCTGGTGAGATCAAATGCTGGAGAGGAAACTTGCTGCCCTTCAGCTTCTGATGTTTGGAAGCATGACGCTGTCTGAAACGCCAACCCCTGCTGAACCACAATGGCTTCACACGCGAGGCATGTAGCACTGAGCCACAGAGGACTCCCTCTCAAACCGCAAAACCTGTCTTGAAAGGTTCGCTGAAACATCCTCATTAATCACCAGTTGCCTTCGTCTTACTAAGACAGGCGTCTCCGGAAAGGGAAGGTTGAGGGAGATTTTAGAAGGGTTGGTGGGAAAGGAACAAAGACAAAGTCACACGTCTTTTTTTTGTACGTTTTTTTTTGTTGTTGTCTTTTTTGCTGCCGTAGTTTCTTTTGAAGATGAGCCCAAGTGTTTTTCTCTCCCAGTTCTGAGGGTTAGGTGATTTGGGATGGTGTTTCAAGTTCCTCCTTTCACTTTTTTTAATGGCTGCTTTTTATGGATTCGAGTCAAAGAGGATGACAGGGAAAGAAAAGAGGAGAGCCGTTTTTCCTTCTGGCGTCAGTGTTTCTTTAAAAGCGCCTCAGAGGTTTTGCTTGAACCTCCCAGCTTCGTCTCTGATGTGCTCACCATCTGCAGGGAGGGAAGGATGAAATGGACGTGAAACCAGCGCCAGCTCTCTTTCCTGTTGCATGTGTTGCTGAGATGTCTGACTGCAGTAGAGTACCAGAGGGAGTCTCAGACTGGGCATGTAAGAGGGATCTGATCCCAAGAGATACAGCAGTAACACCATGCTGTTCCTGGGATCTTATCCCTGATGGAACCTTATATCTTCAATAAGAAGGTACCTAGCAACAGTGAGTGTTTGTCCAGGATGTGGAGTTGGTAGAAAGAGCAGGTGGGAGGCTGTCACCGTCTGGGTATGTTTTCATTCTGAGGAAGAGGTCTTACACCTAACCTCTTCTTCCTTCTCCCCTCCTCTGCCTCTCCCTCCTCCTCCCCCTTTTTATCCCCCTCTTCCTTCTCCTCCTATTCCTCCTTCTCCTCCCCCTTCTTCTCCTCCTCTTCCCTCTCCTCCTCTTATTCCTCCTCCTCCAGGTGGCAGAGACGCGGTTCAAGAAAGTGTGCACCTCCAAGTCAGACCTCCGCACTAACGACTTCAGCATCGTGGGCTCCTTGCCCCGGGACTTCGAACTCTCGAACTTTGACTGCTACGGGAAGCCCATCGACCTGGCCGGCGCTCACGGGAAGTCGCAGGGCAAGAATAACAAGAAGCCGCCTCCTGCCAAACCTGTCATCCCCTCGGCTGCCAAGCGGGTGGACCTCTACGCCCGCGCCCTCTTCCCCTTCACCTTCCTCTTCTTCAACGTCATCTATTGGTCTGTGTACTTGTGATAAGCTTGTGTTTTGGTCCCCCTCCCCACCCCCCCTCTTACATGCTTTACTTAATGATCTAGTTGTACTCATCGATATATTGGTACTTGAAATGATAGTGAAGCATCACAGGAGGAATTCCTGTGATGAAAGGTGTCAAAATTAATCCGCAAATGAATCTTAAAAAATATATAAATGGGGGGAAAAAAACTTATAGAACTAATTAATTGTAAATAGCCAAGGCCCCTGCTGTTTGACACTAGAGAGAAAAGTTCATATTTAGGATTGAGAGTTTGGGTTGGATTGATTTCCAGCCCAAATTGTAACATTGTAAAAATCTTTGCATGTTGAAAAATGGTAAACAGTATATGAATATAAACAGTATATGAATATAAACATAATTATTATAAATATGTTCTATTGTAACTATAAGAGTTTGTTACTCTTAGTATTCTCTGTATGGGATTCTAGTGGATAATGTGACACCGTGTAACAACGCATTCTAGTTCAGATGGTCCAATGCCACTGCCACTCCATCTATTGTAACTTTTTACGATCTTTCACTTCCTGTTTCACAGCCATCATCATGTGTAAATGGGCCACAAGCTGACCATGTATTTGTGAAGTTTACAAACAATTAAACAATCAAATTGCTGGCATAGAAAGTAGTTTGTTCCGTTTGTTGCTGACTTATATAGTGTGCGGCCTCGTAGCCCACGCGTCACTAAACCTGAAAGTTATAGATTTAAACACGTTTCTCGCTTTTTACTTCCAACAAAACACTCAGCACACGTTGTGCGCATTTCCTTCACCCATTTAGCGGCATCACCAGAAAAATCAAATAATACAATTCTGCGGAACGTGTACGACTGATACTCCCAATTGGAAAAATATCCACCGTGTCCATTTGGTGTTACGTCATTGGTTGATGGACGTGGAACTTTAGCTGGAAGCGCACAGATGTTTCCTTCCAGGAGCTCTGACCCTTGGCTAATACCTCCAAACCGCCCGGTAATTATTGAGGGGAAATACGTTGGGATATTGACCTCTGACTGTCATTGCAAGACTCCTTGCAATGAAATCCACCGTGACTTTGACGAACGGAGATAGATGATTTCGTGAGAAACGTCGTGTGTATGAATGCAACAGTGAAGCAGAGGAATCTACATGGGTTTTGATTACGTGCCAAGTAAAATAATAGTGAAATGACTTGAATATAATTAATCTTGTGTCAATTTTGGTCACTGTATTTTTGTAGACAGCATGCTGTAAATATGTGGCCGCGCTGATCAAGCCAGTAAGAGCCAAGGCCACTGTTACAGCAGCTGTCATGGTAACAGACATTATGGTGAGTATTTGTCGACGCTCACTGAAGACGACCAGCTTTGAGTTTCTTAGACGCGCGTTGAATCTGAATCTAGACATTCACGAATACCGACACCGCACAGAATTATTACTAAAACCAGTCATAGCTATCTGCCAAGTCTGTGGGTGTTTTCTTCAGTGTCAGTCAGACGAACATGCCGAGTAACACTGTGCTCTGCAGCGCCCTCTAGAGGCTTGTATATGTATCTAAATCACAATGGCTTAGAACGTTAAATTGGTTCACCACGATCTACTTTGTTCTTGTCTCACTGAAGATTCAACCCTTGATTTTTACCCCCCAATTAAGTATACCATACAATACTATGCAGTTTTATGAAATTAAAGGACAGATGGGG